>JAVJGJ010000030.1:14820239-14838044 GCA_035590215.1 Microhierax caerulescens | reverse complement strand
TGACCACTGTGAAGAGACAGCAAAAAGGAACTGCCTTTTTGTATTACGGCTTGTCCATGTTCTCCACACCAATGCCAACACTGTGGGTACTGCCAAGGTCACAGCAGTACGTGCCACTCAGACAGGCGAGGCAGCCAGCCATGCTGCCCTGGCAGGGCCGGCCCCGCTGCCCCCGCGGTCCCACCGAGCCAGCAGCCACCCGCAGTGCCGCGCGCGTCCGCCTTAGGCACCGCCGCGGTAGAGTGCTTTGAATGGTCATCACAACTTCAGAAACACCTCAGACTAATTACATGTATTTCACCAGAATTGGGCCGTTTGCTCATAGAGGTGTTTGTAGAACAGTATTTGTTTGAGAAAACTCTTGAATGAACAATTTATAAAGCGAGACCTTCTCTTTGTTTTACTGAGTGCCTTGTCTTTGGAAAGCAATAGGGAGCCCCCACCTTATCAGGGAGCTCCCCTTCAGTCACAGCCCCAGAGCTGCTAGATTGCTCATTCCTGTGATATACTTTAATGGGTGTCGTTCCTTTATAATAAGTCCAAACAGAACAGTTAATAAATCCTAAGAGCTTCCTATCATTATATCTATAATTCTTGGCTTTCAGTTCTTCAGCAGTGTTGATCTTCTTGAAATGCACGGCGTTCTCATAACTCTCTTTAAATAACGATCCGTGTTTCAGGCTTTGATTCAGCACTGACGCGGGGTTTCTGCATCTTTGGCTGCGTGGTGTCTGCTGCTGAGTCACGTCTGATTTACACCGAGATAAACCACATCATCTGGGGTAGTCTTGGACTCGGAGGGGAGTACCCACTAATCCACATTGCCCGTGGGGTTTTCTATCACCGTCAGTGTGAAGGATGCCACCCCAGTTTTGGTCTCCGTGGAGATTGTTATGAAATGGATTCATCCATCATCCGTCGGTTCCCAAAGGGGTCTCTGGGAGCTCAGCACCTCCATGCAGCTCACACACCCTGAGAGAGGCGATAGCTGTGGATTTCTCAGCAGGGACAGGGAGGACTCTATAACAAATGGTCACCTTTGCCATGGCTTAGGGGAAACCTCGGGGTGAAGATAGCTCTTATGCGTGTGTATGGTGAACAAATCTTTCACAGTCATTTTTCCTTTTCTTTGTTGGCAATTTTTGGCTTTTTTCTCCTCCTGCTTTCTGGTGACACTGCAAAATATCCACACTACAGTGCATTCTGTTAGCAGAGTAAAATAGCGAAATGATGCATTTTAAATGGAAATCTAAATGATATACTTGCAAGAGCTCATCGAAACCCAGAACCTGAACAACTATTCATGGGAAAAGCAGCTATTTCACCCCCACTGCAAATGAGAGCGTGAAGTCACATTTCAAAATGTGCCAGAATAGAAAAAATTTAAAACCTTAACTTTGAACTGATTATTATCATTTTTTTTTTAACAGTGCAAACCTGAGATTTCCCAAACATCCCTCACAGGCTGTGACATGCTGTCGTGTCATGCCAGCAGCTGCCGTGGATCACACTAGCTGCATCCACAGAGCCCCTCTGTAGTCACCCTTTGCACAGTGGGACCACCACCACCTGAGCCTGTGGCTGGACCTGCCCATGACAGCGAGCTCCCAGTGCTATCCTCTCAGCTTTAAACTCAGGCTTTGTTAGAATAAGAGGGTGTGTGTACCGAATACTGGAACTGCCAGCAGCTGGGGGGCCAGGCAGCCTTCTGGTACACCTCATGTGATGAGTGTGTCTCCCAACACGTCATACGTTATGCAATAATATAACAGCTGAACTTCTCTGTGATTTCACTTTATATTTACAGTGCACTTTATTGTGCTAGATCTTACCTTTAAGATGAAAAATTAATATTTAAAACCCTATTCTTTAGATCAAAGCATCTCTTGCTTGTTTGTAATGAAACGCTTCGACTCTTACCTAAGTTTTCCATTCAGAGTGTCCAAGAATTCAAGTGTTTCATTATAACAAAAGTGGGAGATGCTTTGATCTAGAAAATAGGAGGTTTGAACTCTGTATTTAATAGCTGGCAAAGTTAATTATTCAAATAAAAATAATAATATAAAAGTCAAGGACAATAAAATAGTACAATATTAAATAAGTCATAAAAAGTAATGAGTTGATATATGCCACGCCATATTGTCATATTAATAATATTAATAAAGAATAACAGTGGATATTATCATAATATCATAATGTACGTGTGTGTGTGCGCATATGAGTATAATGGCCTTGTACCCCATGAGAGCTGATTGTGGGCTGAGCCTCAAAGTATTAGGCAAAATAAAAAAATGGTACCTGCTCCTAAAGGTTTGTAACATGAGAATAAGGTGACAGAAGTGGGGCACAGAAAAATGGACAATGGCATATGGGGGAACACAGGATGATACTGAGCAACGGGACAGGCAACAAATGGAGAGCCTAACAGCAGTTAGGAAAAGAGGGCAGAGAGAGCTTCACTGTGGGGTGGGAAGGAGGATGCAAGGCAGCCTGCAGCTGCTCACAGGATGGTCCCCTCGAAAGTGGGAGGCAGCAGGGAGTGTAAGTTCGGGTACCCAGCATGTGGGCAACAGGAGCTGCCATCAGGGTCACCCCAGCCGGCAGTACTAAATAGCTGTTGGTAATTGGAGGTGGAAGTGGGCTGTGACAGAGCACAAAATGAGGAGAAACAGGTAACATCTGGTGCAGTGCCAAAAGAGGAGACGGAGGGGAGATGGACAGAAAATGGGAGATTGACGGGCTAAGGAAAGAGCATTCCCAGTAAGCGGGCACCAGAAGGCCAACGCTGCATTTGTCAAGGCCTGATAAAAACCATGTTGCACTAATTGAGACATAGAAGAGGCTAGACAAGGGCCTTAGCCGTGGGGATGGATGGGAAAGGTGACATCTTAGAGATGCTAAGCAGCAGCAGTCAGCGGGATTATGCCATAGCCTGGATGTGAGGACCTGAGAAAGAGCCTGAGTCAAAGATGACACACAAATTATGGGCCTGAGTGACAAGCTAGGTGGTGAGGTTGTCCTCTGTGATCAAAGAAGGGACTAGCAGGGAAGACATGACTTAGGGAAGATTAAAAGTTCTGTCTCATCCGCATTGAGCTTGAGTTGACAGACGGTTGTCTACATAAAATGACAGGGAAACAAGCCCAGAGCTGGCGTTGGCCGGAGGAGACAGGTCGTGAGCACACAGGTAGATCTGCAAGCCGGCCGCGCAGAGACAGTAGCTGATGGGGTGTTTGCAAAGGAAATTACCCGCAGATGCAGGAAGGTGCAGGGAGAGAAGGCAAAAAGGACTAGGTTCTATAAAGCCACCACACGAAATACTCCTGCTAATGACATAGCATAAAATGAGGTTAAAGCAATAAATACACACGAAGAATTTAATTTAAAAAATGCTTTTAGTCTGTGGTTTTACCTCATTTTCCCAAATAGAATTTTCCAAGGATCGTTTGAAAAGTATTCATTTTTTTGCAGAAAATGTCATCAAAATTAATGTAATTTCATGAATATGTCAATTTTGACCAAAATCCCATTTCACAGTGAAAAAATGTTTCAACAACAAAAACAAAAATTTAGAGCAGTTTACTTTTAGCCCTAAACATAGATCCTACTACTGTCAAGGAACATCTTTCATTATCTTCTTTATGTCTCAAACCGCATTAAAAAGAGTCTGGTGGTTTTGCTGATTCTGTTGTAATCAATCCTGTCAGAGTTGTTATTGGATTTATCTCGGAATCTGAACACCATCATTTTTCATTGTTGTTTTAGATTTTCTTCATGATTGTAAAGCTAACACAGTCAAGAGCATAAGAAAATCTAAAATATGCTAGGTTGAACAAATAAAATTATTAAACAACTGTAAGATTATCCATGAAGCTTTCTTGGCTCTGAATAAACATCAATGACTCTTATTTAGTGGACTTTAATGAAATGCAGGTCTACCCAGGTATGAATTAATTTTAAAATTATGTCAGAGTAAAGCGGGCTCATATTTACCTGGCTTCATTTGGTATAGAGGTGTTTAAACATTTATCAAAATAAAAGCGTGCAAGCATAGCGGAGCCAAGTGACATTGTGAATGAAATCAGGAGAGATTCTCATGCTGCAGACAAACCCACCGAAACCCAAATGCCACACATGCCTCAGCCTTTCAGAGCCCTGTATAAAACTGCTCAGCTGATGCACAGCACTGTTTATAAATCATGCATACATCTTGTAGGCTTCAGTGCAGTATGGACAATAAAAGAGAATTAAGATGCTTAATGAGGTGAGATGCTTCCTACAAACTGGCATCTGTCTTTCCTTCTTTCTTGCACTCTTTGGGATATAATTTTCTCTTTTTCTTCCTATCTTCCATCATTTCTCTTGCTAACAAGGAGCCCAGCTTTTCCTGCTGAAGGATGTGATTAGCTACAGCATTAGACACATGCAAATCATCCATCTTCCCGTTTCTAGTATGCGTATGTGCCCTTCATAACATTACCACCCTCATTGTTATGTGTTAGACAGGTTTGCACAGGCCATCTCTGCTGTTGCCGTCATATTCCCCCAAAGCATCTGCAGTCAGTTAAAATTCTCTGACTGAAGTTGCCCTCCCCGCACACAGGGGACAGAAGCCGGTCGGCCCAGCATTGCCTGTGGGCTCGCTGTCCCCTCATTGCCTATGCGAGCCATTAGACGGCATCACATGTAATATCATGTAACCTGCGTCATTAATAAAACGACAAAATAAAACTTGAATTACCACTCTCGGATGTGGTTTACTGGAGCATTAATACATTTCTTGGCCTATTGAAGTCACGCAGCCTTTGCAGTCATGGCTCACAACACACCCGATGTATTATTAATGTCCCAGTAAAGCACACCCTGTTGTGTCTTAATGCTATGGCATAAGATGCCTGAGAAAGTAAACAGCTATGTAAAGCGGAGCGGTGACTGTTAGAGAGATGGATGGGGGGACATTATGGTTTCGCTCACCGTGCCTGTGGCTCCGGCAGTCTCAGGGATGCCTCGGTAACGTTTTGCTGTGCATATTCTGCAGAGGATTTTTTCCTGAGTGTGTCTAAACATCTATTATTTATAAACCGCTGCTGCTCCGCATGATGCTTCACGGGTAAGTAAAGGAAACGTTTCCTGCCCGGAGAAGCTGGCACTGGCTGCTCCCGGTGCCGTGGCCACGCACGGGGCCAGCTGGGCAGGCAGAGGTGCGGGCAGGGCTCCTGTCTGCCCGCAGCCCCCAGCCCCACTGTGCCCACCTTCCCACACAGCCCGTGCCGGCTCTGGTGGGGAAGGGCCCAATAAACCAGCACAGCAGTGTCACGCTGGGCTGCTGTCTTTCCCGTACTGCTTATGCAGAGTCTACATCTTAGGTGAGCTGTACCTCTCTGAAACGAGTGCTCAGGTAATCCGTATCCTCAAGTAATTCGCTGCTACGACTGCTGCTGCAGCTGCTGCTACACAGTTTTCTCCCTCCCAAAACAATTGCGGATCCAGCAAATTCCTTAGGTGTCGGGAGACAGAGCCAGCGGGTGGGAGGGAAGGAGCTGGGAGGCAGAGATGAAGAGGGTGGCCATGGAGCTGTACAGAGGATGGGAGGGGAGCGCGGAGAGAAGGAAGAAGCCGCCATGGGGAGGGCACTGTGTGCACTACCTGACACACATACAACCCACATGCTGCCTGAATCAAAGCATCTTTTATAAATAACCCCTGGGAAGGAGGTCTCCACAACGACAGCTGAAAAGATCCAAAGCAAAACATACACAGGCAAGGCAGTTCTCTTCCCGAATAAGAGAATTTCCTTTATTTGCTTGATGGTGGGTCATAGATGTCCCCAGAATGACCCAGAGAAGCCTTTTGGAGAAGTCTGAAACACCAGCGTCAGGAATTCATGAGAAGCATGGACAACTGCCGCCTCTGAGGTTACCAGTTCCTGGAGCTGGAGAGAGACAGGTCCCTGTGCAGCAGGGTAGGATCGTGCCTTTGGGAAAAGCAAAGCTGTTGAGACACTGCTAATATCACTTCCCACAAACTTTTTTTTTTTTTTTTTTTTTTACATTAGTGATTTTGGCCCAGTTTTTGAGTTAATGTGCAGTCCTTTGGTAAGGAGACTAAAACTTTCATCTGAAGGAGCTGATCTTCTAAGTAAAAGGCAAAACACAGGGAAGGAGCAGAGACAGATGACTAAAGTTTAGAGGTCAGCTTGCAAAAGAAACAGCCAGTCTGTACATTCAGTACCATTGGTGCATGTCATCAGTGGATCACTGGGAGGAGCTGGGAAAATAACACAACCTTGAGTTCTGCGGCTGAAAAAGCACATGGGGTAAAACCAGCTCAGATCGGTCAGATCTTGTCATTCAGCTCAAGACAAAATTTTGCTTTAAGTTTGGGGTTATTTTAATCCTTTTCCATATAATTGTTTCCCCTCTTTCAGTTCAGTTTGGAATTGAGAAATGCATTTCAAAGCAGAGAGTCAAGAGACTCAGGGCTTTTTTAAATGTCAGAGTGAATTGTCTCAAGGTTCTAAAAATCTCTTGCCACCTGCCACTTCCCAGATACTTTCACTTTGGCTGAAAATTTGTTGAGTCTGACCCTAATTTGTTAACAATTTTGATTTCCCTGAAATGCTGTTTTCCAGAAAATTTATTGTTTATCACACAACAATGTCAATCTGCCCGCTCCTCCTTCATCCCTGCAGGCAGCTCAGCACCATCCCTCCATGCTCAGCCACCCAAGTCACTCCCCTGAGCCCCCCCGCCGGGCAGCAGGCATCCTGGCACTCATGAAACGCCAGCAAAGATTTGGAGAGGGGTGATGCTAACAAATTTAGATATTCTTCCAGCAGGCTTTGTCTTGCTGTGTATATTAGGGCAGGAACCTTGTGGCCAAGTGTGAAGAGCGATGGGGTGAATCACAAGTCTGGGTGCTAGCGGGGAGAAGCCTTCACGGGCAACAAAGGCAAGGTGGTGGCCAGCTCATCAGGACAAGGAGGCAAGGGGAGGGGTGGGGGTTGGAGGCTCAATGTCGAATACTTAGGGGGGATGACTGCGACAGCCACAGAGGGAATGAGATGAGGGTAGTTGAGCCAGGAGAGGATTAGAACCTGGGTAAGACCTTTGACGAAGAGGGAAAAGCACGGAACATAGAGGGAATATAAAGGAAAATACAGTAAAGGCATGACCTGCTCAGAGAATAGTGTGTGGCAAGTAGACAGTCCACGCTCCATACTGTAAAAGATGTCGTAAGAGAACCGCTGAATGAATGCAATGATTAAATCAATATATTCTTCTCCTATTTCTAAAGCCTTTGCTTCCAGTCGTTTTCTGGTTCAATAATGTATGTGCTGTGACAGATACAGAACAGTCAATATTAACAGACACCCTCCAGCTGCAGTTAAATTTTTTTTAAAATCTCCACATTTTCATATATGAAGTAGATGTTTAAAATTGATCAGAGTTCCACATACTTACATTAAAACAGACCCTGTTTTATCAGGCAGTTGAAACTGTTCTGATAGTTACAGCCACGTCCTTCAGCTATCGATATAATTGTCCTTTGACACGTAACCGATTGCCACATAGGCAGACTCTGCACGCAAAAATAAGGCCTTCAGTCGCACTTCTTTTTAGCCACTTCTGCAAGAGAGGAAGCTCACAGAGCTTCTGTATCTAGCACTCATGAAAAAAAATGGCACAGTGCAACCACATAAAGGGTGAATCGGCACCTCACGTGCTTGTCCTCCTGTTGTGCTGGTCTGTCCTCATCCTGACTCTTAATAAAATACTGCCTCCAAACAGAAAGGTGCAGAGTAAGTGACATCTGTTAATCTCTGCAGTGTGTTTGTGTGCTGCTGTAGCCTAATCTCTGTGAAAATCAAAATGGTGTCATTTTTTCCTTTTCAAGTACCAATTTGGCAGGCTCTTACCCACCACTTAACTCTTCTCTCTACGCTGCTTGCCCAGGGCAAGATTTCAGCACCGTCCAGGAAATCTTCGTCTGCTACTACGGACGATGGGTAACCAATTGCCTGTAACTTCCAAGTTGCCAGGACAAGTTGCAAAGATCACTAAACTCTCAGTGTGACAGATGATCGATATGCTGAACAATTAGTATCAAATATACAGTAAATGATGCATAATATCATTGGTGAAAAATGTTCTATTTAGGCAGAATGTAGATTGATGTCAGAAAATGCTCTTTACTGTGTGGAATAATCAAGTCAACTGCTTGATGGATGTACTATATAGTCTATTTACATAGCTTGGATTCAATGCACTTACACGATATTTGCATCAGAAACATATCTATAGTCAACCAATGGGAAAGAATACATGATTTTACCAACATGCTTATACATTAATAATATTACTTGGCAATCTGATGTTTCAAGACCCAGGGTGAATTACTTATTAAAAACCCATATACAGCTATCTGTCTTTATCTTTCTTTCTGTGTGAGCCATAATGGCCCTGATTGTTTTCAAAATTACATTTGGCCAGGATATGACTGTTACATGAAACCTCTTAAACCAATATCATTTCCCTCACTGATAAAATACATTATACTGCTGGGTGCATTGAGCCAAACCATTAACGAAGGAAGCTTAACCTAACCTTTGTGCTTCTGACCAGCCGTTAGAGCAAACTAACATTTCAGAAATTGTTTAAAAAGTGGAATTGACATGATTATGAATATTTATATTAAGTTCACTCATTTCTTGGAGCTTCTCCTATCACCCTCACTTTTAATGGTTTGAGATTTGCAGGAGATTTAGTTACTTGGGAAGGTACAAGGAACTGTACTCCATTTAACATGGTTTAGAAACGCAGGCCCATGATAAATTAGCTAGATAAGGTCAAATTAAGTAAGGTCAGCTTTAAAACTTGAATTCAGAATGCATGAGAATAATCAAATACAGGTATTCAGTACAAATTTGAAAAAAAGAGACATGATGGAAGTCATGGAAAAACCTCAAGTCAAATTCTTTATGAAAATTGTGGTGCTAATTTAATAAACCATCCCAAGCCATGCCTGGCTCTAAGAGGAGGCAAGGCTTCCCAGACCTCCAGGCCAAGACAACGGAGCTTCTCTGATAGGAAGCAAGCGATGCAACATCAGTGAGAAACATCGCTCTCACCAGGAGCTAATGAAACCATTTTCTGAAGTCAAAAATCAACTAAACCTCAGTGCTTCTGCCTTTCTCCTCAGGTCTCCATCATGACTCCTCCTCACAACAGAGAGAGGAGGCTGATCATCATCTTCATGCTCAACAAGACAACCCACAGAGAATAAGTAAAGGGAAAGCAAGACTCACTTGTAAAGCTTCTGAACAGCACATTTTCTCTTTCAGTGTCCAGTGGCTTTACAGAGTGGGTCATGGCCTATAAGGCCTTGGGGTAATGGCTTGTTCCTTACACATACCAGTGGCAGAGGTGTAAGCGGACCATCTCAGGATCGCTGGGTGTGAGAAGGCAGAACTGGGGATCCTAGAAGAAATGCTAGGCAATTCATTGTATATGCAAACTGGCAGGCGCCGCAGAGTAACGCAGTCTTGCTGCCGGCGTTTCAGCCCACCAGTCTGAACAATTTCCAGAGGAAAGCCATTTCAGAGGCGTGCTACTCTTAATTTTTTTCTTCCCTTGTTTCTCCTATTCATCTACTCATTTGTCGTTTTTGAAAACACTAAAAGCACTAAGTATATTCCTGATTCAGGCAGATGTGAAACAAAGCGATGCACTGCTAATTGTAGGGCACGAAAGGTACACAGCAGCTTCTGTGCTTGCCAGGACAGAACTAATTTTAGTCTGTACAGCTGCAATTTTATCAGTGTAGATACCCAGTTCCAGCAAGTAAAGCACTGTGGTTCTGCCTTATTTCCTCACTCTCTGCATGGGATCCTGCTGTAGCAGGACGGCTCTGCAAGCGTGATGGGAGGGAAGGCCAGAGAAATGAGCTACAGGACAACTGTGTCATACAAATACATCGATTTAACCCAGCTGTGGATGCCCAGTCAATACAACGGTAGAAAAGGGGACCATCACCTGACATCACCTCTGTAGCAGCAGAGATCCCTGCCCCTAAGGAAGATTTCTTAACCTATACAGCTCTCATCTGTTCTGTTCCACGCTGCATCAGCCGTTTTGAAACTGGTGGAAAGAGGAAGGGGAGAATGGTCTTCAAAGAGCTGCAGGAGTCCCTCCCCTGTATCATCCTACAGGCACCCTGACACAGCTGGGGCAGAGGTGCGTGGCCATGCCCAAGAGCCCAGCCATTGTCCCTGCATGGTGGCATGCTGGGACAGACAGACCCAGGGCCAGGGACCTGGCGGGAGGCAGCAGCGAGGAAGGAGTGGGCACGCGGGGGAGCAGAGGGTCCCTGCGCAGCCAGGGTATCAGAAGCAGCTGCCTGGCAGGCTGGAAACCAGAATCACTTCCTGTGCCACATTCCCTCCCACGGTCAGAGGAATGCACCTCCTTACACGGCATCAGAGCAGCACCCGATCCCCTCTCTGATCTCTTCTCCTGCCTGGAAATAATGTTCTGCATCCCAAATCTGGCTAACAGCTCCCACTGAAATGGAGTGATGCTCTTAGGGCTCTAGATAGTGCTGTCAAGCAATCTGAAATGGAAGCTGGCAGTTGTCCTTCCAAATGGCTATTGCTACATGTAGCCCAGAAGTGGTAAGCTAAAAAATCTTTTTGTATTTGAACTCCTTCCAATTTCATTCAGCAGGATACTGGCAGGCCACTTTCTGTGTTAATTATTTCTGTCCTGATTGCCTGGCCACACAGAGCACTGGATCGACAGTATCACACTTCACCATTTGTTAATGCTTCTAGCTGAACACAGAAAGACGTTGAAATAAAGAAATTTCATGTAAAGACAAATCTCCAAAAGTCAGGGAAGGGGGGAGAGGGTGCCAGTGGAGTCAGAAGAGCCGTGTATCTCGTAGATCTGCATCAATCCTTCTGTGATTTTAGAAATCCTTAAGAGCAGAAGAATGACACAGTATATTACTCATTGGAAAATGCTTAATGGGTCTGATCCTGAAATGAATTACACTGGCTTAAATCTGGAATGGCTCCAACAAAGTCAGAGATTAATCAAGAAGAACTTCTAATGCCTGATTAGGAAAGACTGCCTCTGCATTGCTGGCAGGTACAAATGAGAGGACCTAGGCATAAAATTACCTCATTGGTCCCACAAATCAGTGAGCTAAATGGCTACATCTTGACATTCGCACCAGCAGTAAATTATAGTCAGGTGCAAAAATCTGGGAACAATTAAATGTGGCCACAAAACTGAGCTTAAAAGCCAGAGGGTATTTGAATCCTGTTAAGACACATACTACCTTCTCATGCTCTCCTTATCATCACACCTCTGGAAAAGCACAAGTGAATGCAAGGAACAATGTTGTCCAAAAAACCCACCCTGGAAAACTGCTTAGTGGAATTCACACCAGGACTTTCCCGACCTTGGCTTCTCAGGCAGTCGTGGGCTCCTGTGAGGTTCCCAGCAAGGGAAAAGGAAACTAGAAAGTTTTCAGCCATGGGAGCTTCCTACATGAAGAGGAGAGTGTCCCTTTGTATGACACTCACAAGCCCAGACTCTGACTATAGCTGCAGACTAAGGCCAGCCAGAGAACATAATTCACACATGCCACAGCTCTGACATTTTAATGGACTATACTACTGGCCATTAAGATAGACATCACCTGAGAAAAGTATATTTTTCACACAGGCCAGGATTGTTTGTCCAAAATTAAGCAAAATTATGTGGGGTCTGTGTCACATGCCCTGCAAAATATCAAGCACCTATAAAATGAAACTGAGCACCATGCGCACACACTAAATTCATGTAGTAATGAAACTACTTCAAGAAATGTAGGCTAATCAGCAGCATTCTGAATAAATATTTTTTTTTAAAAAAAAGTGGTAAGTTCCTTTAAAAACAGGCAAAATTACTGATATGCTCAATAGATTTTAAAATTACGGTTGAAAGTCTCCTGTCAGGATGACCCAGCCTCCCCCCGAAGTATGAGCTCCTTGTTTTGACAATGAGCAGAACAAAGTAATAGCGAAGAATTCATTAATGAGTTGTTGAAACAAACCCGTAGCCCTCAGCTTCCTTGTTTTGGGGTTAAATGGGGTGCTTTTGAAGAACACAACTCAGTGACTTGCAAGAGATCTGTGCACACACAAGAAGTCATGAGTACATCATGGCTGAAACCTGAAGAGCCTCTTTCGGAAAATCTAGTGGAAGCACACTGCACCAGAACTGCTGACTTTCCCACACAGCTATTGAACTGGTGCTGCTGTAGGGAGAACATTCCAGAAGTGAATTGGGAAAGATAAAAAATAGCATGGCCAAGCGCCAGGAGTACCGCAGCTCTGGGATTCCTCACCCCCAATGCCTACATTGACAAGGCTGCCCTTTGAACCAGCGCTTCTGAAGGAAGTTTGAGTCACAAAACCAGAAACTTTCCTCCTCAGGCCTCTTCTCACACAGTAATTCAGCTGAGGCTGTCGCTAGCAGTAACCTGGGTGATAATTAAGCATGACTTTGCATGCAGTTGCCAGTAAGGAGGCAGGGAACCCATTGCTGCCCCACACAGCCCCTTCCCATAGCCTGATCGCCCACAGCACAGGGTCGGCCCCTGCATCCCCTCAGCTCCAAACCCTAGCGGTCTCGGCGGTCTGGGCACGGTAGCTGAACAAAGACTGAACAAAGAGTGAGGCAGGTAGGGCAGCAGCAGCACTTACCACACCGGCACAGGTTTGCTGGTTTCCAGCTGTGGGCACCGCTGGCACAGTGACGTGTCACCCAGGTTCCCAGCGTGCAGCACCTCCCTGCGACGCACAGATGAGGGGTGTGTGTTGGTGTGCCTGTGGGATGGCGATAAGCTCGTTAACAGTCATGTGATGCCCATTTCAGTTCAGTTTTGTGGATACTGAGGTTAGAATTTCACCTCTTTTCCCTTCGTGGATTTAACTAAATCTCAACCAGGACTTTGAAACGTGCTAGGATTACCTGAGGACAATCTCTTTAAACATGAGCTTATTTCTTACACTGAAATTTCTCCAGCGGGAATCAGAAATAACCACAACGGTTTTAAGGTCTTCATAGTGGCCAGTGTCACAGGGCACACAAGCTGGGTCTGGGGAGCCTGGGCTTTGACTAACTTCAGCTGAGCTCTGGGTGCTCTTTGTGGTGAAAGCCTGTCTGAGGAGAAACACCACCAGCTAATTGTACTGTAAGTTCCCTTTCCCAGGAAATCTTTTTTATCTTAATGCTTAGGAGTCTGGATGTAGCATGGTTTCGTTGCTATCACCTAACAAATATGGAATGTGAGAGAAGATTGGGTCCTTGCAGAAGATTTGTGGGCACAAACTTAAAAACACCCTTAAAAACGTAACCAGGATGATATGCTGTCTGCTCAATTTACTATAGGAAATGTGTCACCCCATCAGGTGAAACAAAACCATGGGAAAGAAAGCAGTGGCAGCTTCACAGCCGCAAGCAGCTGGCTGGAAGGTGCAGGTTATACGGGTCATCCACGTGTGTCTGGTAGCAACTGGCATTTTGTCCCCTCTGGCTTCCAGCTGCATGGTACCCCTGTCCCATCAAACTTCCTTACAAGTACTGGCTAATTGGCACAGGAGAATTGGCATGTCTCAGGGTGTCCAACAGACCCTGCTGCACCCAAGGGCAGGAGTGCCCAGCCAGATGGGGTCTCTTCCTTCAAAAGTGACACTTTCCAGACCTTGGCTGTACCTGGAGGTGCAGCCCACCGAACCTTTAGAAGAAGGAGACAATGGATTTGGCTGGGCACAGACCCCACCGTGTCTGTTGCTGAGGCTCTCCTGACTGCCAGCTCCTGGCAGAAGTGAAGGGAAGGCTCAGGAGCTCTCACCTCATGGCAGAAGGCAAGGCCACTCTCTCAGCGCAAAAGCTGTTCCGTCCACTACCTTGCACCCTTGTCCTGTCTCCTCTGGGTCTTGAGGAGAAAAAGCTTTGACCTGACAGCTCCACGCGGGAGGTCTGTGCTTCAGCCTGGGAGAACAGGAGCAGGTAGCGCAGTGCATACTGAGCCACTGAAGTCTGGTTCAAACATACTTCAAAGCTCGTGGAAGCCGACAGGGGTCTTATGTATCGCTACTGATATTCACATCAATCTGGAGCACTTTGTCCGAGTCCACACAGTGGGATCTCTACAGAGTTATAAATAGACCCCAACTTTCAGGACTCCCACTCCTCTGCTCTAAGTCCCTCTTACGGTTCCCTGGCTATACCTGACAGTCTTGGATATTGTGTCTTACTTTTTTTCTCTGACTACGATTCACTTCACTTCTTGCTAAGGAAAAAGGAAATATGCATAGTCTTGCCTGGACGCTGGCTCACATTTTCATTGAGCTTATCCTTCTTTCCAAGAGCACGTGGGGAAGTGGACTGTCAAACAGGGAGCAGGAAGAGAAAATCTCATCAAAACAGGGCATTGCATCTCTGAAATCTCATGGAAATTTGCTCACAGATCTTTACCAACTTATATTTGCTAGATATTGATACCCTTTTCCAGCGCTCTGCATTTGTTATTACCACAGGTTCATTTCATGTCAGCTTTATGCTGCCTGTAGACCAACTCCATACACAGCCAAATGCGGTGTTATCTGTTGAATGGTCCAGGATGCACCCTGTGCCTGGATGCCTTGGAGTCCATACTAATGTTCCTATTGTTTTCAGTGAGATGAGGACACAGCTCCATGGGTTCACTATACATAAAGCTAAGCATAAAGTCTAACAGCAGAAACAAAGGAAAAAATATAGTGCATCCAGTTTTATCCAAATTGTTGTAGGATTTTATGGAATCATAAAGATCAGTAAAATGGGCTTTGTGTAACATACCACAACTCCAAACATAATAAAACTAAAATCAATGAACATTCTTTAAAATGAGTGAATACACCCACACAGTTCAAATTTCATTGTGTTTAGACATGCAGTAGCTGTTCTGATACATCAGCTTTGATTTTGTCTTCCCCTCCTCTCAGATACTCTTTTTATCAGGTTGCCCATACGAAATGCATTGAACACAGTGGGGTGGGGTGGGGAACAGTGTTTGGTTTAAGCATTCATTAAACATCTGTAGGAGTTAATACAAAGGAAGAGTCTTTGAATAAATCTAAAAATTAGGAAATTGTACTTCTGATCTTGACTTCATCCTCATGCATCAATGAACACATTTTAATTTTGTTCATCTTTATTGTGTTTAAACCAAACACTGAAAACAACAACCCTTATGCAACTGTTATGTATCATTTCTAATGACAGGGTAGCTTTTGTTCTAAATGCACATGTAAAAAGACTTTTGCTTTAATATTCCAGTTCTTAGCTTTTCAAGTTAAAATAGTGCTTTACAAGTGATCTCTACTGATAATGACATACATTTACATTAGAATTCCAACTTGATTCTCTACCTTTCATAATCTACATATATCTTTTGTTTTGTTTCAGATTCTTTTTCTTGCAGGTTATGTAGATTTGCTGCAGTAGACTTTTTTCCCCCAAAATAATATCCAAAAATACGTGTCTGAATAGCATAAAGTCAGAAAAACTCTTTGTCGCAGTCTGCTTAACAAAACAATTTGTTTTTCTGTTTGCAGATTATTCACGAGAAGATATCCAGGTTTTACAAGTGCATTCATTATTAGAAATCCTTCTGTGAATTTCATAATTTAGGGCCAAAAGAGACTATTAGTTCATCTAGTTTGACCTCTTGTACCATATAGGTTACTACATTTCACCTATGCACTGAACTCAAAGACTTCATTAAACTAAAGTATTTCAAGTCCTCAAATTAAATTGGGCTCCACTGGTTGAGAACAAGAAAGGCAAAGCTGCCAGTAATACCTAAACCCCTTCCAACAGAAAGAATTATTCAGATGAGATATGCCCAGATCATCCCAGCAGGTGAGGCTTAAATTTAATGAGCATTGGGACCTAGACACCTGAAGATGATCTTCGGAAAGATGATACTCTGCACCAGAGCATTCATCCACTCTGGTTCCAGGTCAATTAAGGCAGGATTTGGGTCCCTAACCATAAATGTCTGGTGCCACTTGACACTTCACGTGAGGTAGCCTGGTGTGTCTGAGTGCAGCACAGCGCAGCAGCAGGGACCCACGCTCCCAGGAGCATTGGGTGACTGTAAAACATACAAGGCAGTGACAAGTGGCAGTAGACCCCCTGTTTTATGGCTGCATTGAGTCCCAAGGTTGCCATTGAGCCCCACGCTAAGACACCTACGCCTAGGTGTCCCACATGTGGCTCTAGACTTCCCCGACAGTCCATGGGACTTACACGACACACCAGAGGAGCCTAGCAAGCTGCTCAGCCTCTATACATTCAGACACCAATGTCTGGTGAGCTGGCAGCCTCCCTGGGCTCCTTTCTCTGCCAGTTAGCTCTCTATTGCCCAAATCTCACCCTGAAAGGCTCTCGGGCTTCAGAAGGACATGAGAAAAAAGCCCAGTGAGATCTAGGCAGGTATGCATGCATGCAAAAACTGCCTTCCCAGACCACGGCGGTGCCTGACCAAAGCCCTGAAGCACAAGGTTTCTTTAGACACGCTGTCTTAACCCAGAAAGTGGAAACGTGAGGATGGTATTGACAGCAATGCTGGCAACCCCATCAAACCCACAGCAGCACTCACCAAAACTCACTATCTGAGCTGGCTGCCCCCAGCCCCCCCAGCCTGCTTTAGCAAGTGGCCTTCTGGTGGGCTATCACCCACACAGCAGGCAGTTTATCCAGTATATTGCCTGCCATAGGGCTTGCTAGGAAAGTCTTTTCCCCTCATTGTTTGCAGTGACAAGTGGAAATGGGAAATATTGCCAGTCTCCCAATTACACCCCCTAAGCTTCTACCTCACGCAGATTGCAATTGGCCTTGTTAGTTTGGTCCTTGCCTCTGGTAGACTTTGATATTTCCTTTCCCATCATGCTGTCAGGGGGTTGCAGACCAGGCCTGGGAGGGCACAAGAACACTCTCAACCCCACTTAAGAAACACTGTTTCTTCATGGCACACAGTCAAATTTCACATTGTCTGTGAAATCCAAGAGATGTGAAAATAGTGTAGTCTTGCACAGCTCTCCCCTCAGAAGTGCTAAGCAGAGAGCAGCTCCCCATAGCCCCCACAGCTATGCATTTCCATAAAAAAAAAGGAATCAAGGCCTTACCAAGTATTAGAGCTCTTTAAATCATAGGTAAAACTAATCTGTATTCCAATTTGAAGACAGCCTCTGAAAGGACAAAACATGCATGTTGATAGCAGAGAAAAAAAATCGAATGTCTGCTCATTGGAAAAAAAAAATCCAAGAATATTTAATGTGTGAAAATAGGACTCCAGTTATGCTGTTAAGAATAATGAAATCTAGGGTGCTAAGTACTGTATGTGTCACTGTACAAGTTGAGCTGCCTGAGGCAGTTTTAATTTCTCTAGACAATTTTTCTTAAGTTTTCTCTAATTTACGCACCAAAGTATCCATCACCTGTGGAGGAGGGGGCTGGATGGGTCAGCTGCAGAGCTCTTCCCTCTGCAGCCAGAGATGCCGCGGCAGGAATGTGCAGGGCACGGGAGTGGGGGCTGGGAGCCCCGAAACCAGAATGGAGCCCGGCAGGTCACACGCCGGCTCCTCTGAGACCCGCTGGGAGCTGCCCTGTCTCTAGTGTGATGGATTTTGGCCACAGGTTCAGCTATTCCTTCCTCTAAAGAGAAACATGGTACCAGTCGCAGCAGCCCAAGAGGGAGAGGGAA
>JAVJGJ010000030.1:14787256-14820228 GCA_035590215.1 Microhierax caerulescens | reverse complement strand
CCTTGGAGATAACCTCCAGACCCCGGAGCTGGTACCGAGGCACATCCAGACACCATGAGTCAAAACACGTATCGCCTGTTCCTAGCACCAGCCATTGCTCGGGCTGCAGAATCAGCTGCTCTGGAGGTTTCTTTAGCTGAATAACCTTAGCTGGGCTGACCTGAAGTGCTGTAGCCATTGTATCGAAGACCCAGAAAGGAAGTACCTACAATATTCTTAAATTGCTAATCGAAGAATTTTTACTATCGTTTTATGGTTTTTTTTGAGGCGCTTTGGTTTAGCCCAAACGTCCCACTTTCCAACAGCACACAAATTGGTTGCTCTAGGATCTTCAGTCGTTTCTTAGCAGAGTAGACACAATGTTCCTTTCTCTGGTCAAACAAGACACTCTTCAATATTAACATTTTCAAAAGTCTCGAAATAAGTAGCTTGCCAAGCAATATCATGCTATTACCTTGCTGGAGCATTTAGCTCTTTTTTTTCTTTTTTCTTGTAATTCTTTGTAGCTACTTTGCTTGTCAAGAACAGGCTGAAATTAACTTGTCAAAATTATTAAATATGAGAGGCAAACATAATCCAAAATTGGATAGACACAAACAAGTGACAGCAGCAGGAGTATGCACTTTGGGGGACTACACAAGGCACATTTGCATTTTACTGGTGAAATATGTATTTACCTCTGCAAATCACTGTGGGGCTTGCTGGAGTTTTACTACCCAGGAGTCATTGAGCTTAAGGCAGAAGCCTCCCTGCAGAGTCAGGTTTGCTCCAGCCTCTGCTGCAGGTGCTCTTCCAGGGCTTGGGAAAGGGTTTTCAGTCACCGCTCCTTCACCTGCAGGAAAATGTTCTTCCAGATTCACAAAACGTTCATTGTTTGTGATCTGTAACACCGAGCTCTCACTGGCTGGCCTTCACTCAGTACCCATGGAAGTGCAATCACTGCAGAAGCAGCAGCCGTGTGTGCCACCAGACAGCCCACAGGTACGCCCCGGGCAGCAAGGGCTGGTGCTGGCACCCTTGCAGGGTGCTCCATGCTGAGATTTGAGGCTTCCTGACCAGGGAGAGCACAGGGATCACTAAGCATCCCTGACTCTGCAGCAAAGCCCAGCACCCTGCTCACTGGTGTGCAGGCAAACTGCCGAAGGCTGCCCAAGTTCTCCGTTTCACACTCCACCAGCAGCAGCAACGCTGAGGAGCTTTGCTTCCCCCTGAAGCTGCCTGCCATCACCACCCACCAGTGGGGCTTTCATTCCCGGCAAGCCAGGGACGGCTACGCACAACACGGTCACGTTAACACAGATCTTGCCCATCAGCAGCCAAGCCTGAAAGCACCTGATGCCCTTTTAACCAGCTCCCCATATTTAACAGCCACAAGTCAACAAACTATTGTCACAGTGACTGAAAAGCCCCCCAACCCTTTTTTCCTCCTTCCCACGTCCAGGTTTCCCCATGCATGCTGCAGCTTGCAGGAGGTTCGAAGGGGCTGTGGGCAGCAGCCCCTCCCGCCCCCCCTGCCCGGCCAGGCAGGGCAGTCCCACCACCTCCACCGAGCTGCAGCTCAGGCACCGTTTGGGTTACAGGGCAGTGGCTCTGCTTGCTCGAATCGCTGAGCCAGCCTCAGGTGGTTTAGACATTAAGCAGGAGCCAATTTTTATCTCGTTCTCTGAAGAAAAGGCTGCTTTTTCTGTGCTGCAAAATAACGGCAGGCTCGGCACCGCGTTTGTGACTCACATCAGCCATTGGCAGGCTGTGTCACCAGCCAGACCCCTTGGGCAGCGTGCTCTCCCCCCGTCTCGGGCACAGCACTGGGAGGCAGGTCCGGCTTCTTGCTCTTCCAGAGGGGCAAACTGCACCGCCAGCCAAGGCAGATGCTGCTCTCTGCCCGTGCCACCACCAGCCCTGCCCGGAGCCCCCCTGCCACAGGGGGAGCTCCCCCCCGAGGGGCAGTGCTGGGGTGGAGGTGAGACCTCAGCCCCCATGGTAACACCCCGAGTTATTCCCTCCCAGCCCCCGGCTGCTGCCAGACAGAGGGAGGTGGCAGCAGGGTGGGAGCCTAAAAAGGTGCAAAACCAGGCAAAGCAACCTTCCTGGGAGGCGTCTGTCCAGTTCGGGTTTTGTGCCAGGGAAATACTGCACTCACCTGCCTCTGAGGACAAAATGCCGGTATCTGTGTCCATCCCCAAGCCTTGCACTTTGCCCAAAAACTCTATTTGGATTTGTCTATATTGAGTGGATTCTTTTATGTTGACTTTGGGCACAAACCAGTGCAGAAGATCAGATTCATCATTGGCACGGTTTGACTTCCATACCGTTTCAATATTTTTTTTTGCAGTTATCCAAATTGCAGCAAAGATGGACCTCTTCCACATCCTCCGTTTTCCAAACATGAAATCTGGGGTGAAACAGATCACGCATTTTTTTCTCCATTTCAGTGCAAGATCCTCTCTTCTTCCCTGCTCCCATCAGCAACCAAAAACCATCTTCAAAACACTGATGGAAAGAAAAGACACGTGAGATCGTACATTATTCTGAATGGAGTTTCTGGAGCAGCAAAAGTTTTCAGCTCATCTACTGCTCTCTCTCTCTAGTTTGATTCAGAATCTAATTTGTCCAAAATTTCAACAGTGATGAACTTTCCCAAAACAGAAGCAGCAAGCTGCTTCCCACCATCACATACTTGGCCTGTATCCCATCTATCCATATGCAGCAGATGTAAATATAATTTACTGGCACAAGCAGCTTTATGCACATGGCATCTTTCTTAGTCTTCTCTAGCATCCAAGTGAAGAAATAAATGATTTTATTGATGCACTTGGAGGCCCCAATAACACTTCATAATGACCTATAAATGGAGGTCTTTCTTAATATGCATTGATCAATAACTCACATAATTATGTCTCATATGGTTTTGCTGAATTGTTAACAATTCTAACCAAAGCTATAATGATTCCTTATAGACAACATTAAGTCCTCCAGGAGCCACATTTTGCTGGCTTCTGTATATCATAGACCTGCACATATACAGATTTAGTGCAGGCACCGGTTGCATCAGTTAATTTAGGACATGGCCTCTTCCAGCTGTGCCCAATCTTGCAAGTAAAGCTTGCAAAGTCTCCCACCATATTAAGAGATGCTTTGGAGAGTAAATTGGAGCAAATACAGACAATATTTCTTTTCTATCCCGTGGAAATAAAATGGTTGGTAAGATGGTGCTTTAATCAGTTAGAAGACAACTATAAAGTCAGAATGAAATATTCTCGGTAGAGACAACCTGTCTGGTGGCAATGGGAAATCCTGTGTGTCAGCACATTCATTCTTGGCTTTATCCTTGCTCACTGGATGTGACTCAAAGGAAACGCTGGGCTTCAGTTTCTTCATCAGCAAAATGGGGATAATATTTCCACTTATGCAAGTCACTTTAAGTGGAAAGCACTGCATTCATGCAAGATAGCTTTTTCGTGCCAGTACACCGCAGAGTTTTTTACTTTCTGCCTGGAACATTTCATAAAAATCCCTCCACATATGGAACAGAACAAGTATCGAAGACTGCAGAAAATGTGATTTTTAGGGAGCTGACAGCGCCACTTACATTTGTGCATTTTCACGTTTCAAACACAGTCAGGTTTGGCAAGGAAATGCATGATCATCTGGTGGCTTTTATGAAATGAGCTGACCATACTTGCTCCAGGTTTCACCAGCCCCGTCACAAGCCCACCCCCGCACCAGCCCTGGCCCCTGCCCAGGCTGGGGCAGCCCCCGTGTGGCCCCAGCTGCTGCCTGGGCAGCAGGACGTGGCTGGCAGGTACCGAGCAAAGCCCTGAGCCTTGCACACGGGTTTTGGAGCAGAGACAGATCATTTAGCACTTTAAATTCTCATCAGCAAGACGGTGCTGCAGCATCGACTGTCATTCCACTGCCTGTCCATAGCAGATGGAGCAGAGTGATGCTCTAGCACCTTTGCTGCTCTGCTTCACTGACACAGTGAGACCTGAGACCTTGCCCTTGATGGCGGGGTCCCGCTGTGCCCCGGCACACCCTCACCTCCCCGTGGACCATGAGGGATGCTTTCCTGTCCCTGGCCCAGAGCCGTGCTGCCAAGGATGTGCACAGCCTTGCCTAGCAGCTCCCTGTCCCCTTCTGGTCAGAACAGTGCCTTATTAATGGCAGAAGGCTGACAGATGCTTAAATAGTTCAACTTTCTGCTTTCCCTCCTATGTGAGCTTGGAAGAAGAATGTAGACCAGTACCACACATTGCATAGCTATCAAAGAAAGAAGAATTGTATTTTAATTACTGTATTTATCTCAGAGAACACAATGATTAGTTTTTCTGATGTAAATAAACGTAATAAAGGCTAACAGATTTTTGGTAGTAGAGCCGTTAAACCCTCTATCTAAATACGGTCTAGATATCTGGGGTGCAATTAGGACAGCCGTGCTGAGTGCTTCTCAGGGTAAGTGTATGGATGCACTCTAACCTGAATCTAATTCTGCTCAAAGGCCAAGGCAAAGGAGTGCTATTTGTGTTGTAATGATTTAGTAGAAATGGGCAACATTACATTTCTAATGCCTCTTGGTCAATGAACACGCTAGGACTTTCAGTGCCTGCTACTCAAGACCTAATTGCTTTTGGCAAATCTTTCACAGAAAATGCATCATCACAGCGAGTGCAGTGCTCGTGTGTGAAGAAGCTGGACCCAAAGCAAAGTGGTGGCTATCAGGAGAATAGGACACATGATACGAGAGCTTTTGTAGCAAACTGCAACATTCAGATATCAGTATTAGGCCTCCACTTGTAAAAACAGAGCTGAACAAATAATTCAAGATGAATAATTTATTTGATTAATTTTGTCTCTCCTTGCTCAGGGAATATATATAAGCCAATCACACCATCTTGAATTTATTTGTTATTCAAATATATTCAGCGACTTTCTTTTCACTATATTTTTTTACTCTATGGATTAATCAGAATATTTAAAATTAAAAATACACAGTTTTCCTATGATTGGCCAGTCATGCCACATGACACTACTTTTCTTCTGTGAGCAAGTGAGTATGCCAGCACTTCTGGAGTAATCCTTATGCATGCAAAATTGAAAATTCAGTTTTGACAAATATTTGCATGTGCATCTTTGGAATTCACTTGCTGCCAAGAAAACTGTCAGTAAAATTCAGCACCTCTTAAATTTGTAAAATGTGAGAACTAAAACATGCATTTTAACATTTGCATTTAATTTTGTTTTATTATATTTTTTTTCCAGTTTCATCTGGAAGTTTTAGAACATTGTATTTTCCCTTAAAGGATGCAGCATTGCCTACCAGGACTGTGTTATGGGTTTGAGCCACTTGTCTTAATATTACTTGGCTCAGCCAACGGTCTGTTGCCCTGAAAGCCTGTAGTTGTCTAAATGGGCAAATGCTATGCACATTGTGTGCAAGGCTTTCAAAAGTCAGGGTGTTTTTGCCTTGATGAATGATACATGCATTATTCCTGCATCAAAAAAATCCTTTAATTATCGAACAATTCTTATTCTGTCATTAAGAAAAAGCAGATTTGAAAGCAACTCAGTGAAAGCATAAATTATGTTAGCATCAAACACAGGTGAAGGGAAAAGCCAATCCACCAGAGAAAATTTTCTTCTCAACTTTTTGATTAATCAAGAGCACCTGATAAAGGAGCCCTCATTTATCTGATGTGGTGTTTTGTGCAGTGCCCCCTTTCAGGGCAGAGCCCAAGTAAGGGGTTCCTGGGAACCTCTTGCACTACCTCGAGACCTCAACCTCACGTCTCTGCAAACATTTATGAGCACACCCACGTACTTCAGGTAGCAATTGCCCAGCTCTGGTGTAAGAGATACAGGGGGCTGTACGTGCACATGTATGTTTCCCTGAGAACCAATACAACTATCTGCAGGATTTATGTGTTAATATATCCTTTGGTTTATCCTTAAAGCAGCCTCCAAATGCTCATGTGCAAGGACATGAAAAAAATTTAGGGGCTGTCTAATCTGCAATTACATCTGACCCACTGTTGACTCAGGGTGGGAGTGAAACAGAACATATCCCTAATTGCACTTTGCAGAAGTATCTAGGTGGAAACTCTGCCTGCAGAGAGGTATTTGTTAAGGCATCTGTAGCAGTCAACAGCAGAGCCTGGCATGGCCACTGCTCTCATGCCTGCGCCCTACCACCAGTGCAAGGCTACCATGTCCTCTCCTACCAAGGAGAGCTGGTCCTGCCTGGCTGATGAGGCGGATGACACACTTTGGGGCACCTTAAAATCACAACAACAAAGACCTGGCCCAGACAGTGGGAGAGTTTTCTGCTGGTGAAGACAAGCATGGGGACAGCTAGCTAGCTCTTTTGGGCCAGCAAGGGCCACAAGCACAACTATAAAACTGTGGTGGGTAATAGGGTATTAACTCATTGAGTAAACAGAACTGGCGCTTCAGTTACCAAACAGGATGATTTAAATGGCTTAATTTACACATCACAGCAAGCTTTGCCTACTGCAAATCAATAAATTTGCATAGGCTCTTAAAGTAATCAGCAACATGCTCCTGCATATATTTTTTAAATAGGTACAAAATTCCTTAATGAAAGCCAGAATCCCATCATAAGCTCAGTTTGTAGTTCACCTGTTAGTTATATTATGAGAAAATATGAATATATTAAGGCCTGGAGCCAAGCAGCAGCTTTGCAGCTCATTTTCTGCAGACAGCAGGACAGCAGGCTCCCACAGGCCCAGGTAAAGCCCCCTCCTGCCACCCCACGGTGCCCTGGCACAGGCAGAGCCTGCTGAGCACTCACGGCAGGAGCAGAGGAAGAAACACGGCTGGGTACCCCTGTGTACAGCCCTGCCCAGGGCACGGGCACGCGGCGGGAGGGACGGACAGGCGGGCGGACGTCAACTTCCAATAGGAATAGCCTTTATCCAGGTCCAGCACATTTTTCCACATCATTTCTTATTTCTTTTTCCCTTCGTTCTGGCTGGGATCAGAGGTAGAAGCTCCAAAACGCCACCAGCAAAGCTGCCCTGGCAGCGGAGGTGGGCACAGCTCCCGAGAAAGCCCATTGTCACGACAGAACCAAAGTGATGGTGCCTGTTGAAGGTTAAAAACATCTGACATAGGCATCCTAGCACTCAGGGTCTCACCTGAGCCAAGGCAAACCTCAGATGGTGTCACGTTATCCCCACAATTAGCCAGAACACCTGTAGGGTGGGTGGCTTTGTGCTTGCACCGGCTCTTCTGCTCCCCACCCTCATGCCAGTGCCCCCACATGCGCAGCCACAGTGAGGACTGAGCCCTCCAGGGCTTGGGGAACGGGCACAAGCCAGTGTGGGAATCTCACGGCTTTGCTGGATCATGGAAGGCTGCTGCACCAATGGGTCAGAGGGGCAGGCACGGGCTGTCCCAGGCTGTGCTGCAGCGGCTGAGCGTGCAGCTGCTCAGGATCCCACTACGGGAATGCTCTGCTCAGTCCAGTCCTTCCGTGTCCAGCTGGGAAAAAAAAATAAAATATCCAGATTAAAAAAGATTGAGAGGCAACAATTCTGTGCTTGTAGCTGTGCAATGACTAGGGGCATTACATTAAATTAAATTAAATGAATGTTAAATAATTATAATAATTATATATATATACACAAAATTCTATAATAATAAATAATTAAATAATTTATATAGAATATAAATAAATAATTTATAAATAATTGATGGGTACATAATTAATAATTAAAATATTAATTAATTAAATTAAATGAATGTTAAAATTAAATAAATTAAATGAAGTTAATTTTTAAGCAGGTATTTCTCTTCTATGCTAAAATAAAAAGGAAAGCTTTTAAACAGAGAAACAAAATGAGGGCAGAAGATGGAAAACGTGTGGGTGCTCATACTAAAAGCGTGCTGGTTTTGCTGCTGGAGCAGGGGTGGCCTCTTGCTCTTGGGGTGTGCAGGGCCAGGGAGCACAGGGGTTTCCCTGGGCTTGGCACAAGCCAGCCTCAGGTGCTGACCAGTGTTTGAATCCCTTCTGCTTTCTCCAGTACATGTCATGATGCTGTGGGTCACCACCAGCCATCTCAGGGGGAATACAAGCTTCTCCTTATTCAGGTGTAGTGCAAGACCTCTTCTGAATACCAAGGACATCCTTTCTGCCCTAGAAGAGCTCTGGTTAGGGAGCTGAGGAGCTGGAGCAGACTCAGATGATCATCTCTCCTCTCCCTGTTCCCTCAGGCAGGACTGTTACCAGCCTCAAATCTTGGAGCAAATGCCCCTTGCTGATCCCTGGCTCAGCACCCCTCACTGTCTCTGCTGGGATGGGGTTGCTGCAGTTCCAGTTAGCCCGTGCCTTACTGGACTTGGAAGAGAGCAGGTCTGTGGGCGGAGAACTATGGAGGCACCTCTGAAGAACGGCTCAACCCTTCACCCTGCTCCCTGCCCTCCATACGTGGCCCCATACAGAGCCTGATGGGCACAGTCTCCTGACTCAGACCACTGTTGCCATCTCGAAATGATGCAGATAATTAATGGATGTGGAAGAGGCGTCCCTATTACAGCCACGTTTCCTGGCAAGGTACTATTCTGCTGTCCCTCATTTTTTTGCATTTCTCATACTCAATTTGTTTTTTTATTTGATTGGGGTTTTTTAATATTTATTACTCATGGCTGAGTGTTGGGTTATGATATGTCAAACTTGACAAAACTTCAAGCAGACTGAATGATAAAAAGTATCTTGAAAATCATATTTGCCCCTTAATAATTTAATTCGGTAGAAAGGGAAATCAAAGCATCACAAATTGATTGCTGTGAAACAAATTACAATTATTTCCACACATCCAAATAAATCTACTAATTTTAGGCATCTGACTTCAGGCATTAGATGGAATATGCAAATGCACACATTGAAATGATGGCCGCGTCTCTAAAGCTACTTGCTTATTTCTCTGTTCTTACTAGATGCTCAATAGTTTCAGACTGCTATTGAGACATGCAGTAAATTAGCTGCTCTTAAGCATCACCTGTTAAAAATATTAAAAAGCATGGCTGTAAAGCACAGCTGACAGCTTTAGGCATCCAGCACTAACTAGCTTATCCTTTCCTGAAATGCAGACTCTAATGTCCACAGTCACCCTCAACAAATCTGCTTCCAATTAGGTCATTCTGTTCTACCAGCCATTAACTGAAGCCCTCTGCCCTTCTCTACCTTTTAGAAAGAGAGCAGCGTGCAATGAAACCTCCCTGTTGAACACAAGTTTTCCATATACATTTTACAAAGTGTACTTGTGCAGCTGTCACACTGCTTCACATAAGAGAAGTCATCTGATATTGTTACTGACATGCTAGTCTAGTGTGGCATTTAATATTAGGCTTTATATAACTCACAGGGATGGCAGAGCAATCTCAGGTAATCAAAATAAATGAAGACAGCCTGAATAATGCATTTGTTAAATCTAAATAACATACAGTGGGCACCTTTAAAGTGTTTTCCAGGAAAATGTGACTCAGTTGCAATATTGATTGAGAAGATAAAGACAGGTGGGTTTGATTCCTATATTATGGAAGCAGAGAGGACTTTGATAATGTAACAATCATCTTTTGTTATTTTGCTGCAGTCCAATACAGCTAGAATCAATTTTTCATTGTACTCATTTACTGGAAAAGGGGATAACGGCAAGGACAACACAGCTTTAATAGAAAGAATAAGTCATGATTTAATTCAGATGTTGTAGTACAACTACAAGTTGGAAGATATATTTATATGTACGGAAACAGTACAATGGAGCCTGCATGCTTTCGAATAGAAGTCATGGCTCTGCATTTCTATTTATTGGTAGTTAGGTGGAATGAGGCAGCATTATCCTGACAGCAATAAGAAGCAAGAACCTTTTAAGGGGAAAAAGATAGCTGTAGGATTATGAGCAATCTTTATAGAAAAATAAAATAAAGGGCAATAGTAAAAGGGCACGTTTAGGTCTTCATTAATATTTGTATTTAAGTAAAAATGACAAGCAGAAAAATCCAAAGAAAGGCTAAGTTTACAATCAATGTAATGCTTTTCTGCACAATTGAGATCTTTCTCAAAGATCTCAGATATTTTTGATAATTTTTTTTCTCATGGAAAGTACTCAGGATGATGATAAAATAATGATTTTTTTTCTGGCAAAATAGATTGCTTCATGACTTCTTGAATGAAACACAAATCTAAGAGTGATAGTGTTTGGGGCTGGATTAGTCTCCTGGGGTTGCATCCAGTGTATGAAATTTCATAGCTTTTCCAAAGAGTTCAATAGTGCTCTTCTCTGTGGTGAGATGCTGCCGAATGACCCCTGAAAAAACACCCCACAGACTGTGCTTTAGAATGCTACCAGCGAAAGCTGCCAGGAGTTAATTTAGCTCAGGTATAGCCCAGAAATATTCTGCATGGCATATTTCTGAGCAGCGCTCATTAGGCCAGCCTAAGTCTGAATTGCAGCACAGACTTTGGAAGAAATCAGGATCCAAAGTCAAGCTTTAGAGCTGGGTTTTACCTCTGTAATAGACCTGCAGCTGAAACTCAGCCTCTCCTTTTAATGAGCACCTTCTACAGAAAAGCAGACAAACGGGGTAAAATCCTTCCCTGGAATTTCAGGCTTTGCTTTAAGAAGAGTCTGGTCTAGTCCTAACTCCTTGTAAGCTGAGCCCACATTCCTCCCTGATGAGCAAAGAGAAAATAAAGAGGAAAACAAGAAAAATCAGACAGAAAAATCAACCCCTTCCCCAGCAGCAGTAACTTCTTACCTGCATTTCCTAGTCTCTGTTTGAGCTGATGAGAGAAATCGGAATCAGCTGCAGCTTGACTGGAGCAGCTCGGGGAGACATTTGCACCCTCCAGAGGACACCTGGGATTTACATCAATGACCCTGCACCAACCCTGTACATCTCCTGAGATGCTGGGAGGCCTTGGGCAAGTCTCCTTGGCCCCTGCCAACAGAGGTACCAGCTGGGTCATTAGCGAGCAAGGTGCAGGGAGCCGCAGGGCTCCACTCACTGGAAGACCAGAGCGTTCCTGTAGAACCTGACAAAGAGGAACGATGCGTAATGTGCAGAAGGTGCAGCATGAAGACAGCTTGGGAGGGTCACAGGTATGACCAGGCAGAAGCTGCGCCATCCCAGCTCGGCACAGCTGACTGCTCCGGGGACACTGCACTGCGGGCACCTGGGATCCCAGGCACAGCGAGGCTGGCCTCGGACCACAACGAGCTTGCCCTAATGCTAAGATTTATAAGAGACTTCATACTTTTCTCCCCAAGCCACAGGGCAGGTGCTGTGTGAAACCCTAACCTCTGGGACTTACTTGCACCCAGCTAGTCTGACCGTGCCAGAGACCTCCCAGAATGACAAGATCCTCGGGGAGGCCAGGAGCGTTCCGAGCATAGCATCAGTGACTGTGGATCTGCTGACTTGAGCGGGGCTGGGGTAATGGTGCAGGGATAGCCGTTGTGCCTGCCATCTCTTCACAGCCTTTGAGCATGCTGCCATGGGGAGAGAATTTATTTGATTAGGTTTTTCTTGGGCTGAGGAGAGAACAGTATGTCAACAGTCCTATAAAAGAGGGCAAAAATGCAGTCTCACTGCCTACCCCCTAACCCAGCAAGGCCTTAATTTCTGATCCTATAGTGATCCATGCCGCTAGGTAACGAAGAGTGGTGGCATATCTACCACCTCTTCTTTTACTATCACAGTCCACAGCTGGCTGTCTCCCTGCCACACATCTGCATGGACAGACAGCTATAGCCCCTCTTCACACACCCTTTTCAAGGCTGAGGCATTTGGGGGAATGAGATCCTGCTCGCTGCCTACCCAGCAGCTACAGTGACACCTGACAATTGTGAATGACCTTATATATATATACACACACATATGTATTTATTTAGATGGGATATATTCCTTTTGACAGGGAAATGGAAAGTGCTTTTCATCTTTGTTAAAAGGGAAATTCCAGCATTGTCCATTTCCCCATCCTTGCAGACAGAGGTACCTTTATGCGTAAACTTCAGCCCTCTCTTTGCTCCCTTTCCCTCTTCCTCACCTTTATTTTTCAATTCTGTCTCCAGTGTCTTTCTCCTGGTTAAAGGTTTCTTGATACAGATGCCTACTCTTTACTTTAGAATTACATGGTCCAGGTAGGAATTCCCTGTAGAACTAGATCTTCTTGGGGAGGAGGGGGCATTCAGGTTAGTGCTGATGAAATTACACAAACTCACATCAGATTTTTCTCTAAGTCACTGGTTTGGAGGACGTATCTACCCAGCTCCGATCTAGCAACCACATCAGCGTGGTGAAAGCCATGCCCTTCCAGACACTGCTTTGAGTTCCCAGAAGATTCTAATTAAGAAATTAAGTAGAATTAATTTTAAACTTAAGTTTAACTTAAGTTAAACTTAACACTGCTATAGGAAGATGGGGTAAAATCATTAGCAAACTTTTCATACCTTGGGTTCTGTGCCACTGTGAACATAGTCTGTGATCTGAGGCATGTTAGCAGGCACACTTCTGGGCTGGAAAGAATCAAAGATTCACTTCCTTACATATATAGGTGCTTCAATTTCCTGGCAAGAAAATAAAACTGATACAAAACACACAAAGGACCCCAATATCAGCGAGAATGTCACTAGTAGTGCAATGCATTAAAGAAGAGCATTGCAACAAATCAAGTTCCTAAGCGTGACTTTCCCTTTCATGCAGAGAATGGACTGATTCGTTCCCCAAACAATGGAAAATTTCGCGGAGGCTCTGGAACAGATTGCTCTGTTTGCTCCATTACTCACAGATCAGCTTGCCACATGCAGCAACAAAGGCAAGGGCTAAACTCATCTTATTTGTTGTCCACAATTTATGAAAAAATAATCTAGCTCATAGGAAATGAGGTGCTTCAAGAACTTGCTGAAGTGAAAGCATTTCTGCCAGCATGGATTCAGCTTCAATATGACTCATATGATCTGTGCACTACTATTTTATGCTATGTTGATCCATCTAGGAATAATAGTGAAGACTGTACTGAATCTGGTTTACTGCTAGAAAAAACACGCTTAGGCTGCACTGTCTGACTGTACTTTGACTTGAGTTACAAATCTCAGCAGGACACGGATATTGCATTTTTGGGGCATGGGCAGGCCTGTTGTATGACATATGATATCAGTAGTTCAGTGACACAGTTCTGAGTCCCAAGAGGAAAGTAACATTTCTGCATCCCTAGCATTTCCTTGCTTCCATGTCATACCCTTTTTTGATAATTTTTTGGGCTGCCACCACTTGGCATTAGCAGACCATCATTTAAACATGTAAAAGCAAGTGAAATGTATTGTATGGAACCTATTCAATACTATCAGCACCTGACACCAATGATTTCTGACTCACAGCTTTAGGAAGCCTTCAAAAGCACAGCACATGGCTTGGAGCTGTATGAAACTGCAAGGGAAATATCGTCAAAGCCTAGCATACACAGATCCCACAGGGTTCCAAGTTCAGCTCCTTCCCACTGTGGAACCTACTGGCCACATAGCCTGAACATGGCCACTGCCCTGCAAGGAGAGCCCACATCAGCCTGCTCCGTGTGGATACTCCCACACCAAAGGGATTCTTTTCACAACACCATCCACAAGGAGATATTTTAGATTTTCAAAAACCAACTCCCTCTGCATCTTTTTTTCAATCGCACCAGAGAGACTGCAGGAAGATCAACCATAAGACATTGCCAATTGCCCTTTCCCAAAATTATTTTAGTGAAATTATTTCAGCGAAATTTTGTGCCTAAGAAAGGCTATACATACGAGGAGATCTTTCTTCAACCTGCTTGGGAAATGGACATAGAAAAATGGGATGTTCACTTTGATCAGAAGACCAAGTCTTTCACAGACTAGTTCTGAGGCTCTTAATCATATTGAATATAGCATAATCCTAGGAAAAATCCCATGATAATACATGAACATTTTCATTGTTAATGCATCAGATTTTTCTTTTATCTGACTTACGCTCAGTGATTAGAACACAGACATAGTGTTTGCATATGAAAGAGTAAGAAAGGAGTGAGTGTTACAGTCTACAGAGGAAGGATCAAAGATGGATGGATGGATGCTTGCATTGGTAAATGGTATTAGAAGTAATTGTTTTTAAAAGCATTCAGGTGCATCTCATTTTGCTTCCATATAACTAAAAAGGAAGCAACTGATTTGCAACTTGGGATTTGAAATAGCTGATAAAAAGCCAGAAAATCATTTTTGATAAAGTACTTGTTCAACAGCTGCAGCATCATGCAGTAGCTGTTGGGTAAGTGCCAGGCTATCTGCTTAATGTCTGGAGATTGATAACTGTTAGGAATTTGATGAATGACAGGTTGAGAAGGTACATGCAGTGCCTGGGCTACAGACAGGCCTAGGCATGATATACTAAAAAAAAAAACCAAAAAAAACCTGCAAGCTTTAAGTTAATTTAAGACTGTGATCAACAGTCTGCTGTGTTACTTATTTGTTATTTAGGGGTTTCTCTGCAAAGAAAAGGTTCTGAAGGCATCCTGGCAAGTGCCCACTGACAGTTTTCTTGAAAAGAAAGCTTTTCTTTGTCTTTGATGAGTTCTGGACAAAATCCTTCCTGAGATATCCAGAGAAACGTGAGGCATCCAAATCTTTAATAATAATAAAAATTTCTCCTGTGCATTCTAGTCATAACTCCCTGCTTAGTGACACACAGAACATTTGGGTTCTGCACAATGACTAGAGAGAAAAACACACACACAGAGAAATAAAACAAAAATCTCCACCGCACACACAGAGGAATAAAACAAAAAACTCCACCACACACACAGACAAAACTCCCTCCCTCCTTCTCTTACACTGCTCTGCGTGAAGGGGCCTGGAGCTGTCCTGCTCACCAGTGTTTTTCTCCACGCCCCCCAGGATCTTATGGAGCCAGCTCAGGCTGCTGCCATCCTTGCCCAATGCTTTGGACAGACAGACCCTGTTCTCCACATCCCCCTCCCTGGCAACACCACAGCTGTACTTTTGCAGAGGACAGTGGTGACATTACAAACCAATAGTGCTTATCGCTCTGTGGATGGGATGAAGCAGACACAGCGCCATCAGTCATTTAATGTAAGTGCCACTTTGGGGAGACTCGGTCTCCCTAGCACCTAGTGAGCAGGAAAGGGTCCTTCCAGAGGTACCTGCTCTAAATTGCCTCTCAGAAGAGCTTGCATTTCTTGACTGGCTCTACAGTGAGCCCAAGGAGACTAAACTATTTTAGGCTTGAGCGCAGTCCTTGCACGGATGAGTCTGCAGGCTTCCTGCTCAGCAGGGCTCTGCAGCAAAATGAAGATATAACTGTGCATGGATAGGCAAGCCCATGTCTACAGTGGTTGGGCTATATCAGCACATAGCACGAAGCGTCATAGTTGTCAGCAAGAACCAGCCCAAGCACCTGCCTGCGGCCCGTACGGTGTGCAGCACCGGTGCGTGCGCTGCCAGGCTGCTCCTTGCTCAGCTGCAGGGCTGTGGCTAACCCAGGTGCTGTTGCACTTTCAATTTATTGTACAGACACAAGCCTGATGTTATTTCATGGTAATCCTGCATCTGAAGAAAAATGTGAGTGGGAGACTTCAAGCATTTTGTATCTGGAGCTTTAGCTCAGTGTAACTCTAAAAATAAATTAAAAAAACCAAACCAAATGAAATGAAAGATGGCTTTGAGAGACGTGTATGTTTATATCCACATACACACAGAGCAGTTTGGGTGAAAATTTGAATCTAAAGGACTAAAGTCTCAGCACCTCTGGATTTTTCTTCTGGAGAGCACCAGCACTATTTCATCAGAAAAAGCAGCTCAGGGAAAGCTGTTTGACTTTGCTGGTATTAACTCATGCTTTCCTTCCCTAATCTTTATTGTTTTTGGTACTGTCAAATAACAGAGATGCAGAGAGATGGAGAATTCCAGCCTAAAAACAAGTTTCCTGTGTTACAGCAAGCGTTATCCCCGAGGTCAAGGATTGTCTGAATCAATAACACACCAGTCTCAGTAGCCCCATTTAAATGGTGAGTCAGTTCACATAATCCAGCCACATGTCAGATGAAAAGGAATGGTTTAGCAAACACTTTGCAGTCACCTGTTTTTTCAGAACTTCATAGTAGTAAATTATTGGATATCAGTCTATTGTTGCAACTATATATCTTTACACAATAGCATTTTTTCTTATAGTTTTCTCCTGCTTAGCTGCTTATTGAGTATCTTTATACACCCTATATTTATTTTCAAATAGCATTTTAAAATATTTACTGGAATTTTTCCATTTCCAGAACTTTTAAGGGACTAAATCCAGCCAGAGTTCACAAAAGTATTTCTCAGGCAAGGAAAGCAGATACAAAGAATTTTGCTGCCCTGCTAATTCAGAGCACAAAACAACTTACCTCTGGTCCAGTCCTAATTTAGGAACAGCCTTTGCCTCCCAGGCCAGCTGTATTCAACTGGACTGTCCTAGCCACAAGTGCTTCTGCTGGAAGTTTTAATACATACATTTGTTACATGAAACAAGATTCACAGATGAAATTAACTGGTTTCTATCAGAGTAAAATAAATAACCTTACTGAACAGTTACTCCTCCTTGACACCAAATGCAGCTGAATCCTGCTGGGGCACAAGGATGGTGGGCGCCCCAGCTGCACCCTATGGCAAGATCTGGGGCAGTGAGGGGGGAACTTGCACTGGAGACCCCCAGAACATCCTGACCCAGGGGCTATTGCACTTTCAATTAATTGTACAGACACAAACCTGATGTTGTTTCATGGCAATCCTGTATCCGTTCTGAAGAAAAATGTGAATGGGAGACTTCAACTCTTTTGTATCTGGAGCCTAATCAGGGGAAAGGGGCAAAGCCCACCCGGACACCCCCCATCAGGCACCAATCTGCATGGCCACAGCTTCCCCCCTCCGTACAGCAGCTCTGGGACATGGCCATACCTTACCCCAGAAACAGAGGTCACTTGAGGAAACTTTAATGCCTCTGAAGTGAGGAGCATGCTAAAATGATTAACAAGTGGGGAAGGAAACCCTTATCGAGAGATGTGGCAAGTAACTTTTTTTTTTATAGAAAGGGCCACACTCTACCCAGTGGGCTAGAAGTCTTCTACCAAAAAAGAAAAAAAAAACACCAAAAAACCAACCAGACACCAAAAATGTCTAAAGCAGTAGAATTAAAAAAAAAAGCCTCTGATATCATAAAAAAAATATCTAAAGCTACTTTTATAACTTCCTTTTCCAGGTTCTCTTTGGGATTGCACAAAGAAAATATTGCCAATACTTAATTTATACATTTGTGACTTACATGAAGGCAGAGAAGCAGTCAGTGAACAGAATAACAACAAACCCTTTTTCTAGTACTTTGTAACTGTGTAGTATATGTTTAAGGATTCGCTCTGGGATCACTGAAAAATACATGTAAATTTGAATATCATTATTGATGCTCTAGCGTAGCAAATCCTACACTTGTGCCAGAGCAACTCTGAATCAATAGTCTTTACAAAGACAAACATGTTTGAGATTTGGACTTCTGCAGCCAGCGTGCTGCAGCCCACATCGCCAACAAAGAGCAGGCAGCAAAACAAGCTCAGGGAGACGGTAGCCCCATGCACCCCTGTGTTCGGGGCTGGGAGCATTTGCTGCTTCTGAGGAGCAAAAGGCTGGGCAGGGGATGAACTTTTTTGTATGGCGCGTTTCTTGTGAGCGCAGGCTTTCAGTAGGCACCATGTAAGAGAGAACATGCTTTCTACTTACTTTGTGAGGTACAGGAAAACAAGATCCCTTCTCAGACCTGAAGAATTTTGGCCAGCCACCACAGAGGGGCTTTAAACAAAGGAAAACCCTAAACCAGTACTGGCTGTTACAATATTGTCAGAGAAGAAAGCAGCATTGTAATGCCTGTCATACAGCACTGGACATCTGAAGAAGTGCTGGTTTTTTACAGGGATTGTCTTAGCAGTGTCATGTGAAATGCAAGTTAAACTAACACTGCTTTTTTTTTTTTTTTTTTTTTTGCCCCCTAAATGGCTGATTTTACAGGAACGTGAAACCTCATGGGAAACAGCGCGTAGGTTACTGCTTCCCTGTTGAAACGTGCCAGCAATGGAATATATTGTGACACCCTGTCTCAAGCAGACGGATACCAAACCTGACATTACATACGGTGCAGGGTCTAACTAATACTAGGTGAAACCTAACACAAACATCAAGCCATGAGGACTTTCAAAGTGGCACAGGTGATGCAAAATTTACTAGGAACATTGTGTCTTTAGTGTCGGTATCTGTGAGGGTGCGTTGCACTTGCACTGCAGCCAGGTCTCTGAAGCCCTGATTTGCTGCTCGTTTTCAGCACCTGTAAATCCCAGAGGTCAGACGCTGCTTAGTAAAGCTATGCTCTTACCTCTCCAACCGGCCACTGTGGAAACAGCAATTACAAGTTAAATTTCATCATGCTTAATAGTAATGCTCTTTTTCCTGCTGGTCTAAGGTTACCAGTCCTAAAAGAAGGCAGCAGACAATTAGAAAGAAATGAAGGAAAGCAATGCCTCAGGCTTGGACGTACATAGAGCCCCTACTCCTCCAGCCCAGGCATTGCCCCTCGGCCCCACAGGCATCAACAGAAACTTTGCTGCTGGTGGAATCACAGTCAAAAAAAAACCCCAATCAACCAAAGTTTTCCATAGCTCCACAACATACCTCCACAATGGCTAGACATTTCTGGAAAAATCAGTGTCTCAGTCATGTTCCTACTACATCAGCCAGAAGAGCAGAACCACTCAAAGAAGCATACACAGCTTGCCCCAGGGACCAAAGAGCTCATTTGCTCCAAAGCAAGGTAGGCCTCAGACACCTCTGCATGTCATGCTGACATATTTTCTGTTGCATCATCTTTGGTTTTCAAATGTAACCAATTAAAATAAAACATACAAGTTCTCTCCCTTCTCCCAGTAACAGTCAGCAAAACTGAAGGGCACAAATAAGGACACTGTTTTGGCCTCTGCTGTTAGTAGGCTGAGAAGATTCTGGTATGGTTTGAGATCTTGCAATTCCATTCTGCCCTTCCAGAGACTTTTCTTTCCTAAAAAACAAAGCCAAGCTTGTAAATATAGTCAAAGAACCAAACCATTTCATAATGTAACTTATACTTGCATTTAGTTGAGTGCGGTTTTTTATGCCTTTGTTAGTAGTATTTTATCTTGCTATCACTTAAAAATTTTGAAAATGAAACAGTAATTACTTTTTTTCACAAATATTTCTGTATGGATCAGTCTGTGAGATGTAGGACTTCAGGCAGCCAAGGAATATTCTGCATTGATCGCTGAATGGGCATACAAAGGAACCTGAAAACAGGAAGAGTTTCATATATTTGGAATCAGATCATTGAAGGTGATTCTTATTAGGAGCTTTTAATTCAAACTACCCCATTGCTGCTTTATGTTTTCTTTCTGTTTCATTAAATTAACTCTTTTAGGAAAAAAAGTGCATTGCAGTTATACCTTACTAACATTTGAGGAACAGAACACAGGCACCCGTTGAGCTGGTCTCAAAGAACAAAAAAATGTTAAGAACAACAATAAAAAAAGTACTTAAACATTCCAGCTCTTGAGAAGTATGAGTGGTGGTAAGATTGCTATCTTTTATTTAAAACAGCAAATTAGAAATCTTGATCTTCCTTAACACCCTGGCAACTGTACTAAGGACTAAATCTGAGCAGGAATAAGTGTCTAGACAGGAGTAACAAAAGCAGGGTGAGGAACGCAGCCTCGTGACTTTACACTGTGTACTAGATATCAAGCTACTATTTGGAGTGACATTTTCCTCTTCTCTCTCAGCTAAGAACATCTCTGTACAATGGAGTCTCATAGCATCCTAATGGCTGGGCCACCTCTCTGTCTTTTATGACATGAGAAACTTTTTGCTTCCTTTTTCTTATTCATAAGGAATGTTGAAACATTACGGACTCATAATTAAACGTTAAAACAAAAATATGATATTGTCTCAGTTTTTACAAAAACTTCACTTTTTAAACTAGTTTCTTTCACCTACAATTTTACCTTGTAAAGAAAGGAAATGGCATTAAAAATCATCCCCACCTCTTCTGAACTCCACATGGTATATATTATTTAATGAAGTCCTACAGCTTTATCAATAACAAGAACCATTTTGGAGAACAGGATGGAGAGAGCATAAAAATCTCTCTCTAGGGACTTTGTGGTACCATGATATCCAACTTCTTCTCAGAAGCTACCCACATCACTGAGAAAAAGATGACAATCTGATGTTTGCTTACTTGTGCCTCTTGGGTTGTTGACTCTTCTCTAGCTGGACAAAACCAAGGATGAGCACATTTCACATGTGAGCTTCATGCTCTGCAAGGAATGAAAGGTCAAAGGGTAGCAGGCAAAAGCTATTTGCCGTTCAGTTCTAATTTCCCTCATAAATTATTAAACGATCCCTTATGCATTTCCATCTTTGATAGTCTTGCGGTATGAAGTGTAAGTCAACGGATAAGCTAATTGCAATAAGCAGGAGTGGTATTTAATGCACTGGACACTTTCAATAGCAAAGTAGTTCTAATTAGTGTTTCTAACTGATGTGACAGCAGTTTACAGAGCGCCAAAATAGTTCCTCATTTGTCAAGTGGGTCCAAAGCTTATGGCAGCTTTCTGATCATCTCCCTTGCTGCAGGACCTGAAAGCACCTTCAAAAAGCTTTCTCTCATTGATCTTTAGTCAGATGCTGACTGAAAGGCACACAGCTTTGCCAGAAAGAAGATAGATAGATGCCGCACCAGCATGAAAATGTCACTTGCTTAATGAAAAAGGGTATCTGTTCGTAACCCTCCTGTATGCATGTATACGCACACACAGAAGCCCAGACCCAGAGAGACAGTGAACAGAGGCATTTTTATTAAGCATTTGAATGTGCATGTAAAGCACTCTCTGCATAAACTTACCACGTCAGATCATATATGACATATCTTTATATATACACAAATATGACACCACACGATCTATGACAAATGCAAAGATTTAAGAGGTGCATTAAGCTCTTCCTTTTAGACTTTTCATTGAGTATTAGGTATGCAGTGCATCAGATGAACTACACCATTAGTTTCAAAATGTCAGAATTTACTTTCCTCGTCTATGATTTTTCTTCTAGCATATTGATAGTTCAGCTATCCCGCTGCTCTCCGAGGGCTGAAGGGGTAAATGATGGCATGTCAAACAAAGAGCAAGTATTTGCTGAATACTCTGTCAAGAAAGTTCAGAACAGTTTTCCCTTTGTTTCACTTGGTTTACAGCCATTGATAAATAATTAAATATTGTGGTTAGTTAAGAGATAAACTATGACATCTTCCCATGTAGCTCAGACAACATTCAAAAGGGCCCTAAAAGCATGTATGAGAGGGAAGGAAAGGGGACTTCTGAAAGCTGTTTGTAAATTCTCTGCCAAGTCTGTCAAAAGCCATTCTACTGAAATACATACAATGTGCTAATGTAATATAACCAGAATTTTTTTGATGGTAACGTGTGTACCGTAACCTTACTTGGATGCTGGAGATCCACCACTCCCTGTGATGCATGTTCCAGAAGTCTCCCAATTCCTGAAAATGAGAAGGGAATGTGCAAAGAATTGTGTAAGAAAACAGTCAAGTGGTACTCGCACTGCCAGGCTGACCCACCTCCACAGTGCCCATAGCAGATGGCTTCTGGCCAGGGTCCTTGGCTCCCAGAGTTGTTCTGGCAGCCAACTACCTGGTGCAAAGCAGCATCCTGGCCTTGCTGTCTTTCACCGGCAGTCCTTCTTTGCTGAGTTTCTTGGGAACAGTGTTCAAAAGCCAGCAGACATTTGAAAATTGCTGAGTGGACCTTCCACCAGTCCATTAAAGGAGATTTAGGACTATGTTTGGCTCCCTGCCTTAGCTTAAGTCAGACCTGAGGGATGCCCTGTCCCACTGTGCAGCCTATGTGCTTCCTTAAAACAAAAGCCAAACTGAAATTGCGTTATTTGTATCATATAAGGGTTAAACCGTTAAGAAAGAAATTAAATAATGGAAAAAGAATAACCACAGAATCTTTTGCTTGAGAAAGATAAAGTCTCCATGGTTTATATCCAAACTGAATCCTGAAAGGGAAACTGCTTTCTCCACAGGCAGAAGACTCTGTATCTAGAAATGGAGACCAAAGGAAAAACAAACAAAACCCCATTTTCTTTCAGCACACCAGCAAGCTTTACTTCAACAGTTTCTCAGACTCCAAAGGTCCAGTGCAGTCTGGAGATACTTGACTGATATCAACTTTTTCTCTCCCAAGGCTTATACCCAGCCGAACACCACTGCCACCACCACTATCCAGCACAGGGTAAAAATGGCATCTAGGTTTTCCTCGATTTCTAGGTATGGCTTTATTTTTGATAACTACTACAGGCATGATGTTTCCTTGCTACTACGAACAGTTTTGAAGCAAGCATGACACAAAAGGATGCTCAGCTGAGGATAAAGCCCACTGTCTGAAGAGGTCACCACTCCCTCTGAAGTTTATCTCTGTAAATACTCCATAGCTTGTAAGTATGTAGTTTGACCAGTTGAAGCAGCAGAGTCATTTCAGTTCAATCATGGAGGCTGATACAGATAATTCTCTCCTTTTGCAGGAGACCACAGCTTGTAAGTGTGTGGAAGGCAATGTCACTTAGTGCAGCGCAGGCAATTAGGAGTATGGAAGGGACTGGGTCAGAACACAAGTCAGAAATAATAGAGAATATGCACTAATTACAGAAGCTTTTTATTTTATTAGTGCTTCCATGTCAAATTAGTCAAATGGCTTAGGCACTCACAGAGTGGCAGCGAAGTATGCCTTCTGCGTTCCTGCCCAGCACAAAGCCATGTGTGTGTGGCTCACATCTCACTACCTTTGTTTTCTTCTCCCTCTGCTTTCTGGACTCAGGACCCTGGCTCTCATGCTGTTCCTGTCGGCATCAGCCTGGTCACCTTTTGGGGCAGGTGATTAAGTTTACCTAGTTAATATATGAGAATGTTATTTGTCTAAGACACCATCTGGAGCTCATTATTGAGCCAAACCGTAGTGACCGAACCTCATGAGCTTTGCAGTCTGGCTTTGCTGCAGTGCAAGGGAGGCAACACATCCTTAAGGCCATAGTGCTGCAAAGTCTGCCCGTCCCACCCCAGGCTCTGCACACTCCATGATAAGAGGTGGAATCAGTGGCACTTCAACAACATCCCAATAGCCAAATTACAACGCACACACCTGGTCTGAGCCAAGTGAGCATGGAAAGATGTTGTCACCGCCACCACAGCAGAGGCCGAAGAGCTGATGGGCACTGTGCAGTTACCAAGCAAGGGCTTGCACCTGCCCTGGTTTGCTCCAAGGCATTTGCATGCTGGCTTTCAGGTTAGGCAGAGGATGACCGGTGATCCTTCCCCCCTTTGAAAGTCTTATTCTGAATTTCTAAAAATGATCCAGAATTGGATATGGCTTTGTTTAGATTTAAAAACATTTCCAGAAAACTTGGCTTTTGTAATGGAAGTGTGCTTTCTGCTCTTTGATGTTTATGGCTTTGAAAACTAGATAGATTGTGGGTGATGGAGCAGGAGAGCCTGTTTCACAGACTCCCCTGTTCTTGCCTGTTGTTTCCCAAAGAATTTTGCATCACACAGGACAGAAGCAGCCAAAGAACCATCATTTTGCCATAGTTTAGGATACTTCTCTGAAGAGAGCCATATGTCACAGGGGTCATAGAAGCCCTGCTACGTAATGTGCATTTTCCATACTTCAAAGTTATTCTCCTGTTCAGGTCTCAAACCTCCATAACAGTTGTCATCTTCCCAGCCCCTGTCTTAATTGTTGCTCTTGTATTTTAGAATTTGTCCTTTTGTTATTTGATTCACTTATTGACTTTTTTCTCTGATCCCGTTTTGTGTTGTGCCAGCGAGCCTCCCTATCCTTTTATCAACTAATGCCCTATACTTTCACACTAATTTCTTACTAAACAATAGCTCTCCAGTTTCTTTTGTAGCTCTAGATCTGTTATGAATATTAATAGCTTTTTGCAAGCTATTATTTGTGGGAGAGTGTGCTGGTGTTTGATCTGTGGCTTTTTCTTGAATATGCTAGTATCTCTGCAATTGGGGTTTGGGTTCCTTTTATGTTTTCCTACCAGATTCCTTTCTTCGTTTTCCATCATTCCCTTTTATTGCAGAGTTGGAAGCTGTGGAGGACCTTTAAGCATTTTTCTTTATTAAGCAAGCTTTCTCATACTGGCACAGGCTATGGTGATTTCTGCCCTCATTGTGGACTATTTCTGTACATTCCCTAAAGGCATCAAGCCATTCAGGTGGTAGCGTGTAATTTGTTTTGTACTGTGGAATTCCTGCCATGCCTATATGTATTTAGACCACAGGCAAACCAATAAAGTTGTCATAGAAACAAAGCATTTCATGAATAAATCAATTCATAACAAACTTGTAAACTTCGAAGAACCCACTGTGCTTTAACAACACATCTATTATATATACATGCTAATCATGTTTGTAACGAACAATGTACATATACTACACATGTCCATTTGTTTTGTCCTGTTGGGCATCTTATAAATATTTCTTAAGATTTTCCTGCATGTTGTGCATGTCTCCACAGTATGGAAGGACAGAATTGGATGCTTGCATGATAATGTAGCAGCAGGATTTTTTCTATTTCTTTTTTGATAAGCAAGGTGGAGGTTCAGTAAATTCTGACTGCTTTTTTTACAAGCCAGTGAGGATTGAAAGTACCAGTGCAGTAGTTCTTTTTTCTAGACACAATCAACTTAATAGGACTTCATCCACTCTTCATGTAATTAGAAAAAAGCCTAGTCGATGGGAGCCTGATAAAAGAACCAGATAATATTGCTGAGAGCTGATAATACAAGCAAAAGTTTAGAGGCTGAGAAAATCCTCCCTTTCTTTTACTTCAGTTTAGTCTCACTGAAATGCATGCATCTGAGGTGGAAATGCTGATAGAATTAATACTTCAAGTCTTAATACTTCACTTTGCACATCAAACTTTCACTGGCACTTGGGTGATCAACATAGCACTCTGTTTGCCTGGGTGGGAATGACCAGGCCCAACAGGCTGGAGATTTTTTTGGAGTGTCTGGGTCTAACCACTCCAATTCCAAATGGATATTCATGCAGCAAGGTTCCATTTGCTGGGAGTTGCACTGTGCCTTAGCTGTCAATGCAAAGCCAAAGGAGAGCTTTTCAAGTGTGCCTATGAGAAACTTGTCTACGAACAAGATGAAAGAAAAGGAGTACACGTTTTAGGATGCAGGAGGAATAGAAGAAATACTCATTATTAAAAAAGAATGGTTAGCATTCAGATTCAGGCTGGACATCTTCCTGCTGATAGATAAAAGATATGGTCCCATACAGAGGCAGCCCTCTGGGCCTGTCAGTATGGGGCTCAGAGCCATAGCAGATCCCTCCCCAGCACATCTTCTCTTCAGTCTCTGCAGAGGAAAAGGCAAGCTCAGGTGTCTGTTGCAGGGCAACACCTATCTGCCTTCTCCTTACAACAGCACTGGTGGAAACAGATAGGAATTATGGGGTTGATCTTAAGCATCCCAGAAAACCTGTGCCTGAATAACATTCATAACATCAGAGCACATGAATCTGCCAGACACAAGTTAGTCATTCAAATGATCCCCGTAATTAAACAGCAGGTTGTAGTTTACTATCCCTCTAACTCATTAACGTTATGCAAACTTGGTAACAAATACCGTTAACTACATATACACCTCACTTTGAGGAGTTACTCTGAAACAAGGAAACCCCAAACATATTGGCATAATATGTTGTATAACTACAAGTTAATAACCATTTCTTCTTTGCAAGCCATTTAAGTACTTTTTCTAGTTTTTTTCTAGGATTAGTGTTTTATTAATTGCCTGGCAGTTAAGAAAATTCCAAGTATTTATTTTGTTATATTATGGGATATGTGCAAGGAGACAAAGCAAGAATTTTAAAAAGAAAATTCTGCAGCACATTTAGATGGTCTGTTTCCCTGCAGAATTCTCCCCTATTCACAATGGGAAGGCTACAATAAAGAACTTAGCTCACAGACATATGCTGCAGGTTGGGTGATTTTTTTTTAGTGTTGTCTATGGCCAAGACAAAAGCTCTCAGTCAGTTAGTGCCATCCAGGAATATGCTATAGGGAGCACAACTTGAAAGCAAAAATAGTCTGCTTTTGAATTCACAGTGCCTTATTTTAACTATGTATTTTACAGATATGTTATTTCCATAGAACAATACATTACCCAGTAATTAGGTTCATTTATGGAATCAAATCAAGGCTGTCTACATTTCTGCTGGGTAATGTTCTTCACAAACATTCCTCTCTCCTGGCTCCTCTGATTATTTTATGATTCCTCTTGCTTCTTGTCAGTACAGATTAAAGGTAACACATACTGCTGGGAACAAACATAATTTTCCAGCAGTAGCATTTTGTTTTCCTTAATAATTAACAAGTGCTGCTGACTAACCTTCCAGTATAAAATGTGCACCTTATCGAAAGGGAGCGGACACAGGTTACAACAGCTCACTTGGGATATCAAAATAAGAAGTGTGATTAAAGCATTAAAGATTTAGAGGTTGACATTAAGGGATGAAAGGAGGAATTACTGTAAATATAAAACTGTTCAGCATTAAATGGAATGTGTTGCACTTGAAACAGTCTTTCAAAGTGCTAACATTTCAGCATTAATTATTAATAGAAACTGACAGCTCATTTTTAATTTGAGCCTAATGACAAGGTTCCTTAAGAGATAAATACAACACACTGGCTCAGAGGGTTTGTGGATCTTTTGAAAGGCTCTCTAGGTTGTCTAGGCCTTAATCTGCAAATTCCTTATAAAATAACAGGCTGTCCTCAGAGGTACAAACACCCCCAGTGAGCACAAGCCTGCCCAACGCTGGGGACACTGGCAGCAACTCTGCAGGGTGCTGCTGGCAGCACCTCCCCCCTGCACTGAGCCAGACGAACCCAGAGAAGGTTCCCAGGGTGCACCACCAGCCTCTCCTCACCCCGTTTTCCACCAGGCAAGAGCTTTGGGAAATGTATATCCAGTCTTCTGAGTGCTTTTCTTATCAGACCGCAACTATCACGTTCACCCACCACTGATCACCTAATGTCTGTAGAGCAACTGCCCATCTCCTTTTCACATTTGTCATCATTTTGAGTTATGTCACCAAAGCAATGAGTTTTAGGACCCAGATCTGGTCTCACCTCAGTCGCCATTGTTGAGGGGTAAAGTCACTGCCATGGGGGACACCATGAGCACGTACACCCAAAAGAAAGGTTAGGACCCCAGGGTCAGGACAGGTAGAAGCACCTTTCTTAAAAACTGCTTTTACTGCATTTCCTCCATTGGTCAGAATAAACTTCTGAAGTGTCAACTATCAATAAAAATGTCATTATTTTATTTCTGCTATTTAAACTTTTATGACTATAGTCAATGCAAAAAAAAAATGCAATTTAGATATGAAACAGACCAATATATTAAATCATATCTATATTATATATAAGAGAAAAATATATTAAGTAGATATATTTGTTAATAGAAATACTTGTAGTAGCACCTCAGATGCTCCTTTAGGACATTCAAAATCTGCTATAAGTGTGAAGTTCTACATAACCAGACAGAATGAGGGTTAAACTTGGCTCGTTAGCTTTGGCAGGTGTAAAGGCTCATGAGTGACAGTGTACTTTCTTTCCAGCCATGCAAACAAATGGCAGCAAGACAACTAAGTGAAGATATATGGCCATTGCATTCCTATAGGGGAGGTGAGAAATGGGGAAGATGGAAAGAAATTGGATGGGGCAAGGAGTGGGGAAAATAAAATGAAGGAGAACACCCCATGTTCTAGGATAAGGTTGAGTAAAATTGTTCAGGAGTAAGAAAACAGAAGGAACATGGTGATAGTTTTATCTGCTCTTACTGACACGTTCAGAATTCCTCAGGGGCTGGAAAGAAATGAGGCAGTTTGCAAACCAGGCTTTCACTGTGCTCAACCCCGTCGCACAATACAGTGGGAATTAACTTGTGTCTATGAAAAAGCAATATTTGGCAAAGGACAGTAAGGCCATGAGGCTGTCAAACTGAAGTACGTTCAGAGAAGAAAAACATTTGTATACTGGTTTAATTCAACCATCAGGGTAAATGAAAAGTAAATAAAGTTAATAAGAGAAGGAAGTAAGAGAAATCATTGCTTGAAAATAAGTTTGATTTCACTGGAAAGTCTGCTGAAGTGAATGTTTTTGGGCTTGGCTTTTCTGTTTAATTAGTGCTTTTGTTCTGCATCAAAGGAAACTGTGCTAGAAGTAGCAAGTAAGGAGTATCAGAGTGACAAGATGACTTTTGGGATAAACATTTAGCTAAAATACTCTGGTGCTATCTTGGAGTTAGTGTTCACTCTGTTCCTTTTTGGCACACACAGCTTTTCTTCAATAACTTATAGGAAAACTGATGAAATCAGATGCTTTCCCCATTGGTGCCAAACAATCTAATTCTACCTGCTCATGGCAGTGTCTAGGTACAGTATCTGTGGAGCAATTAAAAATATAATTTGGGAAGCAAGTATTTTTTGTTTTGTTAAAGCGTCTTGCAGAGAACGTTCCTACTCATGATCTCACTCAACAACAGAACACCTGTATTCTGGAAAGTGGAAAAGCTGAGCCAAGAAAAGCTTTTCAGTTTATATACAGAATAAAATTGCTAAATTCACCTAAATGAACCATTTAAAGCAATTTGCTTTCCCAGATATTACTCAGGACTATTTGCCATTTAGGAGTTGTCAAAGAAGTATGAAATATGCCTAATGAAATACACAGCTATATGAAAAAAGCCTTGACTTTTGTAAGTCATTCTTTAATGAAAGATGAGGCATTTTCTTGTAAAAATGTTGCCAGTGTGTATATTTCTAAAGCATATTAAGAAATGTACAATCAGAAACAGCATGCTATTCTGTCTTCTGCTCATTTCCTTGAAAAAGTTACTGTCACAAATAGAAACGGTATCTGAAAAGACTCAGTGAGTGCATCTTTTCTAGGAAAAAGAAAAGATTTTTCTCTTCATTTGAAGATTTGATTCCAGGGATGACAAGGCAGTTTGCAATTCCAGCATGTCTCCTGATTTTTATAAAAAAGACAGGAACAGCTTCAAAGGCCCAGCTCCCAAGTATTAAACCCTTTTGTAAATTTGCCTCTTAACTCGTAACTGTCTGCTTTAATAAGCTAGTTTCAATACATACATTCACTTGCAACATGAGGATTCACATACAGGCTGGATAGTTGTTCTGACAGCCTCATCCCATTTCAGCTTTCCGAGAGCCTTCTGGGTTCTCCATCGTGTTTTACACATACATCAATCACAAACCTAAACCGCAGGTTTCTTGCATCCCAACACAAAGGCACCTCCTCTACATAACGGGAACACACGTGCTATGCCATGTTTGGAGGCTGCTCTTACTTCAGCTACTCACCACAAGTCAGGATTTAATCTGTACTTTGGCCATATGAACAGACGCATATGAGGAAAAGGGCCATAATATACTACCTACACATACCTCTTGGAGGCTACACAGCCTGTTCCCGCAGAAAGTGTAGACATCCCATCTTCATGACATTTTGAATAAGGGCAGCAAATGTTGATTTTGCACATATCTCACTACATCAGAGCCCTGCAACATCCTCTTGAGGGCTTTTAAACTAGCAATGCATACTCTAAGTGATCTGCCTCGCATGCAGACCAGAAAACATTCCACATTTCTCACCTCCCTTTCCCTCTTCCTAACCCCAGAACCACCTCAAATGAACTTCTACAGAAGACAAAAATGTGACTTTGAACAGACTAAAGAAATGGCAAAGTGTACTGCCTCAGCAGCTACAACAAACCTTAGCCAGCAGAGACTTGAGCTCCTTCCTGGCTTTTCCACTACACAGAACAGACTACCAGCAGCAAATCTCACGTGTACTTACAGGGTAATGCCTCATGCTGGGATTTAGAAGACATCAGCAGCTCTAAGCTCATGGGCAAGAGTATTTTATTTTTCTAACAATATATTAATCAATAAAACAAATGTGATGGGTAGGTCTGAAAACACAAAGCACCGTGCCCAAATATCTCATGTATTTTCAGCAGGATCCTCACGTTTTTTTTCTATACCCGCAGTGGGTTTCCGTGAGGGGTAAGATGGCCTCATCGCCCATCTTGTTTACATTACACAGTCCCCACCCAGAGCCAGATCCTCAGCTAGCGCAGACCCAGGCTACACCCCTGGATGTTATCGGAGCTTCTGTGATGTGCTGCAGATGGGGATTTTGGCTCCTGCAGCTCTGGTGTACATGATAGCCCTGTTCAGCACACGATGCTTTATGGAGGCAGCATTAATGCAGACATGACTCCCTGCTCTTTGAAAGGCAGACATCTCCTACAGTCTGACTCCAACAATTTATACACCTGAAGGGACCCAACTGAAATGGCAGCTGGACCCTTTTTATATTACTATTTCATCTTGTCAAGATTAGAGGATTAGAAGGTGTGCATTTTTGAAGTGGCACACAAAAGCTGTAGAGTGGGAGGCTCTGCCAAGGAAGGAGAATGCAAACTGCATGTTTAAGGCACTTGGCAATAGGCTGTGCAAGTTTCTAGGAAGCGACGAGACATGGGGAGGGAGAAGGAGATGAAACCATGGCATTGCAAAACAAATCTGAGCCCTGGAGACAGGCAGGGAGAGGCACAGAGCATTAGCCTGGGAAGAAAGGCAAGAAGCCGAGTCCCAGTCTAGCACTGGAGGGCAAGGGGACAACAGCATCGAGATGTCTGGGAGACAGCTGAAGCTGAATGCCTGAAGGTTTGGGGTGGAGTAAAGAATAAATTGATTTGAGTTGGGAGCTGTCAAATAGGGGCAGCAGGTTAAATCACACAAGAGGAGCTGGTAGGGAGAGAAATGGTCCTGTAAACCACAAGAATCAATAAAACAGAGTTTAAAAGGGAAGATGCTGCTTATAGCAATGCTGACTAATAAAAATTGAATGGGACAATGAAAACAAAGACAGAGCAAAGAAAATACAAATCACTGCATAAATAGGAAGTTCTAGTACATATCTTCTTCAAGATCAAAGAAAAAGGCCAACACTCAGCAAGTGTAAACTGGCACAGCTCCACTGAAAGCCAAGGATACCCTTCCCATCAGTGAGTCAGCCCCAGTGATGCCTCCACATTCCTCTGTGGTTCTTGTGCACTGTCCCCCAGTGCTTTATTAATGACATCATATCACATGTGCAGACAGACAAGGCTAACACAGTGGTCTCTCCCCCCACACCCTACCCTCCTTAAGAAGTGTCCACATTCGAGGTAGGTGATAAAAGGGGGAGAAAAATATTTATATTGACTTTCACCCATTATTGAGGGATGCTCCCATAAAGAAAAAAACTAAGGAGGCTTATTCTGTAATTGTTCAACACAATGATTTACTGTGCAATACAGCAAAGCTTACCGTGTAACTTCATTGTGAAAGTCCCTGATTTACTGTGAACACAGCAGAGCTTATCATGATATAACTGTTCTGTGGGAAAGACTTGGCACCAGCTTGGGATAGGGTTTCACAGACCATTAATGATGACTGACAGGTTCATTTCAAATGAGTTATAGAAGAGTTCACTGTACAAAGTCATCATGCTGTCTGTTATTCAGATATTTTAACTTCAGTGCTGTATAAACACTCCTTACCACCAAGAAATTACCAAACAAGCACATATATTATGAGATTGGATTGGTTTACATTTCTCTTGTGTTTTATATATTATCATTAGTCAGCCTTCACATTTTCACAATCTACACATGAAAAATCGAAACATTTCACTTTTCTTTCAGATTGGACTGGGTGAGATACGTACAACCCTCCAACCCAATTATGAAGTGTTAAATGCTCTCATCTTAGGTAAAATATTTTCAGAATCATAAATCTACATTTTTGAAGGCTGGGAGACATGTCTGTAAAATATAAAGTGGATGCCTGACAAGTCAGATAAAGCCCAGCATAAAAATAACGTAAACACCATTTAGCTAACTGTTCACTTGTTTTCCTTGTGCTTGTCCAGGCTTAACAGTGTTGCACATTAAACTTGGACAAATATGATAAATGCTTGATCTTTGTGGAACTCCCATGCTTGAGGGGTCCTGCCAATAAAATTGGAGTCAGGCATAGACTGCTGCAGGTAAGAGGGGAGAAGCATCAGATTTAAGTGTCTCAGCCGGTGCCATGCTAGAACTACATGGCAATAACAAGCCTGTCTTTTTAGGAAGTACTGAAAAAGAACAGGTGAAAATACCACTTGAATTACATGGATAATATGTTGAATGTTAAATGCAGAGGTCATCCAGCAGCTACAACCAGTTCAAGCCTATTCACTGTCTCATCTTGCATACAACACAAGGAGAGATGACTGAATGCTCACGGGAGCAGTCTGCAGAAGCCAATAGCTATTTTAAATACTGATTTCCCCTCTCCCCACTTTGTAAACAGTAACTTGGTCTTTACACAAGATCAATTCTTCATCTGGCTTGGCCACACTATGAACTGCGGATTATTCTACAGTGGAAGAGCTCATGCATTAATCTCATTAGCATGTGTAAAGGAAAGAACAAAAAATGCCTAATGCCCACTTTAGCTCCAACAGCCCTGTTCACATCATTATATAGCACAGCCTTTGGACCTTTTCTTACGTTGTTCAAACAGGTGGGCACTAAGATTTTCTTTCCTTACTCTGAGCAAAAGCCAAACCTGTTGCAGGTCATCATATGCTCTCAGGGTACACTTCACTGCTAAGGCTGCCCATCTCCAAGACACCACGTATCAGGGCAGGATGCCTT
>JAVJGJ010000030.1:14776523-14787238 GCA_035590215.1 Microhierax caerulescens | reverse complement strand
CAGCGCAACTTTACAGGGAGCAAGGTAAAACCCAGAGAACAAATCAAACACCTCCTCAAGACAGGCTTGAGCAAAACCCCCACTCCTACAGCCTCCTCAGTGCTGATCTGAAAAAAACACAAGTACAGGTTTTATACCTGGTCTTTCCATGCTGCTGTGGCTGTGACCATCCATTATTCAGTCAGGCCTGAACTTGGTAAATGGATACAGCTGTGAAAGCTGCGGCTGAAAATGGCAGCTTGTGTCCATCTCCAACAGCTCTGTGCTTTTGTAGAAGAGTTCACTTTAAGGTGGCCCCACAAATACCCCACAACTGATTAGGCAGCATGATGAGAGGCACAGAGAAAGCACGCTATTGCAAGGAGACTCACACAGCCCCAAGACCACGGCAAAGAGTACACCTGCTTTACAAACTAGCTAAATTCACTACTATGGTGTTTTTGGATCACACTGTGCTAGCCACGGACACAAAAGGAGTCATGAAGCAATTTGTTTCTAAAAAAAAAACCAAACAGTTTTCATCATTCATGTTGTGGAAAAGCAAGGAAAACCTTGCACTGTTATAAGCAAAAAGCAGCAAGCCAGCATAGCCACAGAACTGCCCAGGCTTTGTTTTTTCAAGGAATCTGTGATTTACTTTTCTTATTTACACTGGAAAGCAGGAGGATTTCTAACTCCTGTAATTACCTTTCAATACTGTATAAGGCCGAGTACGTGACGCCACGGACTACAGAGGGGACCAAAGCATATGCTTCAGTTTAAGCACATGAGAAACTCTTCCAAGAAATCAGGGCCAAGGAAGTGTGCAGCAATGTCTGCTGCAGGTGCTCCCGCAGCACTGCTTGCCCTCCAGCCTCCTCAGCTGCTGACATGATTCACCGCTATTTTGCCACTGGACTGGCTGACCTATTAAAAATGTATCTGGACATCCAGCTGTACCCTGTGATGTACAGTTAACTCTGCTCCATCAGATTGATTTAGGGAACAGGAATATGCTTATCTGGAAAGGTAAAAATCACAAGGCAGGAAAGGAACAGCTGGCAAGTCTTAAAGACAAAGGGGAGGCTCTCTTCAGACACTTTTCCTGTATAATTTATGCTGTAGACATTTTACTCTGTCTAATTGCCCCATTTCAATCTAATGTCAGTTAATCAATGACTTCTGCATAGCATGGAGGTGAACTCTGGATGCAGAACAAATGCATAAATTTGGTCTGCCTTTTTGCAGGCTCTACATACAGAGCTTCATCTTTTGCATTTGCTTTCTGGAGTTGAAATTTCTTCTATTTTGACTCATCCCCAGCAAACGCCCACGCTCTCCCTCTTTTGAGTCACAGTGGTTTTGTATTTTTAAATCATGATTACTCTTCTGTAAAATGTAGACTTTTGAAGTACGTCGCCACTGCTTTTTACTAGCATTGTTTTATTATCCTGCTATTTTTATTTGGAAGGTCTGCTTCTCAAGCCTACCCAGGTGGTAAGATCCCAGATGTATTATGAAACTAACATTGTGACTTTCGCCTTACTTCCAAAGTCTTGTTTTCATGCCTGCCTTTCCCCTACTCAATACATTCAACAATACTTTTAAAATGAGAATATATTATCCCAAATGCTTGGAGGGACCCACAGGGTTTGTTGTTTTTTTTTTTTTTAATTTGCTGGGCTAATCTATGTAGAGCAGCTGGAAACAAAAAAAACATTTAAAGATTATGCCAATTAGACCCACATGTAAAGGATCTGATCTGGCAGGTGCTCCAGGCTACAGCTTTGTGGGACGAGGCCCATATTCTTCTATTACCTTCATACTAACACTACATTTAAACAGAGACCCAAATTTACTTGACCCTGAAGAAGAACACTGCAACCATCCCAGCAGGGCAGACACTTGCCTCTCCCTCAAACTCGCTCTGTAAGAATCTGGCCAAAATTAGAGATATTTTTTTTTTCACAGCTCCTGAGAAATCAAAACTTTTTGGAGGAAATTTGGAAAACCTGCCAGACTAATAGTTTAACTGTCTGAGTGTGTTCCTTGAGACCAACAGGCAGTTTTCCTCTGGAGGCTATATCAGACCCTGCATGGAGTTGGTTAAAAGGAGATAGTTTAGAGTATAGGTGAAATAGATGACACTGTTGTCCATATTTCTTCAAAACAGTGGGGAAACTCAACACAAGGTGGTTTTTCTTCTATTTCTTTAAAAGGCCTACGCATTTGAGTTGTTCTGGTTTGTGTCTGAAATAGCAACAAAGGTTTCTCAAGAGCTGGATATTTACTGAGGAGAGGTATTTAGGGAATGTTAACTGATCCATTCTGCTACAAATCACTGTAGTTCTTCCTTTGAAACACTCCATGGGATTTGGATGAACTCATTGCCTTACACACTCTCCTGAAGAGAGAAAACTGAGCCAAACTATCCAGCTTATTTTCAGCCCTCAGCCACCATCTCACCACCAGCACACCATCTCTTTTACCATGACTTGCACAGGAGGCATGGACACCAGGAGGCTCACGTTTTGGGTTATGAAATTCCTGAGCAATAACTTGGGTTTGGGCACAGAGTAGCTAGACACAAGATCAGGCAGGTGAGCAAACAGATCAGCACTGGTGACCACAGAAACCCCTCGGTTGCACAGGAGATCATGGAGAGCATGAAACCAGCAGCAGCTCTGCATCAGCTCAAACTTCAAACAGCCGCTTCCCTGGAGGAACTGCAGTTTCTGTCCCCAGGCTGCTGGGGCTCAAAAATTCTTGAAAACTAGATATGGAAAACTAGCTTATGCTCACATGAACTGACCTGGACACAGCAATTGCTCTTGGGTATTAAATCTAGCTGCTTTTTTATTCTCCTAAGAAGGTTCAGGCTTCTAATTAAAATAGGGGATAGAGACATCAGGCAGGACAAGTTCCTCCAGGTTAAGTGAAACCCAACAGATTTATTTACCTCGACTAATCCATGGCTTCTTCCAGTGGGACAGGTAGGCAGGAGCTGAAGGGAGTATCAGGGACAGTCCTGCAGTAGCTGATGAGGAGAGCAGGGCAGCTTCAACCACAAGCCCCCAGTGCTGGGCAAGTTCGTGGTGATGACTACAGGTCCAAGCTTAATGACCAGCCCACATCTCAGGGACAGGCACATACCAGATATTTCCAGACAGGTCTGCAGTGACAGGACAAATCTGCCACCAAGCCAGAAGGTCCGTCACAAGCCAGAGTCCAGATCAGCAGGGTGTATGGACAGAGACTAGAGAGCAGCACCACTACAGCATTGCTCCAAAAGAGAGTGGTGGCCCAGGGCTGAGCTTAAATGGTGCTGCTGGGCCTGAGGGCAGCCCCAGGTGAGGCTCATCAGGGCTATTAACACCTACCCGTGCTTCAGGGCACCTGACACCTGATTTATTATTTCATTTAATTCTGTGCACTTGTATGGTAAAGTGAGGGTTTAGACTGCATTATACTATGAGCCTAAAAAGAAAAAAACCCACCAAACCTCACCAAAACAAATGCCAGGTACCTTATCAAAATTATTGAGGTGAGGCCTCTATTAAATATACCAGCTGTGATAAAGAGCCACAGGCAGAATTTTATTCAGCATTTCCTAGTCAAACTCAGCATTCTGCTGGAGGAGCTACAACAGCGCACGGTCCAAAACGCCTCTTATTTTATCTCAACAGACTATTGCACTGCATCATATTGTTGCTGGTACAGAAAATAGTTAATATCAGTTTTGTAGTTGTAAATTACAGCTCCAAAATTTTCTATATGCTTTATCCAATATACATTGAACTGATAAAGTTGTTGTTCCAAAATAGGTGGAAATTGCCATAAAAGGTCCAACCAAGATCCCACTACCTTAAAACTGCCTTCTTCTGCATGAACAGAATAGGACTATCTGGGGACATTTTTTCCATTGCCAAAAGAGAGAATCAGACCGATGATAGTTTGGCTTATCAGGAAGATGTATAATGTATTTTATCTTCAGTTTTTGAGAAAACCCTGTGTCAGAAACGTGTGTTGTAGGTGGAATAAATTCACTGCTGTATAAAATTAGAAATCATTCTGAAATCACATGTAAAACAAACACGGTCAACAATAAAGTTCTTTTAAAAGCTATTGGATTTGTGGTAATATTTCTCTGAAAACACTATGATTAGTATTTTATTGATCTAAAAGTTTTTGGTATTTCAAAGGCTCTGATTACAGTTTTCTAAAAATATGAGAAAAAAATCTATTGTAGCAATTATATGAGCAATCTGAAGTCTGCATTGTATGCTGCCTTTACAGGACAAAACAGTAGCAAAAAGAAATAAAAGCCATTGTCAATCTTTGATGAAATTAACACAATTTAAAGCTGCTCCAGGCAAAACAATGAAATCTGTAATTTATCAGCACTGGATAACATCACCAGGGGAATTATTTAATGATTAACTACAGTGGGCTGGAGCCTGGGGTGAGGCGTGTGTGGCTTGTGGCTGCACTAGGAGTGTGTTCTGCCTTAGAGCCAAAACAGGCTCCACAGGAGAACAAACCTCAGCAAGGGCTGTCGCTAAACCCTAGGTGTCCTTCTGCACAGGACAGCTCTGGGGTGAGGGAAGTATGGAGATGAGCTCTCCACCAGCTTTCTGAGTGTACAAGTGCTCTAGACTGGCAATGAAAGCACTGATGTATTGGAACACCTTTAAATGCAAAAGCAATAAAACCACTCACCATAGGAAGGGCAGAAGCTGCTCTGTCGTTGATGCAGATTTTATCATCGACCCTTGTAGAGGCAGGATTTCATGCCAAGTATTTTTTGCTATAAAGAACTGAAAAGGTGAAAGAGCTTCATGCTAGTATTTAATATTGTAGTGTAAGTACTGGCAAATTACATTTCTGCGCTTCATGGAAGCAATCTGCTTCTGTGACTAAACAGATTTCTGTGGCAGAGCTTAATGATGGGGCTCAAAGTGACCGGGGGAAGCCATGGGGAGAGGTGCCACGTTTGTCAGCCTCCCATGGCGTCCAGAAACAGAGGCGATATTCCAGTGCTGGAGACCAACAACCTGTCTGTACACTTGGAAATAAGGAAAACAGGACTAACTATCAAGCTACTGGAATCACAGACAGGCAAAACTGATGTAACCAAGAGCAGGCAGCCTTGGGAATGATCTCAGTCTTTTGCAAGCATACACGCACACTGCCCTTGCAAGTGGCTGGGTCACTCAGCCTTGGTGTCTGCTGCAGAGTGCTCCCCTTCCAGTTTCTCCCTGTGTGTTTCACCATACTGGCTTGGGGAGGCTGAGCCAGCTCAGCAGCACAGGGTGCCCACAACCAGCACCCTGTGGGGCTGCCCATACCCTAGATGACCCTGGCACAGGCTTGCTGCTGCCTTGGATGAAGCACAGTGGCCTCAGGGGCTTGCACAGAGGGCTCACCTCAGCTGGGTGAGACAGAGGTCCATCCCACAGGGCCAATGCAGCAGCTGCTCTTGGGGGTAGCTGGCATGACATTTTTTGCAGCAGGTTAGATCACTGCAGACCTGAAAGGGATGAATTGCAAGCAGTGTTTGGGAAACTCAAAGAATGGTTGGTTTTCCCATTGGCTGAACTGCTCCCACAGTCTGACCTCCAGGCTTGGCCCTGGCACTGTCACTGCAGTTTGGCTTCAGGGCCACCTCCTCTTGCCAAAGGCTGCTGGTTTTGTCCTGGAATCTCCCTTGTCACACAGCTTTAGGATGGGGATTCTGATTGTAGGTGTGTGGGAGACTCTACCACGATGGAACCACAAAGCTTTTGAGCAACTATATTTCCTCTCCTGGGAGCAGCGCTCTGTGAAGCTACGCCTCTGCACGGCTTTCTATAGCAGATGAGCAAGGGAGACACCTAATTCCCTTTATTATGTTTTGTAGCCTGAAGACAGTAGAAGTGTTGAGCCAGAAATATCCTAGATCAACTTCTGCATCATGGTAATCAAATAGTGCATGGCTTGTTGATTTGATAATGCATTTTTGCTACAGAGATACTAAGAGTGAGTAAAGTATCTCCATTTTTAAGTATTATAGTCATTATAATCCATTGGGATGTTAGCTTTGTTGCCTTGGTCATTTTGTGTCTGGGTTGTCTTCAAATTTGTCATTTTTATGCATCCTCAGAAATGTCTTCAGATTGGCAGATCCTCTGTCATTGTAATTGCTGTGATGAACACCAACAAAGTTCTTGTTGCTACAATTAACAAAAGGCTGTGTCCCCAAAGATCATCTACAATAATATCTACACACAGATTGTACTAGATTAATAATATCTACACACAGATTAACAGGGTGAGGTTTTTTCCTGAAGAATATGTTGTTTTTCTAGTTTGCTATTAGCCTCCACAAATGACTGTGTGATGCAGGTTTGTGTCTCCAAGCCTACAGTAAATGAGAAACATTTTGTAGAATTTTCTTTTGCTCTTGAATTTTTCAACATGCACATGGGATAAGAATGTAACAAGACTCCAATAGAATTTTATAATTGGATCAAAACACAGTTCACCCACATATGAGCTGGATTGGTTGTGATAGATGTCAGGAGAAACTCTAAGGCAATACTAAAATTCTTTTATTCCATAACTGCCAAATAAAATAGTACTAAAAGCCCGTGAGCAAAAGCCTCCTGGTTTGTCTGGGTTTAAATAGGAAAAGAGCAATCGGATAGTGGATGGGGCATCAGCGAAATCAAATTATGTGAAGCCAAATGATAAGATTGCCTTACTATCCTCCCTGCCTCCATTTCTATTTCAGTTCTGAACACATTAATCGTGGCTAGATCATTTGCACCTTGAAGCCAAACCAGGTATGTAGTCCATCTTTGGGGCGAACCAAAGGCTGAGACCTCTTTCAGCTATGTGTAACACCTGCACGCAGCTCCTCCAGCTGCCATTAAGACTGTATCGGATCGGGTCTGCCACCCAGATGCAGGACTGCCCAGAGTACCCATGTCCTTTTGGGGTTTTTTACTGTAAATCTGAAATAGTGACTTGTCTAATGCCAAAGAAGAGGTAGCGGCCTTGCCTTGAGGGGCTACAGGAGGGCGCCTGGCCCCACCAGCCTGGGCTGAAGGACCCCACGGGCCCCACCTGGTGAAGCTGGAGTTTCCAGGGTCCCCCTGCACCAGTCCTGCCCCACAACCAGAGCTGCTGCCTCTCCAGCAGCCTCCCGGCACCAAAGCTCAGCCTCTTTTCTCTGCACTATACACACCCCAACCTGTGCGCTGCCACATTGCCTCACACAGCCCCACGTGCCCTGAGCCAGGGACGCCGGGTGAGCGAGCTGCGGGTAACAGCCCTTCCTATGCTGGAAAGCCAACCACCAGGAGCTGTGAGCTGAGCTGCCTTCCCTGCCAGTCCAGCCCCCACCTCTGGGGCACTGAACTCAGCTCCAAAAGCATCAGTGGAGTAAGTCAGCCACTGCTGAAATGCTCCTGTTTCTCCACGAGGCACGAGGAGAAGCTGTGCTGGAGCACCCATGGTCTGCGATGAAACCCCTCCGAGCAGCATCCTTGGAGCAGGCCAACACAGCGTGGTAGCAGGGGAGCCGAGGATGAGCTCATGCCGTGCCGCCCGTGGTGTGCAGCAAAAGCCTCGTCTGTTTGTGTTAGCCTTTCCTCAGCAGAGATGTCGTCACTCTGACCCGCAGCCCCAGAGGAAAGCAAACAAAAGCAGGGAGGGCAGAGCAGTTGTCAGGTCCTGCCAAAGCCCTGATGCAGCTTATCATTAGTGTGTGTGGTGCCTAGATTTTATGTCAGTGATGCAACATAATTAATTAGATTTAGACTAGATGAGAATACATTAGACACAGTGAGACGCTACCTTCCTGCCTGTCCATCCTTGGAAGAGCTGGGCACAGTTTCTTTCCTTATGCGTATTCCCTTAATAATATATTTGTCACAAGGATTCTTCCTACACCCATCTGGCATATAGATATTTTTCCAAATTTGTCATTTTTTATGTTCCAAAACCTATTTTACTTTAGATGCTTTCATAATGAAGCAGCAAAAGCCTGCCATAGCTTGATATATGGAGCAGAAATCACATCTGTGCCAGGCTGTTTTCTAATCAGATAAAGCACTGAATACCTGCAGTGCTTTTTCTTCTGGCCTTTGAGTAGATGCACCTGAGCGACTTCCAGTGCTAGCCTAGCCTTGTATTCACAATTATCTGCAAAATACCATTCTTAATTTTAGCTTTTGGCTAATTTCAGTGCTTTTAAAGCAAAAGAACTGCCTAGTGGCCCCCTGCACAACACCAACCATGGAAATTCGTTCTGCAACTTGGGCATTGGCCCAAAATCCTGTGCTTGAACTAGAGCGTACCTTTCAGAAGGGCATTTGCCTTCATTTCTCCTTTTAATGCTCTCATTCACACCATATAGTTTAGACATCTGCTACGAGTGAGCACTAGAAGCAGACTAAGGGTGGGGACTTCAGTGAGTTTCTTCTTACCAAATTTGGGCCCCAGACTAGAGAAAAAGAGTTGTGATGTCCCATTTTCATCAACACCGTAAGCCTGTGGCGCAAGGAACCTCACAACCCAACAGAGTCATAGGGAGACGCTTCTACTTTCCTCCGAGCTTTTGCCTGCCCTGCTGTGGCTTGGCTCTTGGCCACTGCCTGCCTCCTTTGCATGCACACAACCATCAGGCAAGATGGATTCTGCAGGAGATAATTTCATCTGAAGCCACATTAACTCCCTAGACACACTGTCTGCTCCTCATGGTACCTCCCAGGAGAGGCTTCCCTGGCACAGCAGAGACAGGAAGGCTGATGGTTTGTGGCACTCCCCTATGCCAAATCCCAGGAGAGAGTTCCTCCTACTTTGAATTTCCTCTGTTCATATAAAGCAAAAGGACAATCTGAGACATTGCTCTCAGTATAGTTCAAAACACAGTTTGAAGTGTGAATTTTTCAATATTTGAAGCATTGGCTTTTATGATTTATTTATTGATATTCCAGGACAAGCATCACAGAGCGTAGCTGGTACCTACTCAAAATATAACCACAATCATTAAATGAATAGCAATATTTTCATAGACATGTTGTCCACTGCTATGCAGATAAATTTAATCTCTGTGTAATAACACAAAGGTGTCAGCAGATAAGATCAAGCATTTTGGAGAAACACTAAAAAACCCCTGACTCTGAAACATAATAGTTCATATTGTTTCACTTCTGACAATAGTATGTACTTTATGAACAGAACCAGACTTCATAGCGGGTGTGACTCAGGCGTAGGAGGTGTGCTGGGTTTGCTGTCTCTTATCCCTTGAGTCCACCTTGTAATATTGCTGGTATCCGTGTGTAACAGATAGTGTTGTGCACTGGGCTGGAAGATAATAAATAGATGTGAGCTGATGATTTACAGGAGGGTGCTTGGAACTCCTTGAACCACTAGGGAAGGGAAACTGTGCTGGTGCAAGGTTGTGCTGTCAACCTCGCAATAGTTTTTCCTCTCTCCTGAGGGCAATTTCTCCAAGATGTAACTTGCTTCCTGCCTCATCATCTGGAAATTCACAAATCAGAGGAATTGTGGTTAATTACTAAAATGGCTGATCCATAGATTCTTAGCTGTCAGAGCCTGGGGGGAGGGGTTTAATTGTTGTTTTTCTCTGAAAGAATTTCTCCTAAAGTGATGAAATAACTCACATTAATGAAGATTGCAAATAGAAGACTTTTGTGGTTATTTCCAGTTGTTGAAAGAATTGCTTATTTAAAATGCATTGCTTTCTTATGTGAAGAAACTTATATTTCTCCAAACATCCGGAATAAATTTAGCTCTAAAACATTCATAACAAAGGATGACTGCATATTCAGGCTAACACTGTATGTGATCTCTGATCATACAGTAGTTAAGTTATACAATCACAGTGATTTATGGTACTAAACTGTGGAGCCTCATATCTGCAGGGGTGTGGGTAAAGGGGTGGAACTCTCATCAATCAAAAGACTATACTTGTTCAGCATTGGGATAATTAAGGCAGACAGTAAAAAAGCATGAAATAATATTAAAAAATAAAATCAGAATTTCTATTTGCATAGTCTTATTAAGCAATACAGTGCTGAGCCACCTTTTCAAAAAGCTTGCCTAGAAATCCACTTATTACCTTCTAGAACTCAATATATGTATTCTTCATATTCATGCTGAGGGTATTTGTAAAGTACTTATATAATACACACACCGTCTTTGACTTGAAAATCAGGATTAGAAATAATGGCCATCTTTCCAGTTTACTCTAAGACAGAGACAAAACAAGAAGGAAAAAACCCACAAGCAATTTTAAAGTGCAAACTTCTGAATTTTCATGCATCCTACTGATAGCACTTTTCTCCTGATTCACCAGTATCAGGTAGAGAGAGTGAGGCATAATGAGGGGCTAGCACAGGGGAACTGTATTAATCAAACAATGTTCAAAAAAAAAGTTTAATTAACTGCATATTTTGTAAAAGCCACATTTCATTACTGTTTGTTAGGAAGATGGAAGCATGCACTGGAAACACTAATTCTAATTATTACTTCAAGTGGGAGGTTTTGGCACAAGGTCAAGGAATAATAGAAGAATGTGTGAATCTGTGCTACAGCGTAGCAGTAAGACTAATCATTTGAATAAAGCCAGTTGCTTTTTCTTGGACTGTCTGTGTGCTGTTCAATGTTCTGGATGAATCTAACACAATCAGCCTGTTCTCTGGTGTATATCCACTTCCTGCTGACTC
>JAVJGJ010000030.1:14752852-14767930 GCA_035590215.1 Microhierax caerulescens | reverse complement strand
CCATGAGGCAGCTGCTGGCAAGAGGAAGCAGCCCCATCGCTCCCCAGGGGGAGTGGGACGCCATGGCTGTAGGAGATGGCTAAATAAAATGGTGTCACATTTTCTCTTGCTACCATTTTGCTGGGCAAAAGAATGGGCCTGGAAGCCTCATCACTACCTACAGAGAACATGCTTCCGTGCACTGCCACAACTGTACCATCAATCCCAGCAGAAGGAGTTGCCTTTTCCACTCAAGCTAGCCACAACAGCTGGCTTTCAGGTTCTGCAATGTAAGAAACTCACAGCCACACCATGTCAAAAATTTGAACTGTCTTCTGAATTTTTTAAGCTGCAAAATTTTACTTGGCTTTATTCTACTTTTTAAATTTTTTATTTTTTTATTTCATTTCCGTGTGGTGCTGTTATTTGTTAAATTATTTGATCATTTTGCCACAGCATAACAAAACGTTAACTTGCTGATGCCTGCTGGACCCTGCTGATAAGGAGGCTCACAAGAAAGGAGCTGGGGAAAATCAGTCTCTGTCCTTTTGAAAAATTAGTTGAAGTAATTTCACATTTTTACTTTCCCACAGAGACACTGCAACCATTTCTCTTCCTTTCTTATTTATTGTTCACACCACTGCAACAAAAACATATGCTTCTATCCCACATACCTACTGCCACAGACAGAGCCCTCTCCTGTATTATTTCAGTGGCGAGCACAGAGGCAGGGATGCTCTGCACTGCACTGCATTCGCACAAGCGACTGCTGTGAGTATACATGCAAGTAGAGCAACTGATTTTTGAAAGGCAGTTAGATACCCAACCAGTAATTGTGTGCACAATTACTGTGATTACACATGTAATCATGGTCATTGTGCTTCCAAATGATGCATGCGCTATTCTAAAAATTTGCTGCTGTATTACTAAAATTAATGGGAGCTCTGCCATCAGTTCGAACTGATGGAAGATCAAGCACTACATATTGCAGCAGTAGTCTTGATAAACCCAAGAGCAAAATGCAGTTTTTGCATCCAACACGCTAAATTTTCAGGGTGTACTGAAACAGTAAAAGAGCGATGGAGACATAATTTCCTAGCATATCTAGCTTTATAGTCATTATGCACTCATTAATAATTAGCATTTTTGAACAGGGTTCTGGATTTGATTCAAACTCCACTGACATTAAGAGAAAACCAGGGCTCTGGATCAAGACTTCTTCCTTTAATATTTCTGATTAGCTTGGGTTATACAGCTGTGCATGCATTTGTTCATAGCAAAATCTTTGGCTTTTGACTGCCTTGTCTTTCAAGAGTTAAACAGGATTTTGCAGAGAAGATGCTGTGCAATACGGTAGGTATGGTGATATATAGTATTTCACATCTAGTCTTTGTCCATGTTCTAACAATGTGCATTAAATGTCTTACTATTGTCTCTTTTTCAGATTAGTTTACAGCCCTGTAGTTCCAGCTGTTTTATTCTGAAACTCTAAAACCCTATCACTAGGGAGTTCTGTGTAATTGCCCATAATATGCACCACATTATCCATTTCAGGAACTGTGCTGAAAGACAGCAGCAATAAGGGGTTTTCTAAAGGCAGTCTGGTTTACACTAATGGATCTAACAGGAAGGAAATGCAATTTGAAAGAAGCTGATGCATATGTTCTATTGTTGAATATAATGTTTGATTTAATTATTAACTGTCTGTGATGGAAAGTCAGATCCTGCTCAGTTCTGCTTACAGTGTGGTACTCTGTTCCCAGTAAAACCAGACAAGATTCAGTCTGAGGATTTAAGAGTTCTTTGTAAAATACTGACATTTAATTGTTCTTTGATGAAATATCAGCTGAGGAACCTCAGTCGCATGCTTCTTCCATACAGGCTGGCTTTCTTTTATCAAGCTAAATATACAATACAGAAGCCGACTCTTTCCTTTCTCACTTGTGTAAATCAGGAGATTCTCACAGTTAATGATCTCCTGTAATTATTTAAATAAATATGATCCAAATTGAGGTCATATTCACTGCTGTTCATGACCTATTCATTTTTATTTTATTTTGCGTTTCATGTCACACACATAGCACTGCAGTCCATCTACTTCTGTATCACTGAGGAAGTACACAATGGACCCAAGTGAATTTTTAGGAAGGAGTTAAAATGTGCTGGCATGACTTTACCTAGCCTTCTTTTATCAGGGATGGAGGATTTGGCAGCCAATTTCAGTCCAATTCTATAATTGGTGTTTTGTGATGTCTAGTAAATTGTTGCATTGTGTTACAAAGGTCCCTAATTCCATGTGTGGGTGTTAACACGGTGTAAGGAATGAATTCATTATGAAGAACTCTTACCTGAAATTCCATTATCCTTTCCTCACCATGGTTACTCCTATCAAACTCATTCATATAATGTAATCTGGAAAGAAATAGGTATTGATAATAAACTGCTGCATTTTCAAAGGAGTTTAAAAGTAAAAATCATAGCTCTCCTGCATGATTCAGGCAAAAACAGTAGTTTAACACCACTAGTAAACAAAATAATGGAGCAACGTAATTTCAGTTTTGTATTTTGTATCTGTCTGGTGAGATTATTGTCTTTGACGCTATCTTAAGCAGATGCAGGACTGGAGTTGAAATTAAACAATAGTAATGATATTTGGAGTGCATCCAGAATGATCTTCATTGTTTGTGAGAGTGGCTTCCACATCCTTATTTGATCCATAATTTCTCATCTTTCTTTAAACATATCCTTCTACATGTAGTGCACAGAGCATTAGCTATCGTGTTTCTTTGCAAGCACCAGAGGGATTGGTTACTTTTTTCAGGAGGGTAATAGAAAGAAATGAAGTTCTTAGGAAATACACCACCCTGCCTCAAACACCTAATTGATTTAGACAGTTTAAGAAAAAATAGACACCCCTGCCACAGCATGTTTGCATTCTTGGTGTCAGTCAGCAGACTTCAGTCAAAACGTACGAAAAAGCCACTGCAGCAAAATCCATCTCAGATTTATCAGGAGACTTCTGCTTATAATATGTTCTCTGTTGTAAGGATCTGAGAGGATTTTAGGCTTTTTAAAAACCTCAAACATTTTGAATATTTTGGTTTAGAGAACTACCTGAGAGCTCAGATCAAAATATATCCAGACTGCTTTAGCCCATGACTCCTATCACAGCAGATTTCTGCTGTGTCTTTCCTGGGTCAAAGGCATCATAAAACCTGTCTCACTTGGGTTCTTTCAGGACTCCTGCTTTCAGCATTGCCAGAAACCAACAAATGCCAAGGTGTGAGATTTCTTTCAAAAAGATAACAAAAACCTGCAAAACAGGTATGAGCTGAGGTCAGCTTTCATTTTGCTAAAGCTTTATCTTAGTTTCACTGTTACTCCTACTCCTAATTAAAAGTTTATTGAAGCACTTTGCATACTCTAGTGTATTGAAGAAGCAATTGTTGGAGTGAAAAGAAAAACTGTCAGTTCTGAAAATAGCTTGGACTGCTCATGTGTCATTCTCAGTATATGCTAAAATATCCAGAAAAACGTGGCTCACACTGTGGATTGCATCAGATACCCACACATGCATAAGCAACCCTCTCCCTGCCTTCTCCTCCCGAGGCTCATTTTTACAAAACACATGGTTAGAACTGAGCCGTGCTTTCTGCCATTGGAGTAAGTTACAATGGAGCAAAGCACAAAGAAAATTTATTCCCCTGTCATACGTAGGATCTGCCTGTAGAACTCAGTGTGAGAATTAAGAGCAGACACTTAACAGTAACAGCACACTGCAGAGGCCGGGGGGAAGCAGGCCAATACATTTTCTTGGATCCCACAGCCAGACCTCAGGTAAAGCTATGTACGTGCTGCATGTCAGATCACTTGCAGATCAGGAACGCCAACTTTTCAACCAGGTCCTGGGAGTTCATCCTCCTATCTCAGCCATGCCAGAACCCATCTGGCCTGAGCATCCCCAATGCACCTGTACAGTAACAGTTGGTATGACCAGTGCACCCACCCATTCCCTTCTCCCCTTCTCAGCCTGCAGGTCCCTGCACCGTTCAAGCTTTTGTCTCCATCCTGAAGTACTACCCTGTGTTTTCTGGCTTAGGCGTGTCCAAGATGGAGGTTGAAAAGGGTATCAGCAGCTACACAGAAGGGCAACTGAAAAAGGTTGCTGTGGAAATTATATTCATAGAGAAAAAAACTGAACTCATGCAGGTGTTTCTCCATTTCTGCTGTGACTCCTCTAGGCAGCAAAACAGGTGAGTTTGCTGCATGCTAATCAGGAAAAAGAACATCTGAAATATGCATCTGCACATGAGCATCTGTGCAGAGTTTCTCCAAACCAGTTCTCAAGTGCTTTTTTTTTCCTATGTGGGCCTCTTCTGTATTTTGTTGTGCCAAGAGGCTTATTTTGTATAGGTGGAGAGACCCCTATCCACCAGCCATCAGGGAATGCTATTAATATGCAACATCTTGAATGCATGAGCTGAATGACAAGCTGGCAGAGTTTGAGACTGTCTGGTCCAAGTTTATGTCTCTCCCTGAAGAGGCGAAATGCCCCTTCCCAAACTCTCTGCCAAACCGTGCAAGAGATGAAAGAAAGAAGAATGGGCAACCTATTTTTCTGCTTCCCTCTTCCCAATACCTTCACACTATCATTTCTTTCCCCTGGCCACAGTTAATGTCAATGGCTGATTTCACATAGTTTGCTACTGAACTTCAGTGTCACAACAGAGCATGATAGTGGAGCTATTGACCTTTTTTTTTAAACTGCTTGTGGAAGAAATTAGAAATATTTATTATAATTTTTATACATATATAATCTTTTGGATCCACGTATCATTCCCTATCCTCTGTCTGAAATGTCTCTACAATAGTGAGTTAAACTGAGACCCTGAATTTTAGGCACCATGCAAGGCTCAACTCAGCAAGCTTTTCAGCCTGGAAAAACTTGCTGAGTTTTTCATATGCCTGAGTAGGAAGAAAAGATACCCATATGTCCCATTATGGACTAGTTACAGTTTGATCTAGGAAAAGTAAATGGCTGTCTCTTACCCTCCTCACCTAGAAGGTGGGGAAGGATGCAGCAGGCAGAGGAGGAACCAGGCAGCCAACATCCCCAGCCTCAAAACAAGCTGCTGCCTGTGGCTGTTCCCGGCCATTCGGTGGGGCTCAGGAGCTGGACTCTGCCTGTGCAAATTAACTGCACCTCCCGAGATGTTTCCCTGGGTCCTCCTGTACCAAAGCACCCTGCATTTTGTTATCACATAACGTGACTGTGCTGTGGTTTGTCTGTGGAACTGGTGCCTTAAACATATCTTTGGCCTTCACCAGCTGTTCAGCTTTAGGATGTTCAGAAAGAATTAGAGAAACAGAGAGGCACAAATTAAAAATTTGCTTCAGAGTATTGTGATAGAAGAGACAGAAGATAGCCTAGTGGCTATGTCTGTCGTGTGAGCAGAACCAAAACAAGCCCACCCCAGAGACCTTACTTGGTGCAGCCACTCACACCAAGTCCACGTGGCCAAGCAGAGAAGTGGCTTCCCACCTCTCCACGGCAGTGTGGAGTGAGGATCTGGCTTTGCTGTACTCCACGCCAACTGGCTGCAGCCACGCAACCCGTGGGTTTGAGACCAGCAGCTCCACAGCAGTCCCCTTGCTAGAGCCTGGCCTGATCAGCAAACAGCTCCACCCCAGCCCCCGTGCAGAGTACTAATGGGAACAGCAAACGGGGCTTTTTCAGATACCAGCTGTTACCTTGGCATCACTGCCTCCCTCTGTGCATGCCTTTGTCATTCCCTGAATCTCTGCCCACTGCACAACTCTTGGAATGAGTTAAAATGACTTTCGGGATGTTTTCCTCTTGCCTTAAAGGACTCATCTGCTTTGTTTTTCCTCAGTCACAGCAGAACATAGAAAATGGTCTACATGGGGAATGTGAAAAATGGTTTCTATGTAAATTGGAGGTAATGTCAGCCAAATTAATTTGTTAATTTAATGTCTAAAAATCATTTTGTATTCCCCATTTACAAATTTATATTCTTTCTTACGGGAATGTATTTTTTCCATATTTGATCAATTTTTTAACTGCACCAACCATTTTCCACCATCCACAAAGCAGGTTCATTTACAAATGATGCTTGTTAATCACAAGGGAAATTACATCTTTTATTCCTTATTATAGGACTTAAGTTCTGTCCCTTTTCTAGGAAGATTGTGCAGTATCTTACCAAAAATACCTTTCGAGTCAGGGCCCAGGGCCCATAGGGAAGGTCAGACAAGTGCTGCCAAAGGAGTAAAATTAATAGCCACAGTGCATCAGCTTGAGGACAAAACAGTCTGTGGAGTGATGTGGAACAAGTACAAATACATACTTTTATAATGCCATAGAAAATATGACCTTGTTTAAAATTCTGTCATGCAAATGTATTAAAATTTAGGTGAGTTATTAAGAATCCCATAAAATAGACAATCTATTAATAGGATTGTGCATGCAGGACAATGTCGCTAGCACGAGTGGCTAGCTACAAACTCTCGCTGATACTTTAAATTTGGGAAATAGTGATTTTTATCAGCTTCCCCACACAAATACTGTGCAGTTTATTTTATATATACATATATATATATATATATATATATATAAAATACCTGGGTAATTTAAAGCTTTTGTGCTGACACATCTCTGTTGTTTAGTGCATGTAACCTCCCCGAGATCACAGACTGGTGCTAGGCATGGGTCTTCCACAGAAAAGAAAATCAAAGCTTTGAATCATACATTCAAGGGCTTCTTACTGAGAAAGAACTAAAATAATTTTAAATAAAACTCCTAGGTATTGAATAAACACCACAGCAGCATGGATGCTGGCAGCAGAAGATGGCAGCTACCTGGGCCACTGCCCCAGCTGCTGACCCCAGCTCTGTGTAGCGCTGTGTCTGTGACAGGGGCAATTGCAGCAGACGCCACAGTGTCCTCACCACGAGCAGATGGATGAACTGCCTCCTGTTGCAGGCAGCACAGACCTCTCCCCGCTAGAGAGGCCATGCCTGCAACATCCAGCATCCTGTCCCTGGGCACGCTGTGGTGTTTGCTAATTACAACACCTCTGTGTATTGCCAAAATCCTTATAAACATCCAGTTCTTTCTACGAGCCACGGTGGCTTTACACCAGCAGGCAGAATTGGAGAGAAAACATCTCCTCAGAATTGAAATGCACTGTCTCAGCCTCCTGCTCGATTCTCCTTTGGGGCAGGGGCCCCCAGATGCTGCATGTATCCACAGGCCAGGGGTTATTTTAATGACACCAGATAGACTCTACTTATCCTGCTGAGGGTGTCCTCTGATGCCACTACAGTGGGGAATAACTTTCCCCTACACTAGCTGTCAACAAGACAGATGTGGATTTCCTTAAAATAATAGAGGTCTGAAAATAAAAGGATATTGATTTAGGTTATCTTGTCAATCACAGGAAAGAAGAACAGCCCAGCAGGTATAATATAAGGGGTGTTTGTAACAAAATGTACCTTTGTTTCTAAATACCAGCAGATATAGCTGGTTTTAACATTGATTGGACAGACTATGAGCTTCCAAAAATTTCCTCTGAGACAAAATATTTTGCTGGAGACTAGCAAGTCTGAGAGAACAAGTTTTCCACCGGACCAAAACAAAATGGTTCCACCAACAACTTCATTAGCACCTTCAACGCAACAGCAGGAAAAGCTGAGCAATGTGCTACGCAGCTGGACTGAGCTGGGTGGGTACCTGGTACCTTTCCCCTCTGCAGGTCTCCCAGCTGCTGTTGGCACCCACATATTGCCCAGGTTCCTGAGGACGCTGAACTGGTGAGATACCCGGTTGTTCTCAGATGATGCTGACACAAAAGGTCAGCAGCCTTCCACGGTTTGGATCTTACTGTGCTCCCCCTCATCCACAGCACGAAGGATGCTGCCAGCCTCAGTCATGCTGCATCACACTGCCTCCTCGAGTCACCCTGGACCCTACAGCCGGCGCTGGCACTGGCTGCCAGCCCTGCAGCACAGGGAGGCAGCGCTGGGGCCCACGGCACAGGGCTGCACAGACAGATCCAGGCATGAAAGACTACCCAGCCTTTATATTAAACAGAGCTCCGAAGTTGCAAAAATATTAAAACCCACCAAAAAACAGAAGCATAAAGGTCCTTTATTAGCCCTATACTGCTCTTGCCACGAGCTCTAAGCACTTAGGGAAGAACTGACCTTTACAAAATTATTGTTTATGATCTCTCTGTGTGTGCCAGTATAGGCACAAAGAGTATTCCAATTTATTTAAAAGGTTACATATCAAAACTGAATATGCAGTACAACTGTGTTATCACATTGTATACCTTTCACACAGGAAATCCAGCCCTTGGCATGTATGCCTTCTAGGCACTGGGGCTGGATTCCCTCGCTATCGAAACTAGAGACGAAGGAGTAACGTGTAACAAAATAATTTATTCATCCTTCTTTTCTTGTTTATAAATTGCCTACATATCACTTTGAAAACTCCCCAAATAAGCCCTGGCTTTAAACTACTCATAAATTTCTGCCAATAAATAGTATTTTAGCTTGCAGAATATCTGAGCATAGGATTCAAGGTACTCGGCACCTTTACAAGCGAAGATTGTTCACACTGAATAGTTACCTCAGTTTCAGAAACTTGCTCTGCTTTCGTTTGGGCTGTACGAGCCTCTTAGGGTACCTTATGCATCATAAATAATCTCACCCTTGCCAGCTGCTTATCAGAGGCACTTGTGGTGCCTGCCAAGGGAGACTGACCCCACACTGCCTGTTACCTGCCCTCAAGCTGACTCTAGTAAAAAGTGTGTTCCTAGACTGCAGTTATTGATAAGGACCTCTCCTAGCCCCCAAAAAATCAGCAGCACACTGGGCTGGCAATTACAGGTCCAAACCTCGCCCAGGCTGTTCACCCTCAGCAGCACCTTTCTCTCGTTCATGGTGGATGAGCTCTGCCAGCTGCCAGTGGCAGCTCAGGCCAGAACTGATCCTGCTGGGTCCATGGAGGGGTCAGGCATCCTTCCTTCCTCTCCTTGTTTCTGGGAATACAAATGTATATGTGCCAAGCAGGATTCATCCTGTCCTCCTGCCTTGCATGCTGGGACTGGTTTCTTCCCCTGCTATGGAAGATTTGCTGAAGTATCATTTTTCTCTTAATCCTTACTAAGGATATTATTTTCAGCTTCAGGTCTTTCTGCAAGTCACAACACTCTCAAGATTATGCTTAAACTTGATACACCATGAGAATTGTTTTAAACAAACATCTTATCAGAGTTAGGGCTTCTTACTTGATGTTAGCTTCTAATTGAAACCACACATCACATTTTGGAGTTCCAATGACAGCCATTGCATGTACTCCACTTTTTCTAAGTTACTCCAAACTATCAGCCATTGCATTCTATCATGACGCTTGTGTCTTAAGTGGTTAAAAAAAAAACCAACCACTTTTTTAAAATTATTCTGCTTGGACACAGTCACTGAACTTGCCAGCAACAATCTCCTGACAGCATAATGAGAAGAAATTGCCCTCTAAAATTCACTTTATGCTGAACTACCATGCTCAATACACTAAAAAAAAAAATGAATAAAACTCCTCAAATAGAAATTTGAAATCTGTACAGTTTCTTATTTTCTTGTATCTTCTAATTTGTTCCTGCTTCTCAATGAATCCTGCAGTTCACAAGGTAAAGGTTCTCCAAAGCACTCCACCCAGCCAAAACCTTCCTGCAGTTTCTGAATACCTTCCTTCAGGTATGCCATCTCACAGAACAGATCACAAATACCAGGCAACACGATATGAAATCCAAATCTCACAATTAAATATATCACTGAAAAATTATTTTCTGCAAGTATCTGAAAAGTCTAATTGAAAATTCGCTATTGCAAATATTCATGAAAGATAATTTCAAGTGCTTGTATGCTCACAGACAGCAAATTCACAGAGTCATAGACATGATCAATTTGGAGTTAATTTTTGAATTTAAATGAATATTCATAGACATTTTTTAACTATTCCTTTAACTTCAATACAGAACCATCAGCACTCAATTTGCACCTAGTTTTTATTAGTGCAAATCAGGATTAAAAACATTGAAATCAAAAGTTTGGCACATCTGAAAAATGCTGAAAGAAGAACAGAATTAAGCCATCCTTTCTTATCTTCAGAATGGAATAAATCTAGCTTCCTTTTTTATTAAAATTTGAGAATAATTTGTGATCTTTTGAAGTTATTGTTCTGCTGTCAGCTAAAGCTATTTATATGCTTTGATACTAAACATTCCTTTACATAATGGTGTCTCTTCCTCCCAATCCCTTAAAAATTATTCATCTGCAATACTTTTTTCCCCCATTTCCCTAGACTCAGTTTAAATTAAGTTTACAAAATTCTCATAAAATTACCTACTTCAGGTGAGTTTCAAATGCTACAAAGTTTAATATGAAAACCTCTTTCACTTACAAAATATTTGACAATATCAAGAAAAAGGAGGAAGGTATTTTATATAATAAACAGTTGCAGGTCAATGAATTATTGAAGCATTTTCTTAAAAGTAGCAATAGTCACACTTAGATTACTTACATGCTTCAAGTTCTCATGTGACTAAAGAATTTGTGGGATATGATAATATAGTAAAATCACATAGGTTTGAAAAGCTTTAGTCCTGGAATTTTCTTTTCTTCACATCTTGCTATTTCTTCTCAGTTTGAAGCTGAACTCATCAGTTCCTCATTTTATTTGGCTCCAAATTTATCTGGAAACTCTGGGGTGATCCCTGAAGGAGTTTGGAAAGATGGGACTGTATTAAAGTTCATATTTTTAAAGGTATCCTAGGTGATTTAGAAGAATAAAGGTCTATTGACCTGTAGGACTCAAAATGTCTTAGTCACTTCTAAAAAGGGCATAAATCTGGGACTATTTGGCTCTTTTGACTGCCTTCCTAATGTTACTTTGTCAAAGCAATGCACAATGACATACATTGAGTTACATCACAAAAGCTAACAAAGATAACTACATTGAGCTAATCAAGTTTGTGCACTATGTCAATCATGAGCCTTTTCAAAAAGCCAGTGATGAACCTGATGCCCATCACTCTTGATGGGCAACCAGTCCATTCTTCATCCTTTCCCTGGGAAAGATGAAGTGATGTAGAACAGCACCTCTTCAGAACATATCCTCTAATATCACAGCACCTTCTAGAAGTTACAAATGCAATATTCAAAGTTATTGTTTACATTTATATGGAGTGATGGTTCTCTACAAAAGAATGGTTTCTGGAAACTACTAGCAACAAATGAGAAAACTAAAAAATCCAAAATGAAGAAATGAAGAAGAGGGGCCTTCCCCCCCCTTCTTTTTAACCATTTTTCTTAGATTATCCTAACATTTAAAATCAATATTTTTCTCTCTACTTATTTTCTTCAGTATCCAGCTTCTGGGTATGTTTTATACAAGGCAAAGTGAAAGTCTTCACTTTGAAGTCACAGAAAACTCACTGGCCAAGTGCATCAGCAATTCACGGGAATACACATGAAGGCAAAGAGCAGAGAATTGGTACAGATCAGAGAAACTATACAAGCTGCTGTATCAGTTCAGCTTCATTTGTTAAAAGGAATTGACAAGATACTCTGTACTGGAGTCTCTGCTATATTACTTACAGAACAACAGGTCAAACTTTATGAGAAATTTCTGCTGCTGTCTTTTGCAGATGCAAAGGTCTTTACCACAGGTGGATCATTTAACTCTCCTGGGATAAGACATTCTAATTCCATCCAGCCTGATAGTTCTTCCCATATTTTCTAGATCATATTCACCCTTGTTGCAATAAGCATTAATTATCTGCAACTGTGAAAACACAATCAAAACATGAAATTTCCTTAAGTCCCTATTATTAGAATAGTGAGACATGCATGCACCTCCTATGCTAATTGATTAGCTAAGATATGTCTTAGCGGAGGAAACTGGCTTGACCTAGGTTTTGATTCAGACTGCAAAATTCTGCAGTATTCTTCCTATTCGGTGCAAATAATTTCCATCCTTGTCTTCTTTGCTTCCTCATTCGCCCCACAGTCATTTACTCAACGACGAGGTTGTGAAGATTGCAGTGGCTGTTAGTCTACATGAAGAAACTGTTACATTCACACCAAATATATGATATGCAAATATACCATTGTAATTCATCTGTTTCTTTAGGCTAATTTATATTTTAATGAATTTGGTCATTGGGAATTGAAGTACTTCAGCTTCAAAAATAGAGCTTGTTGAAAACCTTTTGCTAAAATATGTAATTCTCTAGCAGGTTTTCAGCCAGCTCAAATAATTGTTTAGTGAACCAACACTTCAATAAATAAGACAGAGATATGACTTTTGTATAATAGCCCATAATTTCGTATACGAGATATAGGGATAGCAGAGCGAGCCATGCACCACTGGCTTAGTTAGACAAGCTATTTCTGAGGTACAATGTAGCTATAAACCACATCTTGAAAATTATTCTAAAATGATTTTGCCGTTATTTTGTTGCAGGAGTAGCTTTTTTTCAGAAGATATTTAAATTCATTTAAAAGATGTCACCGAGATTGAATAGGCAAATTCTAGTCATAACTAGGAAACACAGTTTTGAGTGGCCTCTCACGTCAGCCAGCTGCAGGGACGGACCGACGGGCACATGCACACGGCCGAAGTGGTGGGGGCCTCAGCCTGGCACCACCTGAACCAATCTGAGGAAGACCACCTGTATCAAAACTCTCACAGATCTGAAAGAACTGTAAATTGAGTGTAGTCCTTACATTGGCATGTGACACAGCCTTTTGGTGGGGATATCCAGAACTCTCCTGGTGAAGAAAATCCAGGCATTAATGAAATTTCTTTGGGAAGGGATATCAGCCTTGCCCACACTGGGACAAGGTTTCCCTACAGGAAAGCACCGATTTTTAATTTTACCTAGGCTGGATTTAGTCTGACATCTGCAAAAACTAGATTTTCCATTGGTGACACTCAGGTACAGGGAATCTAAGCTTTTAAAGAAACCCCTCACACAACAGACATTTTCGAGCTCTCGTTCATTAGCCGGGGATGACTGAGCTTGCTGCTGCTGGAAAGCCTGCATTGTCATGGTCAAGCTAGAGTCGTGGTGGTGGCAGTTGTTGGCTCTTTAAATAGATTACTTCAGTTTGGATGGAAAGAACATGCAGATTCCAGATCACAATCAGGAGGATGAGGAAAGACAGAATGAGATTAAGTGAGATATCACTAACAAACCTCACACACTGAAAACAACGGCTGTAAAATCACAATGACAGAACAATCATTTATGTCATACCAGTTTGAGAGAACATCGATTTAAAAGGTGTAATCAGATCCATTTATTGCAAGGACTAAAAAAATATGGAAACTGTGAAAGTGAATACAAATACATCTTTTGCTACATTTTAAACCAGCAGCATAGCTTTACCCAATTAGAATGAAATCCATCTTATAAGAAATATCTAATTAGATATGGTAAACTTATTTTATTTTAAAAGAAAGACATTGATGACTCCTAATTATACACATACATGTTCTCTAAGTAAATTAGTTATTGTCTGAGCCATTGCGCCGAACGTGTCCTTATACAACAGTGCCCCCTAGCGGCCACGGCCGCCGGCGCCGGCTGGCGGGGGTAGGTGGTCGGCCGGGGCGGCGAACCCACTACCCGGCTTTTTGTCTGGGTAATAGATGGCGGTATTCCACGGAGCTAAATACCTCACGGCTGTTATGCCCACGCTAATGACCGGCCTTTCGGCGTGCTAGCAGAAGGCATGGACACTGGGAGAAGAAAGGGAAAGCCTAGCAGCTGCCGGTCCGACAGAAGGGCTGTGCCAGGTGCTTTCTGCCATGTTAGCAACAACGGCACCTTTAGCCTCTTTCTCTGCCTCCAGATTTGTCCCCTGTAGCCCTTTTGGTCCAGATTTATGGCTCAAGTCGGGGGAAGTTCTGCTCAGCCGCTGCGGGCAGGTCTGCGCTGCCCCAGGGCCCCTGGCAGCCCCACGGCCTGGCCCCGCCGGAGTAGGGACCCCGGCTGCCCCCCGCACAACTGGAGCAATTCAGGGCAAGTCACGCATCCGGGGCCGCAGCCCCCCGCACCGCACCGAGCTTTCCTGCTCGCTGCCCTAAGCCCCTGGCGTATCCATGGGAGCTTGCGAACCCTTTGCTTCCTACCAGCCAGCTCACCGCGTGCCGCGTGAGAATGCCGTGAGCATGTGCTGCCTCTGACTGCGACACTAGAGACAAAACACCCCCTGCAATAAATAATTGCATTTTACAGACATGCATCCTGGAAGTACTCGTAATTAGTGGGAAACGGGAAAAAACTGATGTGACAACAACATGCCCTAAAAACAACGCATCACCATGGCCCTGAATAACCTGCCATCAGCTGAGCCCTATAGCTACCAGTAACCCCTACATTACGAAAAAGAAGAACTTTATTTAGATTCTACAACGAGCTGGAAGTTCTGGGTAATGACATTGTAAGTGTGCAGCCGTGATAGGACACCTACTACGGGCTTCGGTGAAAGCCACATTCTATAAGGTATGTGCCTCTGAGATCCAACACCAATCGTAACATCAGACACACAAACCTAGAGAGGATTTCTCAGCTCCTCACGGTAACAGGCTACTCCTCTATCCAAGAAAAGCCTTGAGGCCCGGTACCAGTGATCCTGACAAACCAGGCATCGACATCACAAAATTGTCAGATTGGCAAGTTGTGATCTTTGAAATAAGCAAATAAAATTCAGATTCCACCTCAGTTCACAGGAACGAAGTACCATTTCCAAGAGTCCACAAATTCAAACGTACTCCAGGAAGACTTGAGCCCTGATATTTGGACAAATAAATATCATAACTGGGACCATTAAAAAGCTAGTGCAAATTGGAGGGTCTTTTTGAGTATGTTCTACAAAAATGTCACACTATGTTATACACAAACCCTCAGCATCCATTAATTACAACTATTACTGTCTTGTAGTTCCCCTGATAAATGGAACTATAGAAAGAGTAAAGGGGAAGGGTAAGGGGAAGGGGAAAGGGAAGGC
>JAVJGJ010000030.1:14672250-14731737 GCA_035590215.1 Microhierax caerulescens | reverse complement strand
CCACCGCGGCCTACCCCCCGCCCCCACCAGCCCCGGCAGCCCGGCCCGGCCCCGGGGGCGTTCGCTCGCGCGCGGGCGGAGGGGCTGCTGCTGCGGACGGGCCGCGCTGGGGTCACCGTGCGGTGCCGAGCCATCCGTGACCTTACCGGCACCCACGGCTGTCATGTACCGCGTGCGTGCCTGTACGTTAAATAAACGCCCGTATTTAGTAATCGTAGATGTATGCAAATGTAAGGAAATACCCCCAGGCTTCAGTTTTGAGCTTTCGTTTGAAAGGTGAGGGGGAGCCTGGCACCGCCACGTAGGAGGCTGGAAAAGGTGACAACTCTTTTGGCGAAGGGAGTAAAAGGACCGTAACTGACCGTTAAAAGGACCGTAACTGACGTTCGCTGGAGCCCACGCTCCGACGGCGCGCGGTTAGCCGGGGACGTGGCACCAGGCTCGCCAGCGTCGCCCGCTGTAATTGCTCCAACGAAGTGCGATCTGGCTGCCGTGGGTACTGTTTGTCATGTTGTACCGATGTGGTCAAGACGAGAGTTACCTCTTGCCTCCTCCGCCAGTAAAGAGAGCGTGCCGTGGGTCTGCTGGCCTTATCAAGGCAGCATCTAAAATACAGCATGAGGACATACGGAGAGCACAGGTGGAAAAAATGTGTACAGGGGGCTGAGGCCCCTGCACCTTCTGGGACCTCTGAACTGCTGTGTGACAGGATGTGCGACGTTGGAGAGAAACAGCAGACGTGTTTCCTATTTGAAAATGCAACAACAAACATACTTTCAGTAGGACCAATTGTCATATGAATTTAACGTGCATTTTTTTCCTGTTTCTGTACATGAGATACATTTCTTGGTATGCTTAGATAAAAACATTGGAATAAGAGCTTCTTTCTTGGGAGCTATGTATTTAAACTTTGACTGTAGTAAAATCCTCGACATTCATGGATTTTAAGACCAGAAGGGACTATTAGGTGATTTAATAGTCTCCAATGTGCAAGAGGTCAGGCTAAATTTCACCAAGTTATCTGTGGTTCTTCTGAAGCGTAACTACGGTCTTAGCTAAATCATATTTTCTAGGAAAGCACCAGTCTTAGTTTGGCGTAAAGGGATGAATGATTCACTGAACTTGCATGCAAAAGCTGTGCTAAAATATAATTCTAGTTGTTTGCTTCTTACTTTGAATCCTTCTGCTTTTACTAGGTAAGCTCAGGCAGTTCTGCTCGCAGGTATCTGCCTGTTAATACAGCGTATTGACAGTTACGCCGCTTGCTTGTCAAGTGTGATGCTCCTTGGGAATAAAAAAAACCCAAATGTAGTTGATAAGAGTTGCTGCTGCTAAATGGCAAATATCTGTATCTTTAAATTTCTGCTACCTGAATTAATGCCAGGTATTTCTTATATTAAATCTTACCTATTATTAATGCATGCCACATGATAACTTATTCCTGCAAAAAAGACAAATTGTCATACTATGTGAAAATACAGCATTCTTTCCAAAGCTTGGTCACCTGCATGTAGTGGTTATATATAGAGCAGAAATTCATGGTTTGCTTTCAGGTGCAATTTGAGGGCTGATCTTTTGAGCTGATGAAAATCCGTGAGGTTGATTGGCCATTACACCCTATTTGTTCATATTCTATATATTCAGGGAAACTGACAGGCTAAATACAGCTTCAGACTAAGTTTTGTAAAATTGATTTTTCCATAACGTACTGTTCCAGGACCACCTTGTTTTAAATTGTATCTTAATGAGGTTTCTCACACCACTGTCTTTAAGGTAGTGGTGTAGCATTTGCAGGCCAAGTGGGACAGCAGCAGCAGTCTGGGGCTCGGTGCCTGAACACTGACATCGACTTCATCTTTCTCAGTTTAGTCAATGAAATGTACCAGCTACCAAAATGGTGAAAAATGAGATTCTTAAAAATTGTCAGCCTCAATACCCTAAGTTATTACTCAAGATGTAAACAGAGGGGTTGATTTTATGAAAATTCATAGACATTTAACCTGATAGTGTCATAAACCATTGACCTGGTATCCTGTGACAGATCTCAAGTATTACAGATGAGCATCTTCTTCGACAACTCTGATAAAGCATTTCATGATGATGTGCATTTCACTTTATCCTAGTTTCCGTTACTGTGGAAAAAGTTCTGAGGTCTTCTTGGCAGAGACAACTTCTGGGAGTTGAGTTATGAGTCACACAAATACATTTTCAACCTGCTGTAGATGCATTACTTTCAAAGTATAGAGCACCACACGTGTATTGCAATACCCGTTTGGTTAATCTTTGCCTTCCTCATTAACTGATACGATGACCTAGCATTGACAAAGCTGTCAGTGCTGTGGTTAATACTTAAAATCTTTAGCAGCTCTTCTTTCAAACTCTTATTTTGCAGTGTTAATCTGCATTTCATAGTTACAGGAGACTTAATTACTGGTATTTCTGGAAAAGATGTGCGTGCCACACACACACGGCTGATTTTTTTTCCAAAACAAGTTGATCAAGGATTTGAGGCTGATTTATAAGTGATTTTTTTGGCCAAGGAACTATTCTGTCTTCCTGAATCTCTTTGCTTCTTTGAAGAATGCTCCAACAACCAAGCTCTTCTCTTATAAGACCGACTCTGCCACCGTGTCCTTTATCTCCAGACCTGCTTTGGATCCCTGGTCTCAGAAGATTGCAAGCTCTGGATCCTCACTGAGAGGGAGGGATGGATGGATGAGGCACAGAGGCAACCTTGAGTCAGTGATCTGTGCTCTGGGGAGCAGTGGTGTTAAGGCAAACCCCTGGGCTTAGTGTCTTCTACAGAGAGCTGCAGGCCTACCTGTGTGCTCGGCCTGCTTTGAGGCTGCTCCTGCTGTAGGATTGTTCTTCCCTGACTTATTTCTGAGCCTTACTGACCAGTTGCAGCTAGATGTGAGAGTGAGGGAGGGTAACTGCAAGTGTTAGAGGAAGGAGACCCAGAACAAGGCCTTCATGCTGCCAGGAGCTCCTTGATTTTCCATCTGTTTGGTCTCCTGGGCAGTAAATCAAAATGCGTGACCCTGTCTGCTGGCCAGCACACAGCTCTGCCAACTGCTCTGTCAGGAGCGAAGGGGCTTGGAAGGAAGAAGGAGCACTGTAGGTAGCTGGGGCTGGGGGTGGTGTGGGAAAGGGCATCGTTATCTGGGACAGAGCCTTAATGCTCTTTGCATGGATGAAGAGGAAAAAAGGTCTTTTTTTTAAAAAGAAAAGTTATAAACCCCAAGAGCTAGAAGAATTCTCTGTTCTTCCTGTGCCACAAAACTCCCTCTGCCCTCGTCTGTATTCACACAAAAACATAGTCCCAACCACAAAATTGCAGCTGTATAGAAAACAGAAAATTACCATCTTTTTTTACAGTGATGACATCAGACTCATGTCACAAGAACCACTGGAAGTAAACCTGAAAGATCATGAGGATGAAGAAGGAGAAACAGATGCATGTTTTGAAACTTGCATGCATTCATTCACGTGAACGCTGGAGCTGTATTGCAGCAGAACTGAAGACCTGCTTATTCTATGGACTGTTACCGCTCATGTTTTGTTTCACAAACTACATAAACATAAGCCCTTCCATATAAAAATATACTTTAAGAAACCAGCCTGTATAGAGCAATTTTTAGTAGCAACCTAGAAGGAGGAATGAAACATAAGATATTAATGATCTACGGAAAATGAGAAAGTATGAAACACATTTGCCTTGATCCAATTTAGGCCTTGAAGAGTCATTATTTCTCAAGTTATATGGCCACTGAAGTCCCTTACATGCTCAAAAGCATTTTTCTTTGCCTGGAAATTTCCCATTGTCTCAGCGCTTTGAATCCCACGGGCTGCTCTGAACTAGCAGTCCTGGATCTTCACGTAGAGCACGGCCAGCTAATGCTAGTGGGCTTTGAAAAGTTTCTCTCTTTATCCTCCATCGCTCAAGACAGTGCTGCCTGATTGCCAGTATAGGAATCATATGTAGGGACACACTGAGTGAAAGTAAAGTGACTGACAGGTGTACAAGCAGTTATACAATATTTGAAGTCTTGCCTTTAGTCTTCCATCTTGCTTCTGTCTCCCAGTTCAAAGAACTGCACGTAAGTGATGGGAGGAGAACTGGTACATCAGTGCTTTCTGGGCGTAATTACCAATATAAATTTCTACCCCATTATTTGTGGGAGTACATGGATAAATCCAAAGGAGAGGGATGGCAGTAGGCAATGAGGTTTAAAGCAGGAAAAAACCAAGAGAACGTGTTTCAGAGAAAGTTCTGATCCAGTTGAATCCAAAGGAAAAAAACAACCTCACCAAGCCCAGCAGCACTGTGGTGGTGTGCTCTTCACTGCCACGAGATTGGCCTTGGGATGATGCCATCACTAGTTTGTGTGGATGCTTCCACTCCTGGCATGTGAGCAGTTTTCTCCTTAACAACATCCCTTTTCTCCTTGCTCCATAGTTAGCAAGGCACTGGAAAGAACTCTTTGCCACTCAGTAGTTAGTGTAGTCTAACTACACTTTTAGAAAACTTCCAGAAAATAGGTTAATTTTAAAATTTTTCATGAAAGTACTTCATTGCATTGGATATATGTAAAAAATGTATAGATTATATGATGTTTAAAATATAGTAATTTATTTAAATTGTCCTAATTTATTACTTTTAATGATTTACTCATTTATTATGCACTTTTATGGAGTTTGTGAAATTTATTTTCCTAGTCACTATGTCCTTCAAGATTTCAGATTAGTAGATCTCATCCAGACTTGCATCTAAGGAAGAAAAGGAGAATTCTTGCCTGTTTCCAATTTCCACTCCCTTTCTCAGCATCGGGGTGATCACCACTGAACGCTCTGAGAACAAGCAGCAGCTATAGGGACATATTCTTAGAGAGCTGTGGTGGAAGTGGTTGATGCTATCAAAAAGTGGGTTTCCACTTCAGCAAAACAGCGGTTTGACTTTTTTTTATAAATTAAGCAGCAAACTTATTCTACATCCTTACTTAAATTTATGTCTCTCTAAACATTTTCCATTTCAGACTTAATTATAAAATGGATGCAAACAGAAATATCCAATTCCAATAAACATTCTGATTCAGGTTTTGTCTTGTTTTCTTTTAAATCATCATTTTTTATCCACCCTGTTCAGGTTATTACAGATAATTCAAACTTCCTAAGTCCTGTGTAACTGGCTTCTAACAATTTTAATAAAGTTGGTAAGTGTCCTATACAATTACTGGGTGCTTAGATTCATAACTAATTTTACCATTCGTAGGCAAGTTCTCTTTCTAGCTATGCATAACATTCTTTTGAAATGGTAGCTTTTTGCTCTTTCATCAGTTTTAGAATAAATCTCATTCCTTACATGCTTACTGAAGCAATAGCAAAAAGGATAATAGATTTGCTATGTACTGTATAATTCTTTCATCTGCTTCCTGTTTTATCTGTTTTATCAGATAATTTAAAAGCTTGCCATTTTAGCATCTGAGGTGTGTTTGTATGTGTGGGTGTGTATACGAAGATGTATTGAAGGGGATGTTCTTATATCTAATCTGTAGGATACATCACTGGCTGAGGTAAACTTATTCAGTCCTTCAATGCCAATATCCCCCTCGTCAATGACAAACCAGTATAAAATTGAAGATGAACCAGAATTAAGAGACCTCTTCATTACAGTTGATGATCCTGAAAGCCACATTACAGCCATTGAAACATTTATTACATACAGAGTAGTCACAAAGGTAAGCATCTATTCATGGCTATAATGGCTCACATTGATAACAGTAGTAGCATTTTCACTCTTCTTGCACACCATTCTCTGGGATATTACTAAATTTAAATTACACTCTGATTTTGCCATGAGCTGTCACTAAAACTATATGAAATTGTGTGGTAGATTCTGGGGAAAAAAAAATCAGTGTAAGTATGCACACATAGGTGCTTGTGTTCTTTATGCTGAGAAAATATTTATTAATTTTTCAACAGAAAAATCCGTTCTATGTGAGAATAATATTTTCTATTGTGATCTTCAGCTGGAATATGAATCAGCAGGACTGATTCAGTTTGAAGACACTCTATTAGCCCAAATATTTATGACTTTCGGATCAATTGGATCAACTTGGACCAGTCTTTTGTCTTGTATAAATGTTGCCTGCTACAAAGTCTTTCAATTCCATTCTTTTCTAATTGCAGCATCCACTATCACATGGACATTTGTTTCCCATTTACAGTTGCATGCGATTTCTGTGGAAACCACCACAATTTGCCAATGAAAAAGTAATATTAGGAAACAACTAACTGTATTTCTAGATGTCCTGAATGCAAATTATTTACAGGAAATAAGGAAGAAATTCAGCTTTATGAGACCAGCCAGCTCCTGGGATTACCAGCAAATATTCTGCGGGCTGCATTTTGAGAATTGCACTGTTAATTTATTTTACTTTGAGTTCTTTTTAAAAGATTCATTTAAAACCAGATTTTCAAATGGGAATTATTCATCCTTAAATAAGAGGAGATATCAATTCCTCATAAAATATTTAAAGAGTAGGAAGAGAGCTATTTTCGTTAGGTTGCTAGCAATAATTTTCACTTTATGCATGTTTTTGTAGACGAGAGAACATTTTTTCTTCAGGCAAGTATGGAAGGGCTGCAAGGTGGATTGCTTTTGCTTTTTTATCTATTCTATCCTTTCTTATCGTATTTAATTTGAAGTACTGGTTGTTGATGATAAAGTAATAGCATTCCTCCCACATACCTTGAAAAATTTTTATTCAACCCTCAAAAATGTTTAGATTACAAAAGCATGTTTCGAGGGGTTTAGAATTTACTTGCATTTATAATACACATTATAAATCTGTGCAACAATGAATGCTAAACAGCACACGTTACTTTAATGAAAACATGGGCTCTTTGTGGCTTGATTCTAGAAGATAGAGCAGTGATAAAATAAATCTCATGGTCTGACAATTTTGCAACACTGTAATAAGCATTTTTTCTAGGCATTAAAGACTTGTTGGAATTGATGATGGAACACAGAATCCATTAAGCAGCACAAGAAGTGTTGTTGCTATGATATGCTGAAGTTTTCAGGGTCTGAATGTGGGGACTGTTGACTAATGTCAGCAGGTCCCAAGGACATATGTCAGCTATTTGGGTTTTGTTACAGAATGTTAAAAAATGGACTTCCCTCATTTGTAGATTATTAATCGCTTCAGAAGATGTGTCCTAAAAGTAATGGACATAACTGTGATTGCTAAAAGAAAAATGCCACACTAAAATAATGATTGAAATCTTTTGGAAATGTTGTGATAGGCTAATTATTACAATTCACTCTGTGTGCTGTTTAGTGCTTGCTTCCCCTCCCCACCCCCGGCCCTGAACTTTGATTTCTTGATTTCCTGCTAAGATGGGATGGTTTATCTCTTCAACTGGCTGATCATTGCGCTTTAAAAAATTGCGACCAAATAACATGGGCAAAATAGAATTATGTATATATTCCCTTACAAGTACTCAAGTTTTCTCCAAAATCTAAAAAACTATTTTGTTCTTTTTTTGTGGTGGTCTAACCTCAGCCTGTTTTTTCTCCCTCTGGATTTCAGACATCCCGTGGTGAATTTGACACCAGCGAATATGAAGTTCGAAGACGGTATCAGGATTTCCTTTGGTTGAAGAGCAAACTTGAAGAAGCACATCCTACACTGATTATTCCTGTTGGTTTGCTAAAATTTAAATTATTTTTATTGTTCATAAGATGGCTGCAGTTTTATACAGAGATGTTTGAGGTCTTTCTTCAGGTCTTTCTGAAGTCCCACAAACATTATATCAACTTATTTTCATTAGCTTTATATGTATGTGATAATTAAAACTCCCATGAAGATATTTCTTACGTTTGCAATTGTGCCATTTGCAGTAATTTGCAGTAATTTATGTCCTTTCTTTGTTGTACTTGTGTTCTTCTGCACTGTGTGCTACAAGACCCATACCACTGTTGAATATGGTAACTTTGTAAGTTATTTTTTGCATGGTGGATTTTACAAGGTATACCTATGGTTTCTAGCAAGTAGAACTATTGTAATATTACTCCAAATATTATGGAAAAAAACCCCCTCCAAATATTATGGAAATTGTACAATACATTTCTTCTTTTTTCCTTAGCCATTGCCTGAAAAATTCATAATGAAAGGAATGGTGGAACGATTTAGTGATGAATTCATTGAGACTCGAAGAAAAGCTTTACATAAATTTTTGAACCGTATTGCTGATCATCCAACTTTAACTTTTAATGAAGACTTCAAAGTTTTTCTTACTGCGCAGGCTTGGGTAAAATGACTTTATTTTTATTTACAGTTATGTGAAACCACGTTTTTGTTCGTAGAGTATATCTGGAGTCTCCCTAGTTCAGTCAGTATTCAATAGTGTCCTCTCACAACTTGTTACAGCAGTGTCAGAAGGTGGCAGGGGATTTATTGAATATCCATCCCCTGAGATAACCTTTTCTTCTGTGCTTCTGGTAATCATGCATGTGACCATAAATATTGCTGTACCTTCCAAAGCAGGTTTTGTTGCTGCATTTTGGATTTTTGTGACAAATTCACCTTTCAACTCTGCATGTTTTTTGCTATACATATAAGCTTCCGAAGTAGTACTTAAAATTAATTATTGCTTTGGCATGGCACTGTCTTTTTCATCTGCTTTTTTAAAAAAAGATGATATTAGTCTCATAAAAGAAAAATACAGCCTTTGAATTTCCTGTTGTATTTTTGCAAGATGTGTCCAATTGAAAACTGGAGTTTTGTACTCAGAAAGCTTGCCTCGAACTTCAGTAAAGGTTATCCTAGCATAATGTATTAAAAAAAAAGAGTTACAAAAAAGATAGATGGATTACTTTTTCCAGTAGGAACATTGTTTGCTTTTCTCAATTACTTCCTTCTGCAATCATTACCTCTGCTTTCCTGTTCAAAAGGCTAAATTGCAAACTAGCCACCTCACCCAAAGGAGTGAAAGGGTGAAGGTTCTCTGCCATCTTCAATCATTCTTGCAAGAGTGTGATACACGGCATGCTTGTGTTTGTCCAGAAAGGCTCAGTTAATAAATATACATGAAGATTCTGACACTGGTCTAAAAATTTTAAAGTAAGATTTACACATGAAAAAGACACACAGAGGCTTTAAAGCATGAATAATTTTCAGAGAATTTAAAAAAGTATTTGGAAGTAAACACGGCTTCTTTTATCTTTAGGAACTCTCCTCACACAAGAAGCAGGGTCCCAGTTTGCTGAGCAGGATGGGACAGACCGTCAGAGCTGTAGCATCCTCAGTAAGGGGAGGAGTGAAAAATCGTCCCGAAATGTTTACAGAAATGAACAACTACATGGAAACATTTAGTCAGAAAATAAATATACTAGACAAAATAGCTCATAGAATTTACAAAGAAGAAAGGGGTAAGTAGAAAGCAAGTACTGGTTTTATTGATTTAAGAAGTTAATCCATTGGAAAAATAAATTAGTTTTCATTATGCCAGGCAAAATACGCTTTTTGGCAAGCACGGAAAAGGGAGATTTGTGCTTATACTGTGCTTTTCATAATGGTCATTATTTTGGTAGACCTTCAAGTTAGTTTGAATAAGTTGTTAATAGGAAGAGTTTTAACATGTCATTGAACTACTTGAGAAGGAACTTAGAAGAGAATGTAGCAAGTCTGGCTGTCTCTTTACACGTGCTTTTTGGAAAGCTGCATGACCTTTTGTTTTGTACTTTCACTGGTATGTAAGTAGTCACAGTTTTCTGTGCTGTCTCATACTAGCATAATGCTGTCTAGATTCCAGATCTCTAGACATCTCTCCTCGGGTTTCATTCTGCACCTTTTTTCTGTGTTGACCAAGTAGATTTTAATTGTTTTACATAGCTTTACTGCTGGCCATAATTTTTGTCATGGGAAACTGTGCCTGTTAAGAGTTTTCTTAAGAAGGATGACTTAAATCTCAATTTTTTCCTTAAGTAACAGCAATTTGCACACCTACTTGGAACGCTAAATTACTGGCTTTCTGAGATTGACCCTGATCTCAGGTTAGTCCTGTTCAGTAGAATTTCCACTGGTCAGCACTTGAGGGATCTTATTGTCTCTATAAAATAATTTGAAGAGCTCCGCTGTGTTCTGTGGTAACTGAGGCCTTGTGCTTTACTGTGCGGTGCCAGATCACAGTGTGTCCTCACTAAACTGGAGGGGTGCTACGAAAGGAAAATACATGTTGATGAAAAGAGTTCCTTTTGATATTGTTAATTTCAGTGGAAACAGCTGGCTGAGGTCCATAGGTTCAAGGCATCACTGCCAAAATATTTCTTGGAAAACCTTATGAATTTTGACATGCTCCCAAATGCTGTAGGTTATAACTTCTTTCTAGATTTTCCAAATAGCACTTGTCAGAACACTTGTGTGCAGGGCCACACTGTTGTGGATATGAACTGTTGATAGCTGTGGTTCAGAGAACATTCCCGCTTCCAGTAGCTTAACGTGGGATTCTTAATTACATCTTCCATAGAGGTTTTTTTTGTTCAATTAACCTCAAAGTAAACATTACACTCTTCTTGACACCCAGCTGCTTTGCATCTTTTCTTGGATGTTTCTTCATTATAAATCTAATTGTGATTAAATTGTGTTTTCAATACATGACCAATGCATTCATAGTACCCTCCTGTGAACACGCAGCTTCTAGGTCATATCCAGCCTTGCCCGAGTTTAGCCTTACCAAATGGCACAGTGAATTGGCCTGGAGACACAAGAGAAATAATTCTTAGGATATCCTTGTATTTAGATTAATAAAACCTACTAAAAGAGAGAACACATGCAGAACCAGAGTGAACTTCGGTGTGTCTTCTGAAGCTTTTGGGACACACCAAGGCTGCTAGTTTTAATAACTAAGACAGGATCCAGAGCATTACTGTAAGCGGAGAAATTCAGGGCAGCAGAAGCAAGTCAGACTAATTGCTGCCTGGGGCTGCTATGGCTCCTGTCCCTCTCTGTGAGGAGAACGTAAAGTAATTCAGGCCATTGGGTCCTCTTGAATACAACTCTTAAGGTCTACCTGTGTTTGTGTGTCCTTTTGAAATTGCTGGGCCATTTTTGCTGATAGATTTCTAGGAACTACTTAATTACAATACATCAATTTATTAGTTTATTCATGAACAATGAACTGCAGTTTACTTATCTTGGTCATTTGATTAAACATTGGCCTCAGTCTCTTGCTTTGTTCACAGTAAATATGAGGTTGCAGTTAGTATCGCTTAGACATCTATCAAATGGACTTGTGTATATGTTGTATATGTTCCTGTATACATATATATATATATGTATATATATATATGTATAATGTGTATATGTTCCTGTTAAGAGTATTTTAATGAAATGAAGGAGTACGGCCCCATCCACACACTCTGGTCAGCATCAGAAGAAGATATAGCAGACTCTCTAAAAGGTGTTGCCAGCTGCATCGACAAGTGTTGCAAGGCTACGGAGAAGCGAATGGCAGGGCTCTCGGAAAACCTGCTGCCGATTTTACATGAATACGTTCTCTACAGTGAAATTCTGATGGTAAGGTTTTCTTAAGGATTGCTGTGGCTGTGTATAAAATTTGGCTTAGTCCACTGACAAACTCTAGAAGAGAATTTGTAATGATGAAAATGATTTTGCAGTCCCTCTGTTGTTACTAAACGTGCACAGCGTAGGATAGTTGTCCGCTAGCAGGGGATCCGGCTGGTCCTGTTTCCCTTGCTAATCAGGCAAGAGGCACCCTTCCAGACGAGAAGAGCTGGATAGTTCTGCATGGCAGGCAGCCCTTGGTAGCTGTGCTAAGGAGAGCCTGGTTGTGCCACCTTCAGAGCGCTCTGCGTTGTAGCAGAGAGGCAGGAGCAGAACGGTTTGGAGAACAGCAGCTAAGACCTCCTCTGACACTGCTGAAATATGAACTCATCGAGTAACAGATTGTGTGGGGGAAAAAGAGTGGAGAGGTTTTTCCCTTTCTAGGAGATGTTCCTAATCTATGTTTTCTTTTTCCAGAACAGCAGGGAACTTCCAGTCCCTGTGCCATTATATAAGCATGTGTTAGTTTTTGCCCTAAGCTGATGCTCTCAGTTCCCTTTATGTACGTATTTTTCTTGCACTTAGAGAGAATGTAAAAAACCTGAGTACAGAGTTGATAAACTCAGTGCTGATGGATAATCAACATAATATAATTAAGTAACTGAATTCAGCATGTCATAATTTCCACTCTGTTGCCTCCAGAAAGCAAAAACGTGTAACCCTTCTTTGTTTAGGTTTTGAGCAGTGCAAGCTGCAGTATCTGTTCTTGCCTTGCTGCTGGGAACCCAGCTCCTACTGCAGTAGTTTCTGAGTAGGGGTTTAGAGCGTGTTACAGGGCATGGGTAGAGCGAGACCCAAGTTAACTGAGCCTTTGCTGGCACTGTGCAGAACATTGCCAGTTTCTTAGTAAGGCTTAGCTACCAAGAGGTTAAGAATTACTGCTGCAATGACTGCTATCTTTAAAACAAGCTCCACTGAAAGAAGGGCCATACAAATTGTCCTGTATCTCACAGGCCTCATTATTCACATGCACGTGCAGGTAAATGGAGGTAGGTACTGCTTTGCTTAAAGATCTAAAGAGATTACTGTCCTAGCAATTGCAGGTCTTCTTCCTCTCCCCCACTTCCAAACTTATTTTTCAGAACTGTTACCCATGAGCGATCCTAGCCTTTGCTATTGAAGAGATGGTGCCTGCCCATTGCCTTCTAGTTTGCAGCCTGGCTCACCTTTTCTCAGGTGTTCTCTTCTGTCCAGAACACAGAGGAGTTTCTGTGGACAAACCCCAGAGTGACTCCCTGGCTCTTCATGCATGTTACAAGTAGCTGTTGCCCATTGCAATATTTTTTTCCACTTGCAGTGTTCTTGATGCAACACTTGCCAGCACAGCATTAGGCTGCCTTGAGGTCCTATCTGGATGAAAATCATCTTCCACGAGCTCGCTCCTGTTCTATAGCTGTTCTATTCCTTTCATTCACCATAGAATTATTTTTTTTTTTTGCGACAGCTTATTTCCCTCTCAGTTTGGAGAGGGAACTACAAGTCAAAACCAAAACACAAGAGGGGAAGTCACACACTAGTAAAACCTGCTTTCGGAGGTGTGTTTAACCCCCATCACAGGGACCTTTGTGCAGTGCTGCACATGTGCACATGTGCAGAAGAAGGTGTGGTTAATACAATACATTCCTTGTATTTTCCACTGTTGGGAGTTCAGCCTTAAACTGGGGAAAGAGATGAATTCATAGCTAAAATATTTACATCTGGACTGGCTCCTTCCTAACTGACTCACAGAACAGATCTGGGGTGTGCAGAGTACTGCTGTGCCTCAGGGTACACATTGCAGCAATAAATTGGTTATGGGGCCATATAAAACTATTTGAGGGTTTTGCGGCAGGGTGGCATTAAATATTGCACAAAAACCCTATAAAAGTATAATAACATGTAGTTCAAACACAGTCCCTCTGTTTGCTGTTAGAAGTCAGCACTTGTCTATAGTTGTAGCACATTAATATTAAAATAATAGCTTTTTTCTTGTAATTTAAGGAGTATTTGTGAGAGAAGTTGCCAAATAGACATTAAAACAGTTTTAAAGGAGGCAAAAGAAATAGTAAATAAGAGAAAGCATTTGTAATATGAAGGAAAGCTGTTCGAGACATATTTTGTTTGCTTCTGTGCTTGCAGCTAAGTATTTTCTGTATTTATCTAACCAAAAGATATTCTAAAGTATCAGAATGCAGATTTATATTTATTCTTATTTATTCAACTATAAAGCATTAGTATGTATTGCTAATCTATTACTCATAATTGTCCAGTCAGGTTTACTGATTTTATCTAGTGAGTACCTGTTCAAAAAGAAACATCAAAAAATTATTTGAAAATTAACCTCCTAAATTGTTCTATTGTGTTTGTTAAGAACTCTGTAAAATAAGACAGCTAGAGAAAGTAGAGCTGCTTGTGTCCTGTGCTGTTTCAACATGCCCTGTGCTAGAGGTGATTACTGAAAACCTCTTTAGTATATGCAGGAGAAGCAGTAAAACCAGTTGTGGCAAGGTACTGTAAAACAAGGTTTTGAAATTTATAATTATATATGTCCCATTTCTGATTTTCTTTTTCAAAGGGACTAAAGGACATTTCTGCAAGATAAGCACACCTGAGTGTGCTTTTACAGATGAGGAAACTAAGGCAAAGAGAAATTTGTAAGGCTTCGTCAAGGTCACAGAGCAAATGAGCATCGGAAATGGAAATTTAATCTGTAATACCATTCTTGTTTTGTAGTTTAACAAGTAACGTTTCTTCCCCTTTCTAATTATTTTTTGACATTATGCTAAAAATCCAATACCCGATAAGACAGTTTTAAAGGAGGTAGTAATTACATATGCTGAAAATAAGCTCGTATATCAATGTTAGAACATCTATCATTTTAATGATAATTTTATCTGATGTTTCTGAACTACATTTGGGACTTGCAAAATAATATCGAAGGTTAAAGTCACAATTTCAATAATGCTTAGTAAACCATTTTTAGTCATCCTACTTTCTATTGTAACTTCTACTCGAAGATACTTTTGTTCATGAGATTTGGCAGACTCATGCTGTTTTAAAATAGGAATATACAGTAAGTTGAGCTGATACTAAGTAAACCGCTGTTGCAGTTTTTCTCATACAGGGAGCAATGATATTGTGTATGTCAGATTCTTTCAGCACTGATTTTGGATTTACTAAGATTCTTGAAAAACACGTAAGATAAAATACAGGTATTGAAAAACTAGTCTTCGTGATTTTAAGATTTCTTTTGGAGTAAAGTACATGTATCACGTCAAAATTATTAAATGGCATAATTCTGTGATCTTGCTTAAATTATTAATTAGGCAAGTTGTTTGATGGGTGGTTTTCTGAATAGATGGCTAAATTTCGTGCAGTTTACTTCTTTATTTTTCTCTTCTGTATTCAGGGTGTTTTGAAAAGGAGAGACCAAATTCAAGGCGAGCTTGACTCCAAAGTTGATGCTTTAGCCAATAAAAAGACAGAAAAGGATCTGGTGAGTATGTACAGAAAGCTGAAATCTTCCAGGCCTTAGTAACTGCAAAAGATGATCCCCTGAAGAAAGCGTGTCCTCTGAAGCTGTGCTTTGTAGCTGGATGGTACCTTTATAATTCTCATGCTTATTCTGAAAAGGTTTGGTCTTTGTAGCTATGTGTGCCAGGCAAAGGAGATCGTGAAAAGATGCAAAACTTCAGTAGACAGGCTGCTGGAGCAAAGGAATGGTAATAGTGGGCGACCGCTGTGTTTTGTCAACACAGATTGTACCACAGCTTATTTTTAGCATTTCCGTTTACTTCTACACTGGGAATTAAAAGAAAGTAAGACTGGCTGCAGTGCTCCTGTAGCTGCTGCTCCATTCATGTAGGAGAAGGAGAGGGAGAGGAGGTGGTTAGAATGAGTGAAGCTGTTCATTAAACTGATTTGAAATAAAAAGTTCTGGATTCTGTTCTTTCAGGTTTCAGTCTGATTTGTTGGGCCCAGGGATATTTTTTTACTTCCATTCATTCCAGTGAAGTCAGGTGGTAACTAGTAGCCAATGGGCATCCCCAAAACCATCAGCAAAGCTCAACGGGCCAATGAAAGGGATTCTGGGATGCATATTGGCATTTTAAAATTTTTGGTTAACTCTCCAGCCTAAATAATATCCTTTTAGCACAGTGTTAACACAAGATGTTATACAGTGTAAATAATATGTAACTGACTAATAATAATAACAACTTTTTAATACATCAAAGGAGATAGTCCGTGGCATTTCAGATACTTTTTATTAGGGTTGTCATAATTAGCTTTCATGTAAAGATGAGCTGTTAGATAGTTTTTGGTACCTGAAATGCATATTTTTATTATTTCTTGTCACTGAGCTGAATAAATATGTTGCCACTGTCTGATATCATCTACTGTGGCTATGGTATGTTGTATCTTGCAGTGGGACAGTGAGTACAGGCCTCTGGGTCTTTTTTTCTCCTGAAGTAGAAATTCTGTTTACTTGTATCTTATATTGTTCTCTCATTTCACTGTCTTTATGTTCTCTCATCTGTTCTTTTTTCTGTACTTCCGCTGCTGCTTCTCCTGCCCTTTGTCCTTAGTTAATGTATAAAGTTTGAAGCTTTTAGGGAATGCATGGGGGATGGCAAGTTGGAGAAGGCCCCTAGGCTGGAAGTTGGGCCAACAATGGCAGGTCCTGGTCTTCTGCTGGCTACAGGCCACTGCATTCGCATGCTGCTTCGTGAGGACACTGGCAGACCCACCGTGGGTACCCCACATGCCGGTAGCGTGCTTTAGTTGCATTGCATGTAAAAGCATAGTATATATTAAGAGTGATCCTTATGGGTCCTTTCCAACTTGAGATAGTCTGTCATTCTAAGAATTTGTTCTGGTAGAAAGAAGTGTAATACATCATTGCGTAAGTTAATTACATGCAGCTAGTTGTATCAACTTTGTAGTGTTGTGTCCCTTTTAATCAGTACTTCCAATTTGTATGGTTTGTTGGCAACCTGCTAAGAACAGTTGAATTTGCACAGTGATTCAGCAAAGAATTCCAATGTCACAGAGCTTGTTTAGCAGCTAGTCTTACTGCTCATTGCCTGGCAGGATGTGGTCTTTCCAGAATGTGTTACTGTTGTAATCTGATGGGGTCCTCAAACCAGGTGCATTCACTGTCTTTTCCTGAATTGTTACAGACAAAAAGGAATGTTTTTCTTTTAGCATAGTGCTGATCATACCATGTTGATTTGATATTGACAATGGTTTGCTCCATAAGGAGATGTTTGTTACTTGTTTCCAGTAAAGTTTTGAGATCAGTTTGCACAACCTGGTCTTTTTCACCCTTTGTTTCCAAAACTGTTTTTACAGTTTTGGTAAAAGCCTTTGGACAGTGTGATTACCCAGGTGTTCAGACCTTTATCTTTCCAACCCTTCTATTTCTTCCTCATTTCAAAAAATCCTGTTTCTGAGAGCCTGATTCTCCTTGCAGTCTCGTGAGAGCAGTAAAACAGATGTCAGCCTAATCTGATCATAAAATCCTGTGTTCTCTAATTGAGTGGCAGCTGTGTCCTGAAGACTTTTTCTTAATTAGGTGTTGAAGGCTTTTTCTATTGATGATAGTTCAGCCACAGAGAATGGTGTACTACTATTTTTAACAATTCAAGTAACTTTTAGTTGTTTTCTTCATCGTTTTTTTACTATGTTTTAATTTTTATTATGTGTTGAAATATTTTGCTGCCATTTTTAAGCAGACTGATTTCAGAATAAAAGGTGGTCATAACAGAGGTACTGTTACTGCAATCAGTGTCAAACACTGAGTTTGGCTGTATTTGTACATTTCTGTTCCTAAGCAGAACCTGTGTAGTGGCTAATGATCTCATTGGTGTCAGATTGAGCTGGTCAGTGCCATCTAGTAGCCAGAAATTCTGCTGACAATGAGTGGTGTGAACTCTAATGGTGAAGTACATATTGTCCTGGTTTCAGCTGGGATAGAGTTAGTTTTCTTCCTAGTAGCTGGTAGGGTGCTGTGTTTTGGATTTAGGATAAGAATAATGTTGCTAACACACTGATGGTTTTAGTTGTTGCTAAGCACCGTGTACACTAAGTCAAGGACTTTTCATCTTCTTACCCTACCTCTACTACTACCAGTAGTAGGCTGCAGGGGCACAAGGAGCTAGGAGGAGATATAGCTGGGTCAGCTGACCCGAACTAGCTAAAGGGATATTCCATACCATATGGTGTCATGCTCGGCATATAAACTGGGAGGAAAGCTGGCTGCGGGCCGGTACTTCAGAACTCATCAGTCGGCGGGTGGTGAGCAATTGCATTGTGCCTCACTTGGTTTGTATATTGTAATTCTGTTGTTGTTATTATTATTTTCCCTTTCTTTTCTATCCCATTAAACTGTCTCTGTCTCAACCCACAAATTTTACTCCTTTCCCCAGTTTCCTGTCCCATCCCACTGGGCAGAAGGGCAGTGAGCAAGCGGCTGTGTGGTGTTTAGCTGCCTGCTGGGTTAAACCACCACAATTTCCACCATAGAGATGGAATCTCAGACTGTCAGTAGAGCTGATAAAAGGCTGTGAGATCTTTAGCATTGGTCACAAATGCTAAACAAAATGGCAAACATTAAATGATTTAACAAACAGGAGGTTATACAGCAGGAGAATACAGAACATCTCCAAGGTCAGTGCAACTGAAATAGGCTGGAATCTCAAATCAAACCTTATGACATGTCAGGCTCATTGGCTGGGAAAAAACATTTTCTTGAGCTGTGCTTCTGCCACCAAGCTTTTAGAAAGCTGCTTGTGGTGCTGCTAAAAAGCCAAAACCTTGTCTCCCATGCCAAAATTCATTCCATGAAGAAGGCAGTTGTTCAGGGTATGGAAGGTTTGAAGGCTGTGCTTTTGGATGCAGGCTGTGACAGAGATACTTGGGAGGACTTTGGTGCCCTCCTGCTTATCTAGACTTTTTTTACTTCCAGAGCTCTGGCTGTAAAGACATTGGAGTTTTTTGGCTCCATTGCTCCCACACTCCATTGCGAAGGCATACACAGCAATGCTAGTGCATCCCTCTGTGGTTTGGGAGTTTTTAACAGCTTTGGTACTGCCACTAGTGCTAATAGTAATTCTGACAAAAGGTTGGTATAACGTACTCTGACAGAACCAGATAAGCATTAAATGCTAACTTAAGGACTCCAGTATTCAGGCTTGAAACTGAGTAGTGAAGAGATTAAATGCGGAATCTATCACATTCTGAATATATCTTATGTTTTAACTGCAGGCTAAAAACGGTTAGTATCACCAAGCTGTAGGATTATTTCGTGTAGCAGATAGAAAAGCATGCTATTTTGCATAATTGAGATAGTGTAAAATGCTGTGTCACTTACCAGGTAATTTGGCTCATGGGCCAAGTCTCTGGCTACAGGCTGCACAGGCTGCACTGTTCACATCGGGTAGCACTCTGCTCTAGCTGCCTCCCACCTTCCCGTCCTGTGCTCTGATGTCTGGTTAGCACTGTGCTGTCTTTTTCTGGGCATTACTGATGTGAGGTTTAACTTATCGCACAGGCTGCCTCAGTAAGGTCAACATAAAAAAAATGGATCCAGAATCATATTTACTTTGAAGGATAAATTGTAACAATTTACATCTTGTAAATGAGGAACACGCTAGGCAGATTTTTTTTTGAGACCAAGCCATTATTCTTTCATTTCTGCTGTCATGGCAGCTGAAGAGGGTGGCATTTGTGTTTCTTTTCAGTTGTGAAAAAGTGGATCTCACACCTCTCTACCTGAGATGAGGGAGTGTGGCATAACGCTGCCTTTAGACCTTAAGTCCAACCTTTGCCTTGATACAACACAGTTTGTTTTGGGCTTTACAGGGTGATGTGTAAACCACATACCCAGGCAGGGATGTAGAACAGTGTGCATGTCCACATGATGTGACTACACCATGGAATAAAGTCAGTTCCTAGAAAAGGCAATACAACAACAAACTGTAAAATTAATGTCTTAAAGATATGAAGGACAAGATAAGGGGAAGCTGCTGCAGCCAGGACTTCCTTTATGTCGATACCCTAGCTCATTCCCATATAGGGACTTTTTATGCAAAAGCAGAAAGTGGATCCAACTGCCTTTCCTACTCTAAATCATTTAAAAATACTCACTTTTCAGTATTCGGTGTGCATTCATTTTTGGTGTTTGAAGGAAAGGCAATTAACTTGGGACATGTCCAAGATACCAAATCCAGCTGCCTGTAATTCTTTTAAAGGTAACTTCCCCACATTCAAATTTTGGATTAACCTTTTCAGATTGAATACAGTGTTGGTAGTTGAAATTGCCCTTGCCCATTTAATTACTGGTCTGCCTAGATAATTGAACTTGGACTTTTCAGTAAAGTAGAAATAATATTTTGCATTTTGTTCTTGATTAATAACCAGTATTTCATTAATCTAGAAGTGTGGCAAGGGAAATCAATGTAGAAATCAAGTCTAAACTAAAAAGTTTATTCATCTGTCTATTGTGGAATGTGGAGAAAATCCATTCAGATGAAATTTTCAGTTTTACTAGCTGAGTTTTTGGTTACTTTAAGAGCTGAAGGATTCTAGTATGTCACACTGATTTGTGATCTGTGGTTTGTAAATTAAGCACTGGGCTGAGGTTCTGTGACCATTTCTGGCAGTGTTGCTTTGTTCGTGTCCGATGGCGGCAGCACTTCTGGCTGTTGTACTGGAACACTGTCTTTCTTGCATGGTTCAAGCTGCAGACTGCACACCAAGACTTCCCACATCCTGCTCTGAATTTTGATGTTTCTGCATTCTGCCAATAGTGTAAGCTTTCCTTGAAAATCCTGGAAGTTAATCCTGGCATCCTGAAGTTCATATAATGAAAGCACTAGCTCTGCAGAGAGCATATTTTATAGGGGTGTTGTATGAGGAAAAAACAATTTGCCTGAAAGCAGAATACAAGGAAGAAGAGGATGATGTGTGGGACCTGAGTTGCAATGGAAACAATACAAAGAGATGAACTTTTCCTGCTGGATGTTCCTCATTGGTGGTGTTTCTGCCTGACCTCCCTCCTGCTGCAGACAGTTGCTGTGCAGTACCAGCAGACTGTGGTGGGTTGACCATGGCTGGACACCAGGTGCCCACCAAGCTGCTCTGTCACTCCCCTCCTCAGCAGAACGGGGCTGGGAAGTGGGTGGGAAATAAGGTGGAAAAAACCTTGTGGGTCAAGATAAAGACAGTTTCATGAAGCAGCAGCAAAGGTCATGCACACAGAAGCAAAGGAAAACAGAAGATGTTGCTCTCTACTTGCCATCATCAGGTGGCGTTTGGCCACTTCCCGGGAGGCAGGGCTGCTGTGCGCGTAGCGTTGCTCTGGAAGACGAATGTCGTAAATACCGACTGCCCTCCCTTCCTCCTCCTTTCTCTTTGCTCTTATAGCTGAGCAGCTGTCATATGGCACGGAATATCCCTTTGGTCACTTTGGGTCAGCTGTCCTGGCTGTGTCCCCTTGCCAAGACCTGCCCCCCCCCCCCCCGCCTGGGGTGGGTGGTCGGAGACCACCGTGGTGCTGCGGGAGCCCCGCTCAGCAGCAGCCCGAACCCCGGTGGGCTGGCACCGGGCACCGGTGTGAGCACAGCACTGCAGGGCTGCTGGGGGCTCGGCCAGACCCAATACACAGCTAAATTTGCACTGTAACTGCAGATGTACCTTGTTCTGTGACTGTGTGCCAGCCAGAATTGATGCAGCTGATTAGTAAATGACAACAGGTCACAAAATTATTGAGAGGACTAGAAGACTCATTCAAGAGGGGGCCTCTGTCCACTTCCTCATTCCCATTAGCTGCAAAGTCACTTCGTGCATCTACAGTAATTAGAAGCAAATAATGTCTGTGGAGTAGCCGTCAAGGTTTTTGACCAAGGATCACGGTGCAAGAGTTTCTTCACTGCAGAAGTCCTTTGGTTTAATTTCTTTCTCTGTTTCTGTATTTCTCTCTCCCCCAAATGGTCACGCAGTGGTTTGTTCCACAAGAAAAGATGGCAAGGTGACAGGCAAGAATTCAGAAAGTTTGTGCTTTTAATTTCTACTATCTTCTCCCCGTTCTCATTTCTCCTGGGGTTATCAAAGGTTTTGTCAGGGTTCTCTCAGCTTTTCTGGCCAAATCTAATTTGTATAGTTGATTGTGCTTCAGTAAAGCCTGCTGTATTTTCCTTGTTAGATGCATTACTGTCAACTGCTAGTGAAGAGGCGCCAGTCTGTAACTTCTCAGTCAAAAAGAATATCTTCAGCAACACTTCAATTCTGGACTAGAATTTCTGTTACTAATATTTCAGAAATTGTACTGAGTTATTAATTAAGAATAAAATTTTAATTTATCCCTGGGGAATGATTTTCTGTCCTAAGTTAAATACCAGCCTTCATTCTGCAGTTCTGTTTGTCTGCACTACAATAATTTTTGAAATGGTGACTTTACTGATATTTTTCAATGTTTGCAATTCATACTTAGTTCTCAGAAGAGATTGGGAAACTTGAAGACAAAGTCGAATGTGCCAATAATGCTCTGAAAGCGGATTGGGACAGGTGGAAGCAGAACATGCAGTGTGATATGAGATCAACGTTTACTAATGTGGCTGAGAACAATCTCCGTTATTATGAAGAGGTAAAACACTTTCTCATAGCAATGTTATTACTTCAGTGGAGAAGTCCAAAGGTTGTCTGTAAAGAGAAATTTTTGCATTTTAGTTCAAACCTGTGTTAACTTCAGAACCAGTTTTTGTGGGGAGGCAGTTATCCTTATTTTGACACATTTCAAGCAGAATGTGTTTTATTTGTGCCCAAGTAGTTGATCCTGAGTTCATCATCGACAGAGGGCACTCTTGTTTTACTAACCACAGCGATTTGGAACATATTTTCCGGTTCAACATCAGCTGCTATATTTCACTTTGGAAACCTTTTGCTGTAACTTGCATGAAGAAGCCCTCTGGAAAGCTCAGACTTATGTAAATGATCCTGTATGAGGAAAACGTTTAAATGTGGTTCCATTTCAGACAGCACATTCTTTCTCTAAGGAATTGTCTTTCATGAATAATCAGACTTTACAAGGATAAAGAAGAACAATACAATTTTGAGAAATCAATATGAAAAGCTTATTGCACTTTTAAAAAAATACAAATACTTCAAGTGTATGCAATGAATACATTGAATCTTTTTGTAATTGAAAGTCACTGCTTCAGAAAGAAAGAAAAAGGGTTGCAATTAATTTTGATTGTCATTTCAAATGCCACAGCTCATATTCTTGGTAGAATTCTCTTTTACAAGAGTATATACTAAGAAAGAGAAATTGAAGGCGTATAACAAAACATGTGAAGCATTCTGTGAAGTTTCGTCATGGGGAACACGTTGTTGACTGAAGTATGCATATTGAAAATATCCCAAATGTCCTGATTTTTTTTTAAAGTATTTCTCTTTATTTTGGGAAGAAAAAAAAATGAATTCACTAAGCCATCTATTAGTCATAAATCAGTAAATTTTACAATATATGTTGATTTCTATATACTAAACTTTATACGGATTGCCCATTAGCCAATGACAGTGCCCTGATTTTACAAATCATTTTGTTAAAACATAATTGAAAAGACAGAACTCTTGATCATCAAGTCTAATTAATTAACATACAGTCTGTGAGATGCATGGACATTGACAATCTGTTGTTACATATTAAGATCAAAATATTTTCTGAAATCAGGCAGCAAGCTTTTGGCATCTTCTCACATTTTCTTCAGTTATTGATGATCTCTGACTTCTATATCAGCAATGCATATGTTAAAATGATGCTAAATATATGGGAATATTTTGTTAATGAATGATTAGCTAAATGAAAATATAAAAATAATTCTTGGATTCTCTTTCCTGTCTAGAAATGCCTTTTGCTGGATTAGAATTTTAATTTAGAACACCAAAGCTCGTACCGTACATGAAATTACTATCATTAAGTCACAACCTGCAGAAAATGCTTCAGCTGTCTCTGTAACTGCCAGTGGTTCTTCTTAAATAGCCTCTGAAATACTGGACAAACTTATTTATACAGAGACAATATTATTTGTTGGTGCTTTTATTGAATATTGAAATCTGCTTAAAACATTTTTGGTATTATATCTTTGTAGATCTAGATTTTAGAAAAAAAACCACCTTATCTTTCTGCAGCAGTTACAATAATAGAAAACATTGTGCTAGGTGTATTACTCCTTCTTTGCAAAGTGAGGGCTTACCAATTTTTTTCTGTTTTATCAGAAAAACATTGTCTTAATCCTGACATTCAAGCAAATTTGATAAAATTAATATTTAGATGGGAGTTTTGGTCTAAAATGTGCGTGTTTATTGGAGACCTGTGGTTATTGCTGATGGTTAATTATTGGAGAAGTGATTACTGTCAGAGGCCCTTACATTACAAACTACAGGTATGTAATGATGCAGCCCTGAAAACAGCAGAAAAAGAAGCCCTGACATCTGCTTTCACTGTTTGGAAGTAAAACTTCAGGAAGGGATTGTCAGAAACCTGAGAATCAGAATATGTTTTTTATACTTTCAGTAGAAAACAAAATCCTGCCTTACAGATAATAGTTTAAGTCTCGCTCATTAAACTCATGCATACAGTGCTTGTTACAGTCTTTTTCACTTGTTCAGTTATTACTTGCATCATTAACATTCTCTCAGGTCTAAAGTTAAATTATTTGTTCACACTTTTGATGCACCATTTGATACTTACTAAGCCTTTTCTTGCTGTAGCATGCCTCATCTTATTTCCTGCCTTTCCCCTCCCCCCCACCCCCCAAAAAATATGTCCTCTGCATGTTCCCAGGTACCATGGATGCCATGAACATGATTCAGTTGCCCAGCTCTTCTGTCTGTCTCCTATGAGGAATCATCTCCTGCTTTCTAACTTAGTCACTACTTGCTTCTCCTCACTACTTGCTTCTCCTCCTTTCCACAGCTTTGCCCCACCTCTCACCCAGTTAAATTCCTTTCTTGCCTCTCTCCAGGAGCAGTGTCCGATTCCCTTCCCTACCACAGCATTTCACTTTCTGTGCTCATCATTATTCCCCAGTCTTGCTGACTTCATTTCCCAGGTGCACACCCTAATCGAGTGATTCCTGTTGGTGGCCGTTCTCTGCATCCCTTCAGTTTCTGAGAACTACGGAGTAATGACATACAGACATCTCATGTTTTCTGGTGGCTTTTTGCAGTAGAGAATCCAGTCCTTCAAGACTGTATAAAACTAAACCTGGCATGATCAAATACAACATACCAGTGTGTCAAAGTACACTAAAATTCCTAAAATGTTAGTTGTTCTTTGTGACAGTATGGGGAAGGAGTATGGCCTTACATTTGTTTGGATTTTTCCTTGATTGTAGTTGCCTAAGGATTCTGCTGTCAACTTGTCAAGCATCACTTGGCTAGCGTAAAAGAAAGAGTATGTCTCCCTTAAGCTGAATTAATGTTCACCTTACATGAACTGTTACCTTGAAGTGTTACCTGCAATTATATTTATCCATACTTACTAATTCAAAACAAGTAGAGGTATTTCTGTAGCCTTCCAGTTTACTGACCATCTGCATTTAATAGACTTGAATAAGAAGTGTTCCTTTGTTTCCGCAGTTGCGGAATCCCTAATCTCTTTGTGTCTCTCAGTGCTGTGGTAACAAAGACACTAATTAAAGCCCAGTGTTGCAAATTTACAGGGTGCTTCTATGCAGGCCTATGAGAATGAAGGCTTTCCTGCGATAATGTATGAGCTATGTTATAATACATTTAAATATAATGTTATTTAGTAGCCAAGAATTACCAGGACTGACCAATTATTTGGTATTCCTGTAGCTGGTTTCAAGAGTTCATAGAGTTCTCTACTTCCTTTTCTTTGCTTCTGGAAAAGAGTTGAATACATGCTTAAGTCTCCCTGTATTCCACAAAGGCTTAAAGCCAATAACATACTGTATTAATAATGACTGTAAGTGCATTGCTGAAACAAGGAGAATTTTCTGAAGCAATATGAAAAGGGTTTACTTTTAAAAAATTCAGAACTTTACTCCTATTTCTGAAGTACATAGCATCGATTTGTTTGCCTGACAAAGTTCGTGAATGAACCATTTGTTAACACTGTACCATTAATTTTATTCCTTTTCCCCATGCCTGTGGTGTGACCCTCGTCTGTAACAGCACACCTTAGTCCAGAGGAGCTGCCTGCCGCACAGCTGAAATCACCAGCTGTCCACAGGGTGCAGCTTACAGTTGAGAAGGCTGATTGTCACCAGGGCGATTTTTCTTAAATTAGGATGAGATATTCTGCAAAGCCCTAAAGATATGCAGCACTACTAAAACCAAAGCAAGTTACAAAGTTACTGGTAGTGGTGGTGGTAGTGGTATTATTATTATTTAGCTAACGTGTTTCTGGTACAAATTAGCAAAACCAAACCAGGCAATGTTGAACTCTGGCTTCAAAAAGCAATAGCAATTAAACATCTACTGGTTTTCCTTTTGTTTTCTCACATGTTTACTAAAGTCTCTAGGATATTTACAGCATCAAAGAAAAAGAAACACTTTAATTTTTCTCAGCAAATAACTTTGTTAACCTATTCTATTCAGAAAAAACACCCGAATAAGTGGCTAGGTTTTGTAGCCCAATCCAACGACTGGTTAGACATTATAAATCCAGCAAATGTACCACAGTTTGGTTTTCTACTGCCCATGAGACACTCTAGTAAATGCAGGAAGATTGTTTTTTTTTCATAATGTAGGATGATAATTAGTTTCGGCATTGAAAGAACATGTATTTTCTTTCTTGTGCATGGATGAGCCTTTGTTTTTAAGCATTGCCTCCAATTTTATTTTTCTCATGTAAGATTAATCCTGTTAAACCTTTGCAGCTTCATCCGATAGAAAGCTGAAGTTATCATTGTTATACTAGATTCTTGTTGGTATTGACACAGCTTATTCTTTTCCAAAACTATAAATAACTTCCTGATTTTCTTAACTATTTCAAGCATAATTTAGTTTATTTCTGTAACCTACATTGTTTTACAGACACAAATTGATCCATAAGATTCATTAGGGCAAAACAATACCCCTTCCCTATTACAGTAGTTCCCTCTAACTCCAGAGCCCTCTAACTCCAGAGCCCTTCTGTACATCTCTAACTAGTAAAGCCTCCAGAAAAATGTATGAGCGTTGTTTGTCCTGGAGGCCTCTGTAGTGATGTATTTAATTAGTCATTTGGTTGCCCAGCAAAAAGTTGGCTGCTCATGCATGTTGATCACATCCTACCTTAGCAATGCCTGGGAACTTAGCTAACAAACTTCATGTGATTTTCAAAAGCTCCCACATGGCTGAGCCAGTTTGTCCCTGTGAATGTTGCTTCAAAGCCAGGATCCATCTTTGAACCATAAAATATCTTGTAAATACATTTAGGAAGATTGTTTTTTTCAAGTGGGAATCACTATTTCTGTGCACTCTGGTTTTTGTTTCCTTGCACCCAGAAACTAGGGAAGTATTTTTTGTTTCTCTCTCAGACACACACAAGACTTCATTTTCGGATTCTACTCCAGAAAATGCCATCATTGAATGGTACTTTTAAGGTATCAACCATGGAAAACGGGAAACTGGAACAGAAACACACATTGTATGTGACACACTGCTGCTCTTATGATCCCTACTACACATTCTATTTTCATACCTCCTTTTGAGTTAGACATGTAATTGTACTATATGAAAACTTTTTTTCTAGAAAAGATGTTGCAGAATAGAGGTGTGACCTGCATTAGTAATGAGAATATTTTAGGCGAAGTAGCCTTATTTAAGCTGTTGCTATTTCATTTTGTGTATTTAGGCTTTTTTATATCTTCTGGTGGGCTTTTACAAGTAATTGGATTATGAATTTCAGTCCTATGCATGCACATTTAATTTCCTGCGTTCGGTTTTTCTTTTTTTAGAAAAATGATGGCTGGTCCTCTATTTAGATCTCCATTTTAAACCTCCCTGGAGAATGAAGTAAAATCATTCTGTAATAATGTTGAAGTATACATCACTAACAAAACGTCGTTTATGCTGCACAATATAAAAAGCTTGAGCCTAAGGCACAGAGACCTAGTTTTGTTTTGGTATGGTTAATTATAAAACTTGTCAGCTGTAGCAGCACTGTGATGTCTGACAGTGAAATGAGCCACCATTGCTCTTACATTTTGGAAAATGTGTTTTGGTTTTATAAACAAGGATAAATTAAAAGCTGAATAACTTATGTGACTGGAAAAAATGCTTTGGATCTTGGTCTGGAAAGATTTCAGTAGATTGTATCTATCTGTATCTATATGTTAAGCAACATACTGTGATTGCATGTTAACACGTGCAGTTTGGCTCAGTGTTGCAAAGATAACAGAAAGCCATTTTTACATTCTAGCCAGTGCTGATATATGTATTTTAATTCACATTACTGAAATTACAGAATGACAAAACATGGAGTTACATGGTATAAATTAAACTGTGGTTCAGACAAAAAAAGTCAAGCCATTGCCAGCAAAAGACTTTTCAAGAAACAGTGATCATTTCTTGTCCCACACCTAGAAAAAGCCTAGGAAAACAGATGTGCCTTGTAGCTTTCTAGGATGGTAATCCAGGCTGAGCTCTAGCAAACAGAAATCTGAGTCTGAGCACCACAGTGAAGACACATTGCTAGCAGCTTCCTCACTCACATTTTAAAACCAAGATGCCACCTTCCAGCTCAGGCATCTCAGATAGACTCACCTGCCACAGTGTCACATGAAGTAGGGGAGAATCTAATGGCCAAACCTTAAAGGCTTTATACAAAAGGTCAAAAAGACCTTTTAAGTCACAAGTCAGTTTGCAACACTTGCAGATCACTATTCATGCCAGCACTATTTTCACAGTTTCTCCCTGATTTACCATTTCAAAATAACATTTCTCCAAAAAGTCAGTGGAGAAAACAGATTTCCACATGAATCTTACGCTGTTGTTCTTTTTTTCACAGTAGTTCAGACCTTAGATGTACTCTGAACAGCAGCAAAATGTTGTGTGCAAATGCAGCAGAAGTTAGTTGGGGATTTTGTCAGCCAGATGGGAAAAGAAAGACTGGGGGAATAGATCATGGTTTCCATAGTCTAGGGGACAATATATAAAAAAAAAAAAGGAACAGTTGATGACCAAAAACCTCTGCAGAAATAAGCTCCCACATACTTGTTCTTTGTAATCTCTTAAGTCAGTCAGCTGTTACAGCCTATCATTATCATGCAGACCTACTTTTGTGTGTCTTCAGAGGCATCACTGCTGACTTTTGTTTGCTTTTTCTTTTTACTTTTGTCACTCACAGTTCTATGGGCTTCCCTGGTTCTGCGTCCATGTGTCATCATGGATTCCCCCAAGTCCAGTCATCCTATGTGTCTTCATTTTGCTTTTTGAGCTTATATTTTAACATTATTCGTGACTACCAGATCCTCCCACTTGTCTGCTTGCACATGGACATGCAATAATACCAGGACCCAAGCTTGTTAATGTGGTATGATTAAATCTACATATTTAATGGCAGAGTTTTGAAGTCATTCACTAGAGCTGTCTAACACGACAGAGTTAGGTGGCTGTATTCAAGCAGCATGAATGCTAGCACATTGTCTATGCCTCCTAAGCAATGACAGATGGATGCTAGATAGATACTTCATTGTAGGTGGGCACAGCAAATTACTATGGCTTGAATAGCTTATGGCAAAAGTTTTCACTCAGGAAATGATGCTGTTTTCAAGGTACTGATTTAATTAAAAGTTCAGATAATATAAAATTAATTAATACATAATTATAAAATCAACTGATATAAAAGAAAATATTTCCTGATAAATTTCAGAAGACTTGTTTATTGTATTTCACACTTTATGAAAAAAACGGTGTACAGTAAGTAGTAAATAAGCTTCACTGTCAAGAGCAATAGGTGTGAATGTGTAAGTCAACTTTTTATTAGAATGTTTCCATTTCTTTTTTTTTTCAATAGCATCAAAACAATAAAATTATTGCATGAATTTGCGTGCCATATTCTAATGACAGACCTGTAATAGTGGAAACTTGGTACTTTGAATAACAAGCATCAGCACACCACAGGTTGCCTAGCGATAGCCTTGCCATGACTCTCAACACTAATCTATGATTTATAGTGGTTTGCCAAGCTGCCAACACTCACTTAAGCCAAATTGAACCGAAGTCATGTGGGGATTTTTTTTTTCTTTTTTTCCATTTTACTGCCTACAGTCTTGGTGCTTCAAATACAAAAACTAGTTTGTACAATTGTGTTTTTCCATGAGGAGAGAAATGTCACATGTTGTAAGGATGACAATTTCCCCACCCCTCCAGCCCCCGTCTTTCTGGTCTCATTTCTTTCCCATTACTCAGGGGAAAAAATAATTCCCTCCGTGTTTAGAAAAAAAATGTTTTAATTTAACTCGGAAAGAAAACTGGCTATACAATAGGAATCCACAAGAGTACAAGGAAACTGCCTGACAGTGTGCTTTCTATTTGGAAGAGATCTTGGCCTGTAACTAAAGGGAGAGATTAAAGAAGAGCATAATTAATGTTAGCATCTTCCATGCTAACACATACAATTATGATGCTCACACTGTGCGCTTGTCATTATGTAAAAGTGACCTTTACCGCTCACTCAGCATGTTGGCTAACATTTTGCATATCACTTAGCTGCCTAGGAAACCATATTTTGCTTTTACCATAGTCCCACAAAAAGCAGTTTGTGTCAATGCTTATGTATTCTGTGATTTTTTTTTTCTTTTTTTCTCTCCTTAGCTGCCAGTTTTACAGAAATCTCCCTATGTACTATATTCATATTGTCTGTGTTGATTTTTTTTTAAGTGCCTTGCTACATGGGAGTCCTTCCTAGCATCTCAAACAGTGGATCTTCATGTGGAAGAAGACCTGAAGATAGACCCTGACTAATATCTCTGCTCAATCTCTGCCTTTTCCATGCAGTTTCTGCCAACCAAAGTGCTTTATACAATATCAGATACATTATTAAATTTAACTGTTAAAAATCAGTGAAATGCAGAAAACCAGCTTATTGAAAACTCAGGTATTCTAGTCCTGAAATACATTTTGGAACATGCTATATATTGCTTTATATTGCTTAGCTGTGATTTTACATATTTTTATGCAAGTGTTTGCATACAATCGTTTTCATAAATATTGCAAAAATTGGATATAAAATATTTTAAATATGTAAAAATAGCTCAATTTTAATAAAAAAAATTAATAAGGAAAGCTTGTCTTCATTCTGTGTCTTAGTCTTTAAGAATTGTTTGGGTATTTTAGCGTACTTATTATATTCTCTTTGCTGAGTGATTTCCAGTATTGTAACATTACCTAGTGTAGTCTTCAAGGAGCTCTTTAGGATTATTTCAGTAGCTTGTGCTAGTCACCCGATGGCAACATGGTACAGAAAGATGCCGACATGTGCTGTGAGACTGATGCTGCTTTAAAGTGTTGTTAATTCAGTTTGCAGTTTGCAGTACTTAGTATCTATTAAACATCTTCAATCTGACATTTTTTAAAGGATAAAGAAAACCCTGACAGTTTATGAAACGGACTATCTCTACAATGATATGTTAGTCACAGGACTGATCCTGCCAACACAGGAGCTTCCATTTGGAGTTTGCAGGATCAAACCTTTTACTCCCATGGCTAACCCTCCTGAAATCCTTAACTTCCTTCCTCTTTGGATAGACAGTATGGAAGAGAAAGGGATAAGAAAGGAATTGCATTAAAATGATTAGCTGATTCACTCATGCAATATGCATTGAAGTGTTCCAGTCATTGAATTATTCCACCCAAAAGGTCTGTCAGTCTGCATTTTTAATTCCTGCGGTTGTTGTCCCTGGTAGTTGAGGTCTGAGCAAGTCTAAGTCTGAATATGGAAAGAATGAGGTGCAGGAATTGGGGACAGCCTAACTGCAGCTCTGGCCTTACAGAACAGCAGAGCTTCAGCTGTCACCTCCACCTTTTGTGGTTGTATTTTGTGAGCTTGCTCTTGCCAGTGACCTAATGGCTGCGGAGGGTCAGTTCCCGAGCACACGGCTGCACTTGGGTGGCCATGCACCTCTCCAAGCTGGACAAGTCATTCTGTAGCTTTGATCTTAAGAAATTTAGATTGCAAGCGGATCCTGGAATACCAGTGTGGCCTTTTCAGCAATGGAAGGAAGCCTGCTCTCATGCTGCCTCCATGCAGTATTAATGAAAGGTCAGCTTTTATTTTTTTTTCTTTTTTTCAGCTCTAAAATAGCGGTTAAGATGCTTCTGAAATGCTGCTGCAGGAAGCATGCATCTCTCCCAGCATGGACAACTCACAGACAAGAGCTGGGCCCATGCTAGGAGGAAGGCAGTGTGGTGCCGAAGGGCTGTGCCGTGCAGTGTCCTGGTCCAGCAGTGCTGGCAGTGGATGCTCACAGGAGGCATGGAAGAAACATGGCTGCACTGTGCTCTTTTCCCATATCTTTCCTGCTGATATTTTTTTTTTAATATCAGTGTTTGTCAATGTGCTTAGTAGCCCTTAATGCCTTTCCCTGTGCTTTATTTTCTTTTTTTTTTTTTTCCATCTAAATTTCTAGTATTTACCATGCTGAATATCAATGGATTCCACAATTTAATTTGCAGGAAAAATCAATTAATTTTGTGATTGGCTAACCCAGCTACCCAATATCAGGTAATGCCCTCTGCCTCTTAAATTGTGAGAAGAGATGAACAGTTGTTTCCTGTTTGTCTTCCCTGTGCCACTCAAGAATTTACAAAGCTCTAGCGTGTCTTCCAAGTGCTGCTTCTTTCCCCAGAGGAAAAACCGTACCTTAATATCTTGCACAAAAGACATTTTACATCTGTGCTCATTGTTACTGCTCTTCTCTGTATTTTCTATTTCTGCTGCAACCAGTGTTCAAAATGCAGGCACACCAGAAATGTACTCGTTGACATAATGATGCTTTTATTTTTCTCATCATTCTTTCCTATTAATTCCTAATTTATTTTTTAAAGTACCACTGAATGCTGAGCTGCCATTCCATAGAACTGTCCACTAACATTAGGAGCTATTCTGAAGGTTACTAAATAATTTAATTTCCATCAGTGTGTATATATAGGAGAATTGAGTTTTCCCCAGTGAGCATTAATTTGCATTTATTAATACTCAATTTTGCCTGCTGTTTTTAGCTCCTAATCTCTCAGTAGTGTACAGTCCAATAAACAGGATTCCAACAAGACAGACAGCAGTAACACTCTGAATACCAGATAAGCAAAAGTTCAAGAAATTGAGCTTCAACAGGCTTACCTGGAAGGATAAGTGTAACCAAAAATTAAATACTGTGCCCCTAATCCAGGCTCCTCATGCCAATGTGTGTTGCATTGATTTTATCTGTATGTTCTGCCAGAGCAGAAAGCTGCTCTCTGAGGCATCTGGAAATCAGAAGCATCATTGGAGATTTTGCATCCTGGGTAAATACGTGGGCTGCAGTTCATTATGTTCATGATTTATTTTTACTTTCTTTTCCTTTTTAGCTAGGCCATAACTTAAAGGTAGAAAGGCTTTAGTGATCAGTTATACAGAGGCTTTCTTGTGACCATGTTGTTTTTCTGATTTCTAGTAGCACTATCATCATGCAAAACCAAGGTCTGCGTTCTTTCTGTGTTAAGCATATACTTCTGAAACGTGTAATTTTAGAAAGTCTACTGTATATTTAAATCTATTTCCAAAGAATTTTCTTTCATGAAGTCTCACCTTCCTTAAGCTAATACTTAGAAAGTGCTTAAATTATTTGATTACTCAAAACCAATGTGCCTATTCTTACTGGATTTTCTTTCTGCTGTTTTCACATAGCTTTGTTAAAGCCCACCGCTTTAAATAATTTCTGAAGTGCCAGAAGTCCAATGAGGGGTTCAACTTTCAGGTGCTTACAGCTAAAAGTTTTCTTCTAGAGGCCCAGACTTCCTTATGCAGATTGCAGACTGAAATTAATTAAACAAAAGGAAAAACTGATCTTAAAGAAAAGAAACCAGTGTAAAAACGGTGCGATGTTTTAGTACGTCTGTTTGCGGAGAGCATGAAACGACTCTGAGTGGTAGAAAGTTTCTCATCCAGCTGTGTGGGTTTTGTTCTGAAATTTATGTGAGATCACTTCAAAACCAACATTAATGTTTTACTGTAAAATAGAAAATTCAAAATGCACCTGTAGTTTCCTAGCTAGATAATCACCACCTGTAGAACACAGAAACAAGCACAGCGTATCAGCTTCCCTAGGCAGGCAAAGAAAATTTTCTTGGCTCTTTTTTTTGCAGTGATGCCCTTTCTGCCCAGCATCTGAGACAGAACCATTGGCGAGTAGTCACGACTTACTTTCGAAGTGCCCATTACAGCATTCTGAAATTATGTACAGGTACTTGGAAAGCCCAAGTCAGATAAACGGTTAAACAAAAGAGGCCTCATTTTGCTCATTTCAGTGTGCAAGACCCAGCTCCTGACTAACCACGAGCCTCCTCAAGGAGAAGTGTGGTTGTACAGTTTGTAGGGCTGCAAAGTTCAGTCGTCATGGTCTGTGTCTTCACCATAAAGAGGAAACAATTCCAAGATAGAAGAAAAAGTAGTTGCTGAGAACATGTCTCTAGAACATACCACAGCAGTTCATACCTAGGGTCTGTAAACAATGCATTTCTCTCTCTCTTGTTAGACTGAAAACACACACAAAGATCAAAAAGCTTCTCAGCTACCAGAGAGGTAGAGAAGCTTATTAAATACAGAGCGAGTAAAAGAAATGTTGGCCAACAAACTGAACCTTAAACTCATTCAAAAAAACCTATCGTGTTGCTTTTCCAAGCTGCGCCAATGTTGGGGTGCAGCCCCCCTGTTGGCAGTGGCTCTGCCTGACTGGGAGGAACAGAGAGGTGGCAGCTCACCCAAACCTGAACGTGACACCACAAACTTCAGTGGATTTGGGAGGGTTTGGGGACCTGAAATGCGAAGGTACATCCTGTTTTAGGCAAGATACACAATTAAAGAAATGCCGAAATGTAAAAGGATATCCTTGTTTAAAATATAATAGGGAAAACTATCAAAAACTGCATTAGTTTTCCTACAGGCAAAAAGTCGAGGTTTAAATATTCAAATATTTTAAATATTCAAAATACTTTGAGGTTTAAATTTTTTTATCTAGACTATTACATGACACTGAGTTTTCAGCAGGGATAATTCCTTTGATAATTGTATTGCTTAGAAGGTTAGTTAAGGAATAAGCATTATTATGTCTGCATTAATAATTAACCAAGAGTTGCCAGTAAGCTATTAACTGTCAATGCCAAACTAAGACACTTCCTTGGACTCAAGGCAACGTTGATTACATGGTGTAGGGAAGATTCACTGTTCTTTAAGTAATTGTTATAACACTACGTCAGCTTGAAGAGCAACTGAATTGCCTTTTTGAATTCACTTCTTTAATAGAAAAATACATGGTTGCAATGTTATAATGTGATCTTTTTTTTTTTTTTTTTTTACAAAAGTGAAGCATCTTCATCAGGATTTTTGCAAATGAAAATAAATAAGATGTTTAATTTTTTTTCATTTGTACTCTGGAATTGCATTCATTTAAATAATAAATCAAGCTTTCACCAGAAGGTAACAAAATAGTATGCAAAATGAGAGCTGAGCAAGAAGCTCCATACACATACAACTATCACAAAGCTCCTTACTTCTAAGTGGAGAAATGTTTCTTTTTTCTCAGGCACTGCATTATTTGGCTGTTGGATTACAAGACAAAGCCAGAGGTGCTCCGAACATCAGCACCTCCTGTCCCGGAGCCCATAAGAATTGCTTGGGCCCCACAAAGCTGGTACTGAGCCCGTAAGGCTGGCAGGGACTACCTAAATGAGCAGCAGCAGCTCACTGAAATTTCACTCGGTAGTGTTTTTTTACCTCTTTTTACTGCTTGATACTTCAGAATACACAACACAAGAGTCCAAAGTTTCTATCTAATAAAAAACAAATGAGGGAAGTTTATACAGGTCCCTTTCAGCCTAAAAAGTATTCTGAGTCTATGAAATCCAGTGAAAATTGACAGTAATTCTATGAAGAGAAAAACTATTACACAAATTTAGTACATCCTTTCCTACTTTTGTCCCCCAGCAATACCTTTTGCAATGAACAAAAAAACCTGGCAGATACTCTTACTGCCATAAAAGCAAGGCTAAAGCAAGGTTAGAGGAAGATTTGTAATTGAGTTTGAAAGAAAACAGCTATGTGAGTATAGCTCTGTGGAGACTACGTGCTCATTCACTGACAGGACAGTACAAATTTTATAAGCAAATTAACTGTGACAGCTTAACATAGTAAGTTGTCCAGCATGTGCCTTTATTCCTGTGATTGCACATATTTTTATTACCATCTCATTGTGGGGAAGAAAAATAACGGAGAAATACAAAAGGGGAGGTGCAAAAGTAGAAAAAGCAACTAATTTTATCATCTTCTGTGATTATGATTGTGCACGATAGCATGCAATTGTTAACAGAATTTTAAAATATATAAATACAGTTGTGCCTCATTTTGTCATATATGGGTACAGCTAATGAAGAAATACACTTTTGCTGAAGACTGAAACTGCAGCCTTTTTTCTTATATTAGGCTTTCCTTCATTTCTGAGTTTTTGCTGAAGCAGAGAGACTCTCAGTCTCTCTGACCAGCATCAACTCTAGCCAGAGGATCTAATACAGAAAGGCAGTACTGGGTCAAGCCAGCAAGTCTTAGCCTGCTTCTTTTAACCAATGTAAAAAAAGCCATGCACCATCTGGTTAAAAAGCAGAGACGCCAATGGAAGACATTCCCTCATATTATTTTTTTCCCTGCCCTTTCCATAAGAGCTGCAAAGCCACTTCCTACAAGTCCCACACTGGTTCCTGCTCACCCACGAGCACCTCACCCAGGTTTAATAGGGCTTTTACAACCACGTTAGGACAGGGTACACGGTCCCCTGACAGAGGAGCTGGCAGAGGGGCTGGCTGTGGAGGGCTGGGAGCCAGGCACATACTGGGGAAAGGTAACCCCAGCTCTCAGCTGCAGCACTGCCCCGTCGCTGACAGAGATGCTGAGGAGCCAAAGGAGCTACTGTACTTTGTCTCATTACTCACATTCTGGGAGTGGTACTAAGATAACTGTCATCTGTCACTTGGATTGCAGTCTTTACACAGATTTCAGAATGTAGAAGATCAAAAAATAGTACACAAAGAAAAAAATACCTTGGATACAATTAGAAGGATATTTGCTTTCATGATTTAAATTATATTTAGCTTAGTTTTTAACCCTCAACTGAAATGTTCCTGTTCCTACTTTATACGGCTTGCTACGTCCACCAAATGTGTTTCATCTGAGGTTTGTGAGGGTTGCTATGGGAATTCTGGCTTCACTGCTCAGCAAGTCATTGTTGGCAACTTGACAAAGCTGATCAATGTTATTGCTATATATGTTCATCTGCCCTTAGAAGCATGTGTCTTATGGATGACCTTTATGGAGAACTATATTATTTCATATCTGCTTTTTAATAATGTTGTATCATTTATCAAAAGTATTTATTCAGAACAAATAAACCACAAGGCTGTAAAGATTTTCCTTGGGAGTCCCTCTCCAGTAACACAGATCTAGATGTTAGATTATTCTAATTTATTATTTGTAGTACAGCTGTTTTATACCAAGGATGTAGGAACACAGGTATAAATAACTGCATGAAATGGCCAGCGCAGTGTCACATGGCATGGCTGTGTGCCCATAAAGCCGGCAGCTGACATTTAGCTCGCTCTTCTGTGTGGAGAGCTTCTCAGTGCAAGGAACATTTCAGTATTAATTTTGGTTTTTAAAAACTGTGAGATCAGTTCAGAGCAGAATTGAGTTCCCTGAGTGATTCTAACCATGCCAATGTATTTATAGAGTACCTCTTGTTTTTTGGTCTGTTCATTCATTCTGGGATATGTGAATATTCCCGATGTGATTGCTGACCACTCCATCATTATCCTGTGATCCAGAATCCTTGGAAATGAATGAAAAGACCAAAGACTGTGTTCAGCTGTTCTAATAGGAAGTCTCCCAATTAAGCAACATTCAAATTTTTAATAGTATTTGGGGGGAAATTGCTCATTAAAAAGAAACTGGAACACAATACAACCAGTATTTTGACTTACTTATATGTGGTAATGACCACAATGTTTCTGCCACTTGTTTCTATAAGGTTGGGCTGTGATTTTATTTTTTTCTGGGGGGGTGGGGACACAAGCATTTTCCATTGTCTCATCTTAAGTATCTCAGCTGTTCTCCAGCAGCAGCAACATGCGTTTAGAAGGGAAGCAATAAAGCCGTAATTATAGGGCACTGTAACAGCTACGAATGCATATTCTACTGCTACGTGTTCTTCAGAAGGATGTAATCAATTCACACTGGTTTTGAATGATGTTTCATACTGTGATCTTGTAAACAGATCTTAAAATAGCCAGTTCATAAAGAAAGCTGAATCTCTATAATTAGGAGAGCTTTTCTTTTTTTCCAGTTAATCCTAAAAGAAAAGTGGCAGGATGGAGGTACAGAAGCTTTGATTTTGAACCCCCTACTGAAGTAAAATAATGCTAATAATTTGAAAGTTCATTTTGTTTTGGGTTTTTTTTTTAAGAAAAAATGTACAGCCATTGAACAACATATGTAACAACTAAATGTGGTGTGGCAAAGATGAACTTAAAAAGGTGTTTCTGTAATGCTGAATCACCATAAATTTGTTCAGATAGTGAATGAAGGCACATTGTTTTGGATTTCAGTAAGAAAACAAGAAAACAGAGTTGAAAGAATTCAGCATTCTCAGAATTCGTTTTGTACTGTATCACTTAACTAGTTACCAGTGGCTTCTGCTCCACATCATCAGTGATGGTGAGTTCCTGTTAAAAGCTCAAATTTCTTATGAATTGAATTATAATCTTGGGGTTTAAAAATGCCACTGAGGTTGATAATGTACCATCCAGGAAAAAAATAAACTAATGTTCCATTACAGCAGGTTTTGAGAACAGCTGCAACCCCCTTGCCATGGAGATGAAACTATAGCATACCCGGAGAATATTTCATCCTTTGGTGTTAACTTTGAAGAAGCTGAGATTAATGGATAAATCGTAGTTATAACAGCTTTATTCCAGTATCTATAGCCTTGAACTATGGTGTCATAAGAAAGAAGAGCCTAATATGAATGCAAGGTAATCAATGTTGCTTTAGTGAAAAAAGCAAATTTTAGAAGATCATGTAGCTGAGTAAAGTTCAAGGGAGTTATACTAGCCCTCTGCTCAGCCCTTTTGCAGAAACATCGCCACTGAATGCAGGGGCTGAATGCTGGTCAGTGGAACAGCTCTACCCATGAGCCAAAGTAGCACAAAGATGCCATTGAACAAACTTGGTTGCTGAGGCACAGCTTGGTTTTGGATTGTAGTCCCTGTCTCCTTTGCCACTTGCCAATAAAATTGAGCATGGCTGTCAAAAAGATGATCAACAAGCTTAGAGCTTTCGTATTTGCTACAGATGTGTGTCATTTTGTGCAGCAAGAACTTCTCATCTGGGGGTCTCATGTTGCAAAACTTCAGAGGAGATCCCTGTCTGTCTTATTTATCATTTCATTGCAAGGGCAAGTTTATAAGTACGTTAATGAAAGGTATGTCTATTTGGGGAATAGTAAATCTTTTTACATTACAAATAATTGTTCTCAAGTGAATAGAACCAAAAGTATTAGAATAAACAATTAATTGCTTTTGCCTAATCTCTTGGAAGTTGCTTAGGCCACAGTGATATCCCCACCCTGTGGCACAGGGCAAGAAAAGCTTCTTACTTTTCTAAATCTTCAACAAAATACACATAGTAGGAAGGAGAAAGGCTGTCAAGTCTCTTGGCCTTTTCTGTTTCTTAAGTTTTATCATGTACTTCTGCAGCATATGGGTATAACTAATTACACTTTCTGAACAGATGTGCAAAAGATGGATTGATATGCCAAGGCTAGTAAATGTCCAATGAGGAGAAGACTAGTGTGCCTATGACAGATTTTGTAAATGAGACATTTACGGAAATGATGAACATAAAACATTTCATTTTAATATGTTATTCCTGAGGTTAAAAGAAGCCCAAGTCCATTATCAATGGGGAAAAATGTATAATCTGTCTCTGTTTCCACTTGTAGAAAAATTAGTTTTATCAAAATTTGTTTCAAATATGTTGGGCTTTTTAAACTTGCCTCTCTTCTTTCCCATTTTCTACTTACTGTTGAAAAGGAAGGTAAACAGGAAGGGATTTGGAGGCTGGGGGGTGGGGGGGAAGGTTAAATCCTCCTCTCACACAAAAATAAGATTAAAAACCTACTATTTTTTCAAATGTTAAAATGAAGAGTGAAATTAAAAGATCAGCAAGAATCTGTACACGCTACACCTGAGCAAAACAGCAAACAAGGGATAATGGCATCATTACATGATGTGGTATGCTGGAGCAGATTTGACTGACCGCTCAGATGTGGTGGCAGCTAATGCTGCTGAATGTGCCTACCCGAAGCACAACAGAAGCCCTATGGGTTCTGTCCTTAAAAAATATACAACCCTATTTTCCTAATTCAGTATTAAGCTTGTGAGAAAAGTCACTTTGCAAAATAAAAGTAACACATAATATTCAAAATGGTATTTTTCTCCAAATATTATGGCCCTTTTGTAAATGAGTACTTCTGATCATGTAATTCCCTTTAGCCAGATCTAGGAATGTTCCCACCTGGCTAACTCTAGGGGGTCTTCCTCTGTTTTCATTGTAACGTTTTTAAACTGAGCTGAAGGAATTTTGAGAAGTTTGCATATTCTCTGTAGAAAAAGGACTAAAGAGGAAGAGTATTTTGTCTCTCAAAGTGATTTGTAATTGTAATCTTTTTTATTTTCTCCTGTTAGTCTCTTCATTATTATTCACATATCTCAAATCTGCGTATTCACCTTCTCCAATTTTCAGGTGCTTTTCCTTCACAGTTAATTTCTTTCTTCACTTCAAAATCCTTCATTTCCCTTCGACACCATGTAATATTTATTACACTAGTGCTAAAGCGGCATAAATAATTTATCAACTATTTTGCCTCTTTTCCTATTCAAGTATGGTCCATAATGATTTTTCTTGAAATATTCATTATTTGAAATTTATTGCTGAATAATTTTTTGCAAATAATTTTTGGCCTGTTTATCATTCAGAGGTGCAACCAAAAACCCAAGTGACAAAACCTCAACTTTCATCCAACATCCCCTGATGGAAGTTTTTCTAATCCAGTGTCTGATGCACCTGCTGAAAATGCTTCCATTTGAAACTGGCTTCCTGAAAATACTCAATGTTTGCTTAAAAATTCTGATATAGAAAAAAATACTTACCAAATAAGTGCGTATTTTTAGACTGCTTGGAAAGGAAGGACATGAAAGTCAGTGGTCAAAACAGACTCATTAAGCAGTGAGAGTGCTACCAGGGAGCTTGCAGCTTATTCAACTAGCCCATGCTGTCTTCATTCAGTTCCTCCCTTCATTCCTCAGCACCATCAAACAGCACAGGTTACCCCAAGTGACAAGTTCCTTAAAGATTAGATGTTGTACATATGTTTTACATAGCCAGCCTTCAGGAAGCCTGGAAGAGATAATGCTGATACTAAGAGCAATGACGGTACTGGGGAGTTTCCCTTGTAGCATCATCAATGTTGGAGCAGCAAGAGGTCAGCATCGATCCTGGAGCAGAGGAATGCAAACAAGAGGCTTCACTTAGATTCAGCCACACAATTTTTAGCTACCGGTGGCACCCAGGGTATGGGTGCTGCACTTACACTGATGACGGATGACACACTTTGGGGAGTGAGGGGCTAGGTTTTCAGGAGTTCAAAATTTGGCAGGAACAACAGGTCCTGTGCCTTGTGAGAAGCTGGATTTGCAGTCATTGTCTGCTTTTATTGGGGCAACTGCCATTTCCAAGCAAGTGTCCCAGAGTATAAAGCTTTCTGTTAAGGAGATAGTCAAGGGAAAATCCTTCGACAAACCCCTCCCTTGTATCCCCAGCATCCAGCTCATTTCTGCACCTTATACAGGTGGCAGTACTTTCATGGCCACTTTGATTTCTTCAGTGAGAAAATTGGTGCCATAAATAAACAGTGACCACAAATTTTAGTAGTAGCATGGTTATTTTTTTCCAGGCATTCGTCTAAACATCTATGTCTTAGATTGTCAGCTTTCAAGGCCAGGATGTGTTTTGGTTCTGTTGAAAAAGCACCTAACACAGCAGTTTCTGCTCTGAAGCTGAGAATTCTACTTGCTGCTACAGTGGAATTAATATTTACATCTGCACATGTATTTTTGGTATGTCCTAGGGATACAAACCATTCACGTTTGTAGTAGGAGCAAGTAGTCATCACAAACTCGGGGCTAGGCCCCAGAAAAGCATCACTTATAAAATGCAGAAAAGCTGTTTGCAAAATACTCTCAGATATAAAGTTCATTCTCAATGACATTTCTCTTGCAGTGAGGAGACTGCTTTTAATTTAATTGCTAATTAAAAGTTCAATCATTTACTGCTTAATATTGCCAATTTAGTACTAAATGAACATTAAGTGATATAATTGCTGCTGAAGTAAGTCCCTGACCAAATTGGAAAAGGATGGGTGGGGGGCAATCTTTCAAAGCATAAGGGCTCACTCTGTGCTTATGTCAATTTTCCACCTCCTTTCATTAACAATGCTAAGTGGGGAGTGCTGACCTTCAGGGTTAGTTTCTCTTGAATAAGAAGTTGGAAGCTAAATCAGCGTGGCTATCTGCTGTGGTCTGTGACAGCTGCCAGCTATACCTGTGCTCTGCTGAGGCTCTGGGAATGTGTCCAGGGCAGCGGGGAGTGAAACGCTGAGAGGGAGAGACAGCATGCATCAAATGGAGCTGCATTTGAGGAAGACTGAGAGAAGGTGCTCTGTTACATACCAAAACAAACAAGTGGAACTAACATTGTTAAACCAGTGAGGTAAACAAATATATTTTTTTCTTTCTGAATTTCTAATAAAAACTTGATACATAGAAATATATATAAGGAAGACCACAAAGTAGACAATTGGTACTGAGAAGTAGTCTGTAAATGATTGACTATAGAAGCTATGACTTTTTGGAACTGTGTCGTTTTTTTCTGTTAGGCTCAGCTGTCATCCACAGTAGCCAGATTCTGTGGATGAACATGTATCCTGTAATTAATTATTGTTTTTCTGTCTGACCCCTGGAGTTAGGTTTTATAAACTGCAAAGTGTCAGAATCTGATTCGCATTCAGTGCTACCAACAGTGGGAATCAGAAGAATTCACTTAACAAATATAGATGATAAAATAAAATGTCACATTTTATTACATACTTTTGTTCCATCTGTCTGAGCAATTTTAAATGCCAGATTTAAAGAAGTGCCAGCAGGCCACGTCTTTCAGTGGTGCTTGCACATGGCTGCACTGGCTTTTAGCATTTCCTTTCTATTAAGATGATAATTAGGCGGGATGGTGAATTCCTGGAAGGGGGTGACAGCACGTGTGTTTGCAGTGGGACACTCACCTGTGCTCCTGCCCCTGTGCCAGATCCCAGGGACAGCACAGGTAATTACCATCTAGCAGCATCCCTCTCCCTAGCTCACACAACTGCTTTTCATGGTATTGCCCTAGCAGTGAAGCTGCATCATTGCTTCCACGCAGCTTTTGAAGGTCATCATTGCTCACCTCCATGCTGCTTGCTAGTAAGACACTACAAGAGCACCTTTGTTACTGTGGCTTTTTCTATTACTCACAGAATTTCTTGTTTGCATACCAAATATTGAGGCTTGGGAAAATGTCAGATTATCTTTAAAGTAAATGTGTTCCCATCAGTGAGGTAGAGCAATGGTGGCAGTGGTTAGGTGGCAGGCTGTGGTGTTTTTTTCACTTGGGTGAGCAGCTCCCACCAGACTGCTCCTATTCTGTTCCGGTCCTTGCTTGGGACAGTACCTGCCCTGCCTGCCAAGGCTGCCTGACCAACCAGACACACCAGGCCCACCCCATCCTCCTCACCAAGGAGGGAAGTGAATCCACCTCAGCCCTGAAATCCCTCAAAGACTGTGGTTTTTCAAGTTCAGTGCAAAATTGAAGCATCTTTGATGCATTTTCTGCTTAAAAGAAATGCTGTGAAAAATGAACAGGAAATAAGACCCAGAGGAAATAACTCAGCAGAGAAAAGAAGATTGGGAAATGGAGCACAAGGAGGTAGAATAAAAAACGTAGAGTCTCTGATCAAAGAGTAGAGAGGAGAAGAGAAAAAAGAGATAATGAATAAATAAGTAAATGCTACACACTCCATGTGTAACCTCCACTTTCTGTGCCAGCTCAGTGGCACTCTGGCTCTGATGCACAGAACTGGCACTCTACAGGGAGGAGCAGCTTCTTTTTGGTAAAATCTGACTGGCTTTCAGAGGGACGGTAGTATTACACAGGACAACCTGTTGTGGCCCCAGCATTACTGCAAAAAAGGTACAAACTAATGAGCTGCCAGGAGTACCTCTGTTGCTATGTCCACCCCCTGAAAAAGAATTCTCATTCCACACTGTGCCCTTCGCCATTGTCATGGTTTGACCTCAGCCAGCATCTAAGCACTTGCACTGCTTCTTGTAAGACTTGTCCTCCATTGGGTCAGGTGGTTCCTGCTATAGTAATTCCTACAACATGTAACCCAGGATCTGAGTTGCAATGATTACAATCTCCACCCCTGGTCCCTCTGGACAGACCATAAAGTTCAGCATTGCAATGAACTCCTCCCCTTCGCCCTGCTCCGGCTTGGACTTACCCACAGACTGCAGTCCCCTAGTACCTGCTCCAAGTGAAGCTTTACCTGTGAGCCACAGTCTCTCCAAGGGTAAACCTGCTGCGGTATAGACTTATCCACAGCCATGGTCACTTTGAAGTGCACCTGTTCCAGCATGGCCTTATCGGAGGGCCACAATGCCTTCAGAGATAGACCTGCTCCAGTGTGGCCTTACCCACAGCCACAGTACCTTCAGAAGTAAACCTGCTACAAATGGCCTTACCCATGGCTTAAGTCCAACCAGGGGTGTACCTACCCTGTTGTGAGCTTATCCATGGCCACATGCTTTGATGTGATCCAGCATGACCTCATGCACAGACATTAATGCTTTAAGCTGTACCAGCTGCAGCATGGACTCTTCCACAGCCGCAGATGCTTCTAGATGTACCTTCTCTGACATGGACTTATTCTTGGGCCACAATCCCTTCAGAGGTAGATCTGCTATGACACAGACATAACCACAGCCACAGATGTTTCAAGATGTACCAGCTCTGGTGTGGACTTACGCATGGCCATAGATGCTTCAGGGCATCCTGCTCCCATGTGGACTCATCCACAGGTCACAGTCCCTTTGACTTGAGTTCACACTGGAGTTCCAGCTTGTCCAGTACAGCAGCACAGAAATAGCAGCGATGCCCTGGCCACCTGCCAGCCCAGGCACATCACCATTGCCGTTATCAGAATGTTCCCAGGCAGAGTAAGACGATAAGCTATACAGCAAACAATGAAAGCAAAAAGCAGCCATTAGCAAGCACTACACTCTAATATACAGTAAGGCAAGCAAGCCTTATGGCAAGCACAGAAGCCTGCCAATTAATAGCTAAACAGTAATAACAGCTACAAACTCAATCTAGCACACTCCAATCAAACCTGTTGTTATCTTGAACCCTTCAAGCTCTGTATTAGGTGCCAAAAAGGACTGCTGTGATTTAACCCCAGCCAGCAGCTAAGCCTCACACAGCTGCACACTCACTCCCCTGCAGTGGGGTGGGGGAGAGAACCAGAAGGGTAAAAGTGAGAAAATTCATGGGTTGATGTGAAGACAGTTGAACTGGTAAAGCACAAGCCGTGCATGCAAGCAAAGCAAAATAAGGAATTAATTCATGACTTCCCATCAGCAGGCAGGTGTTCAGCCACCTCCAGGTAAGCAGGGCTCCATCACACACAACTTGGATATACAAATACCAAATGTCCCCCACTTCCTTCTTCTTCCCCCAGCTGAGCATGACATTATATGGTATGCAGTACCCCTTTGGTCAGTTGGGGTCAGCTGTCCTGGCTGTGTCCCCTCCAAACTTGTTTGGCACCCCCAGCCTACGCGCTGGTGGGGTGGTGTGAGAAGCAGGAAAGGACTTGGCTCTGTGCAAGTGCTGCTCAGCCATAACTAACATATCCCTGTATTATCAACACTGTTTTCAGCACAAATCCAAAATATATCCCCATACTAGCCACTGTGAATAAAATTAACTGTATCTCAGCCCAAACCAGCACAGCTGTCCTCTTTGTATTCCCTTTGAGAAGCTGGCAACTTGTCAAAACATGTAAAAATCCCAGCCATGTTTAGGCCTGAAGAACAGCTAGACAGTTCCCTCTACACACACACATGCATTTCAGATGGGGAGACCTTAAAAGGTGCAAAATCTCAGCCCACAGATCCTTAGCACTTACTGAAAGATTCTCTTCTTGTATCACAAATTTCCAGCTACTTGAAAATATAGGCCATAATTTTTTATGTGGCCTTCCATGGAAATTCAAATTGCACTTCAAAGTTGAAATTTGCACTTATTTTCAAGTGTTCAGAATATCTTGCTTTTTTTAAGAAAAAAATCTGTTATTTCAATCTTATTTTAGGTGCATGTGTGGAGATAGGCAATAGTGTGAAGGCACAACTCAAAACCATTTATTCCTCTCTGGCCTTGATTTTCTACATTGAATTAATTAGTCGGACTTCCCAAAAGCTAGAAGCTAAACTTTCATATCTGTTTCTGTGAACCTGAAAGCAAGATGGTAAATTGCGTTGGCTGCCTTTGAAGGCACGTAATGTATTTTTCAGTCTTTCATTTAAAAGCTGGCTGTACAATGGTAATGGTCAGAGGAGAAGATGCCAAACATTTATCAAGTTAAGGCTTATTTAAAAAAATACACCAGGAAATATGTATAATGGAACCAAATATGCCACGTATTTTACCAAGCATTGAGCATGGTTTTGCTGAAAGAGAAGACACTGAATTTAATAAATACTCCATTATTCCATAGTATCAAGAAGACACTGAGGTTTTTTTCCCTGGTTAAACTTGTATTTTCATGCTTCATCCCTGCAAATACTATGAGAATCAGGGCCCTTGTTCCTGCAATAACGTAGGTTATATGGGGAGGTAACTCGAGTGTTGGGATTTGAACGTGAAAACTTTGCTAACTCCAGGCTACTGTTAGTTTTGCACCCTGCCAGTGAGTAAAGTATGGATAAAACTTGCAGAAATACCCCCAACTGTGCTCATGCCTCAGGGCAGATTTAGATCAGACTGATTGTTCCATTAAGCTCCCAATCTGGTGAGAAGTCACACTAGTAATTTGCATCTTCATAAAAGAATTAGCAGAGCTGTTGCTTTGAAGTTCAATTATCCATGTGCATGTTTAAAGCAGAATACTGAAAATGCATTGTGCTGTTTGCACAGCTGCAGAGAGCTAAATACACGGGATGTTTGCAGGTTTGCTATCGAACTTTCCATGCAGCCAGGGAAACAGAGGGCTATTGAGAAATCTGCAGAAGATCTAAAACCAGGAGCAGGCATTGAACCAGAAGTGAATCTCTAAAGAAAGTTTATAACTTCATTTGTGGACACTGAGGATAAATTCAACAGGCCACTTAAGTGTTTTTATTATGGGGTGCCAGCTGCAGCTCTATAGTTAAGGCTGAATTGAGCTTTGAATTTAAATCAGGGGTTCAACTTCATTATTTATGTGGATGATGTTTCCTTTCTTTTTTTTACTCGTCTCAAAATTTACAGAACTTGCTCTTTGAGCACATGATGGATTTCCTACTAAACAGAAAGTAAATCAAGCAGCCTAAGGGTTAAAATTAAACTGTAAAATAGATCCTTATGAAATCAGAATTCAGAATACTACTGATTTTTTCACAGTTATCACTGTTATAACTGAGTTATACAATATAAGACAGCTGAAAAACACTACGGAAGTAATTAATGTTTATATAATTGCTATGATCAACACCTCATTTGTACATATAGGAATTATTACGGCATCAAAGCTTGCACAGCCTGTTGTCCCTCCTTGCCACTACTGCCATCCATTGCCACAGTACTCCAGGTTACAGCCTTCCATGCTACAGTACTCCAACTCAGAGGAGAGCAAGAATCCATTCAAACAGACATCTTGGCCTAGCCATTTCGGCCCTCGTGCCCTGGTGATCTCCTGCTGGTGTGGCTGCTCAGGTGTGATTGACCCTGCAAGCCTCTGTAAGACTCCCTGTACAGATGCATGAGACCCAGGTCTGTTTCCCAGAGGGAAACCCTGAGGGTGGCTGGTGGCTGGTGGCTGGTAGTTTGGTACTTCAAAGCCTCTTCCTATAGACCTGTCTCAGTTCTCCATGGGGGAACACCTTGCCCTCCAGCCCAGGCAGTGCTAGGGGAAGCCTGGAGCTGCAGCTCCCACCTGGCATGCCCCTGGGCACCACCTGTGTGTCTGGAAGCAATGAGATCACTTGCAAAAGCATCTGAAAACCCCACTGATATTGGCCTGTGCACCCCATTGAAGGAGATTCCGCAGCTGAATGGGGCTTTAGAGAAGCCACACAGACTAGATTATCCATTGTGAAACAGTACACACTGTGAGAAAAACTAATATGAAACAGATTGGCCCAGGTAAACCACAGCTACTGTTGTTTACACAAGGCACTTGATTTATGTACATTATGCCCTTCACCCTTACAGAACTGACATAATGTTTCATGAACCACTCTACTGCTTGCTGCCACCATGCCACATTTTGGCTGCTGGTCGTCTTTGCAGAGAACAGGAGGGATCACTGCAAAAGAGACAAGCATAACACATAATAATTATCTACGAGTGAGGAAGATATTTTGATAGGACTTTTGTATTTATTGCTAGTGACTAATCAAAGTTCCAGCTCCGCATCTGAGGATCAGCATTTCTAATTTGCTGGCTGCCTATCTCTTAATCAGAGCAAGAGCTTAACATCAAGGATTCTGCAGCCTGTGGCATTTGTCATGGGAATGTACTTCTTTGAAAACCTAGGAGAAACAGACAGATCTGATCGCAAGAAAACAAAAATATTACAGCTCTGATGTTATCAAAATTAAATGACTCCCTTTGAACACACTATTTTTCTGATAGCAAAGACAATTGCAAAGGGAAATACAAGTGAGGAGGGTTTTTTGAAATGTAGTAACTAAGGAAATCTCATGTATGAAAATCTAGGGCGTTTTGTACAATTTCATGCATTGATGAATCTTTGCCAAAAGGAACAGAACTCCTTAAGCTTACAACTGTACATGTAATTAACGACATCAAAATGATAACCCACAGGAATTCAATACTTTGCCCTAAAATATCATCCTCTTGGGTCTTGTGGCAAACTATTTGTTATACAATAAGCCTAAAATGTTACAGTCAGATCTGCTCAGTTCACACATAGTGTATTCAGATAGCTGTGTCTTTCCAAGTGAAAAATCCCAGTGGAAAAAATAACAATGTATTTATTTTATTAAAATACTACTGATCCTCCTAAAACTAATTTTGGGGTTAATCAGACTTATTGCAGTTTATTACTTTTCATTTATGAATTAATGGAAAAGCATCAGACCTAGTGTAGTCAAACTCCCTGTGTAAATTGCAAATCAATATAAAAATTGATCCAGTCTCTTTCCACAGCATCTTCCTTTTGGAGCAAGTGTAAATGTTCTACAACTTAAACTAAACCACTACAAGGAATATTAAGATTATGGGTGATTTATAGCAACTGCTAAACACCTCTAGCTCTGAAATCACACTTTCACTAACTGCACCACTGTTTCGATGCATTTCTTTTCAGTGATTCACATTCTTGTAATGTATGGAATCATTTATTGTCTCTGTGTTTAGCACTGCAACAAATAATGACTTTTTGCTGTATTGCTATTTCTTTAATATTCAATACTGTTCACAGTCCCACTGAAAAGAAAAAAAAGAAAATGTTTTCCATAGTTTTAAATACCAGAAGGAATTCTGTCTGGCAAAGAAAACAACTCAAGTAGTAATGCTAAACAAAAAGGTTCAAAGTAATTCAAAGAAGCCCATGTCTAGCCTACAGCCCACTCCCATATGTCCTTATCCCAGCGGACAGATATAAAAGATAGATTTTGCAATATGCGCAAAGGACTAATACATAAAACTAATGTTGAATGTGATACTATAAAAAGATCAGATGACGCCCACATCTGACTTCTTTACAGGTTTGTTCCGACTTGTCATATTTCAATTAATACTTTCCTACTATTACTTAATTATTTGAATTATTTCTTAAATAGAAATAAAAAGGGATATTTTGCATTGTTGCTGCATGTACAGCAACTGTATCTTGTCTACTTTAACAGTCACAAAAGTCAAAAAGTGTACCAAAACACCACGAGAATTAGTCCAACATCTACTCCTTACATTATGCCCTGCTATAATTTATGCTATTTTCCTTAGCTATTTATGATCAACACAGTATTTGCTCACTATACAAATCACGTTTGTCAAACTTGTTACATTGTTGCCCCATTACAATGAGACTTCACCATGTATTCTATTACGAACCAAACTGATTTCAACAAAACAACCCAAACCAAGGGTCTGTCTTCATGAAGCGTCTGTATATTTAGCCAGGCAGAAAGCAGAAATGATGCCACATACTGCTTTGCTCACTTCCAGTCTCAATAGCTGTAAATACTAAACTTTTTAAGTCATTTGTAGACAAATCAGATATAAAATAGCTGAGACAGGATTTGTAAGTGTAGACTTGACCCAAGATCAGTTTTGTCCAGTATGCTCTCTCTGGTGGATATCAGCACCAGATTTTTCACAGAAGGCTAGGTAAGAGGAAATATGCAATAACAATAGCATAGGAGAAGTTCTCTCTTCAGGACTAAGATTATTCCTTAGCCTAATGGTTTAATTATACCATAAATATCTTGAAATCCTATCTACAATAATCACGAACATTTCCATCATCCATACATCTAATTCGTTTTTTCTGAATCTCACTAAGCTCTTAGCTTCAGCAAAACCCTATGGTAATAGATGCCTGGAGTTAAATTAAAAAGTCACCCATTTTAAGCTCGTCTCACAGAACAAATCCTTTGTATACATGGAAACAGCTCCCATGTGGCTGGAGCTTCTCCCTTCCTCCCTTGCTTACTTTCATCATGGCCCCTTTACTTGTTGCCATACCAAAGCAGATTCAGTCTTCCTTTGCAAGAGAAGTCTATTTTGCAAAATTATAACACTACTCAACATATACTATTCATTCCTCTCAATATTGTCACTTTTCTTTTATAAATATGCATTCAGCTTGCTCAGTGAAATGTTTTGCTTCTGTTTCCCTGAAGTAAAACCCAAACACCCTAATGAGGATGAGGGTTTTTTTTCCCTATAGCTTCATTTGTTGAGCAGGGCACTCGCATCAAGACAGGTAACACCACAGTCATATTATAGTTGAGAAACACAGCACAGTGCTGCTAAAAGCCTGGCTTTAACACTGGGGGTTTCTGGTGGCTGGAAACCTGCTTCAACACAGCCCTGCACTTTCTGTTTTCACTTAGGCCAAGTACCAGCTTCTGGGTGCATTGTGAAAAGCCACAGGATAAAAGGTCTGACATACCTGACTACTCAGGTGTCAGAAATCGGGGACACAAAAGATGGTGCTGCTCATAAGAAAAAAAACATATTTCAACACTGTTGTCTAGTCTGTCTAAAGAGAATGCAGGTATTAGATAATATGCAAAGTGCCAAGCCCCTCACAGCGTGCTAAACATCAAAATAAGCCCCTAGTGAGAAAAGCCTCAGAAAGCAAAGATGTTTGTTCTGAAATGCACATGAAGGGGAGTGGCAGCTATAAAGAGCTCGGTTCCAAGTTCAGAAATTAAAAGGGTGAGCCACAACTTGCAATTCCATCAGAAACTTTTCTGAACCATCCTTCTTCCCAACAGAATGTGACTTCTGCAATACAGTATTTCTGATCTTCCCAATAAAATGTCTAATGTACATTGTGAGGGTCACAATTCCTGCTGAAAACAGTAACTCCTCCGTAAGTTCCTTCAGAAGTGCCAGTGCCAGGAGCAGCCGAAGGGTATCCTTTGAATGGCACTCCTAGAACGGCTGTGGCAGGGCAAGGTGACAGCTGGGGGGTTGCTAGCTTGAGTCATTGCACACAGCTGCTTCCAAACCCAGCAGGAGGGAAAGGGAGGCAGAGCGAAATTGCCAGGGTAGAAAAATTAGCTCTTGGAAGCCCAAAATGACCTCTTTTTTGAGAAGAAGAGAGAAGTCTGTTGTAACACCCCTGGGCACAGAGGGTGCACTGTGGACATTGAAGTGATTATGAACAGTACACAGCACTCACAAGTGTCAGCAACAACCATTACAATAAATACCCGGTATATGTTGGAAATAGCTGTAAAAAGACAGCAAGGTGCATGATTGACTCAGGATAATTTCCCCATCTCATTTCTTGCACATAAGGTTCTTTCTAGTCCCAGCCCCCTTAAAAAGTGATATTTTATTTTTCTAACCTCTGAAGGGGAAACAGTTAAAAGAAAAAAGAAAGAATTATTCAGATCGCATCAGTTTGGTACCAGAGAGAATTTATTGACACTGAATCAATAAAATCAAAACCTCCACATGCTCTGTTTGGTTCCTCACCTACCAGACTGTCTCAGGGAGGTGATGTGTTGAGAAAAACTATACAGTTTAATTGGGTATTATTATCTATAAACTACTAGGTAGGCCCTGAGGTGTTCTGAAATAATCTGTAAAAGGAAAAAGCATCTGTAATGAATAGCATGAAGAACATAATTCTTCACTTATTTACTACTTAGAAGTATTTTAAATCTTGGTTTTATTTCCAAGTGATCTCAGCCTGCAAATGTACAATCTGCCATTATAACAGCTGCAGATGATATTAAGAGAACTGAGTTGCAAGTACACTTTGGAGCACTGCACTGAATCATCGATGAGTGTTGCAGAACTGTTCTTGCATTATTTTAAATGTGTATGCATTACCAAATAAAATAAAAATATTGTGTATTATTGAACAATATTACAGCACAGTGGGTAGGCTGCAGAGAAACCAGAAAAGGATAATCAGAATAACTGAGTAGTTAAAATATTTCAATAAAGTTTATAGAGTTTGTTACCTGAAAAAAATTACAAAAGTGAGATACAAATATAGGATCTACCCTTGATCTCAGAAGGAATTTTATTATATTAATTGTATTACAGAAGATGCTCATCTTTTGCGTGATTTGTTTTTTTATAGTTTAATCATTGTAGGCTTCTCTAAATTAAATAAAATGTTCAATTGTTTGGACAAAGAAGCATAAATTATCACAAATACATTAGAAATTATTTTTAATAAAAGCCTCCTAGGCTCTATGATCAATGGTGGTGAAGCTGTAAAATTTCATTTTAAAATGAACTCTTGAACATCAGAGAAACATTCTCGTGCTTAAATTAAAGCACACAGATTTTTCTCTAACATGGGAGTATTATTCTGCAAAGGAATGATGGAAATGCCACAATATGTCATAAACACAATTTAATACTTTTTTTTCCATTACAAGACTGCTTGCAGGCACAAAGATAAATTTATTACAGCAGGACTATTCTGCTTTCACAGTTAATGCCTGATAGCATTTTCATTTAAAATTTGTTTTTTCCGTGGTTTGTCATTTGATAAATTTGCCCTGGACCAAAACATCGTTCTCAAGAGCTAATGGTAGGGACCTCATTTAACAAATTACTTTAAAATATGTATTTTAAAAACAGTGGAACAACTTTTTCTGTGACTGAATCGTGATGGCATGTGACAGCCACTCAGGATGCATGGGAAACTGATAGGATGGTGAAAATCCAGTTTGTGTTCCAGAGCAGGTTAAATATTACCTTTCCAGCAGCATCATGAGTTACCAATCTGGCCCTGAAAGTCACCATCCCTGCATGTAGGAGCCATTGCTTTGATCTCACCACTAAGAAAAACTATTGGCGCTGGGAAAACATGGATGATCACCCACACAGAATTAAAGCACAAAGGTTCCTCTGTCCTCTGAAGGGTCATCCATCCTCCAGTAAGTCCTCTTAGATGCCTGCTCACTAGCTGTGGATGAGTCATAGGATTTCACTCCCCATTGACTTGCCCAGGTTTCCACAGATCACTGTTAAAAACCCCAAACCTCAGCCTACATGTCAAACAATTCATCTCGCTAAACTTTTTCTTCTCTCTTCCCCTCCTTCCAAAAGATGTTCATCTAAACTGAAAGTTTTGAGTCAACAACAAAGGTATTGGCAAATTAAGCCTTGTGCTGTTTTCTTTCTGGTTCATTCAAAGACAAGTAGTGGCAGAAATACTACTAAATAACACGTGCTAAAGTGCAGTGCATGATGGCTGTATGCTGCAGAACTAGGTTTCCCAGCCTGAACTTTGTATAGCTCTTTCCTACTGCCCTGTAAGTGTGGGAAATCACTTAATACACAGTAGAGGCAAAATGAAGATTCCTTTGCTTCAGAAGCAATACTCCAATATGGGGCTTAGTAGATTTAAAAAAATCCAGACACTATGATTTCAAGAAAGGGCTCTTCAAAATCCACAAATCTGCCACTTAAAATTCTCAAATGAGTAGCACAGACGGTGCTTTTCAAAGGCGCCCAAAAGTTAATCCACTGAACTCCAACTGCAAGCTAAAGCATTTAACATTTGAGTTCTACAGACTCTTTAGCAAATCCCTCAGCTGTGGTACGTAAGCATCTTTTCTTGGCCCAAAGAAATTGCCTCCAGAAGAGGCTATTTTATGACCTAACAGGAGCTGGCCGGGCAGCAGCGGCACAGCAGCCAGCATGAACGCCCCAACAACAAGCACCAAGGCCACTCCATGGGGGAGAGCACTTCTTGCCATGCTCAGGGTGCACCCATGGCCTGCCCTTTCCACCACCCTGCTGGAATGAGGTCTAATCTCTGCTTTTATACTTTCCATTCCTGGGAATTTTTCCAGGCTAATCTGTTCTACATGGACTGTTTGGGCTGGCTCTGCCCCTGCTAAGTCAGTGATGAGGTACTCATTGCTTTCAGTCCCTGCTGGCTGTGTCCAATGTGCTCATCAAGAGCTTGAGACAAATCCAAAATCTCAACGTGAGCTCCTGAGCATGTCTGGAAGGCCTTTGCTGGGTCTGTCGCACAGTAATGTATTTCCACAGCTCAACATCCTACGCAATCATATTTCTTTGATTAGAGCCAAAAAACTAAGACTTTTAAGCTGACCCTTATAGGGTCATTCCAGCATCAGCTCGCAACTGTCCGTACATTTAAGCCCAAATCCAAGTGTTCAGCCTAATATTAGACTGCTTCATTCAGACACAGGCACGCTCACATAGATGTGGGCAGTTAATATACTACTACTGATGATGATAATAACAATAATAATACTTCAGAAAAATGCTAACATTTGAAAGTTAAATGCATTTGAAAACTTTGGCCCAAGGACACAGAAAAGTTAAATTGCTACCAACAGTTTGGAAAAGCCCAAAGTAGTTCTACTAAGCTAGCTCTACTAGCATCTATCCAGACTACATACTATCAGAAAGACATCCATCAGTATAAAAATAGCTATCAAATAAAATTATACACTTCTAGAAGTAACAAAACTTCTAAAAAGCATTTAGAGAATTTCTTTTGAGTTTATAAAATAATAAAAACAACTCCATACAAAATACAAATTAGAAAGTGGTTTCTCTATGAAGAATGACTTTGAAAGCACAGAGTACTAATTCTTATATTTAGTTCTTTCCAGACTGAATGTCCTGATTAAAACACACTTTCCATATTCCCAACTCTGTCCTCCCCATCTCTCCCCTTGTGCTGTCACAGTTTACAATAACATGTTTCATATACTTATTTCACTATCCTTCAGTTAATTCTATTTTCTACACTAAGACAGATACCAAGGTGTAAGAAATCTCATCCACTAATCTCTGCCACAGACTTCAACCGAACCCTGAGAGGCACTGCTAAGTAGGCTACATAATATGCAAATATGGAACCCAGTAAGCTACTAGCTGCCTTTTAAAATTAATTTATAGCTCTCCTTGTAATATTTCTCCTCCCTGTTCTCCTTCACGGTTCATGGAAGTGTTTCCAAACAGGGTAAACATAAGGCAAATTTCATGCTCAAAAAACAGTCTGGACACAGTTTATGCATTTATGCATTCTTGTGAAAGTTTTCGAAGGACCTTGGTGACAATATCCCCTAAGCTAGCGAGCCCAGACCACCATCCATCACTGCTTCACCAGGTACTGAGTGCCTGGCCCTAGGACAGCCTGCTTCTTCAGCCACTGCCATTTTTAGCCAGTGACTACCATGGACTGGCTGTTTTAGTGGGGCAGAGCAACACTGCATCAAATTGAAGAACAGGGAGTGAAAACTCCAGGAGTCTGTTGGTGGTACAGAGTAAATTAAGCCAAGTAGGGTATGTTTAGAGGTTAGCCAGAAAACAAAATGTTCTACAGATCTTCTCACCAAAATGGCTAAGATCTTGGACTACAACTCAGACTAAAATCCGTTTAGAAAAGGAAACAAGACATAGCTACAAACTTATATCTGCACCAAAGTGACCTTTACAATGCCATTTCTGAATAGGGGAAAGGAAAGATGGGGTCAGGGGTCAGATTTTATTTTTGCTGTTGTCTGAAAAGTCCTGCTTTGATACTAGCTGAGACATGAAGACTAGGAGAACATAGAAATGGAAACAAGAGCAATGCTCACTTCTAAAGGCTGGTGCTTTGCTGCTGAAAAGAGCAGGCTTCCCGAGGAGTGGATTCCCCAGGAGGGCGATAGGCAGTTTTTTATTAGAGTCAGGGAAGACCAGCCAAGGGACTAGGCCCTTTCCTATCAAAACTAATGCATTAGAATCAAATTGTCTGTTTTGGCTGAAAAACTAGTCAAACTGCAATGTGTTCTAATTGCTTGGGTGATAACATCCAGCAAGCCAGAATTACCTGCCATTTTTATACATTTGCTGAAGCATCATATAAGCAAGCATATATTTGAGGTCTTTTCAGTTGTTTTAGGATAGTGTCTGGTGAAAGAAATAAGAACGCAGGAAAATAAACCAGCTATTAAATGGTATTTTTGTTTTGAGGAAATATTGCTTTAAGTGTTTCCTCTATGTTTAGTCTTTGCCACAGGTGTACCTAGTAAATCAACAGAAAGGAGACATGCATTATTTTTAAAGTTTCAGGAAACTTCAATGTGTCTCCAGTAATTTTTGCTGTCTCCCACTAATACTCAAGGATTTACTTAGCTGTCAGTTCAAACCAAGGTCTTATGCTGGCAGAATGTTGCATTTCCACTCCCCAAGCTTTGATTCATTAGGCTAACTCTGAGGTGGGGTACTAAAAAATGCACAACTATTTCAAAGAAAAAACCCCTAAACCTCCCTCAGTTCCTTGAAAGCAAACTTTCCCTTCTCTGGAGCCTCCCAAGTGCTTCAGAAATATCTGCAGGCTGGGCAGGTGTAGCAGTGAGCAGGTGACTATACTAAGATGAAAAAAAGGTCCCTTACCACAATTTTGCTTTTAGATACCATAATGACCAATAGTTTTAATAGATGATGAGTGTGAATCCTGCTATAGCACTTTCTCATAGCTACAGAGTCCTGTAAGGCTGAGTACCTTATCTGATAAATGGAGCCCCTACATCATTACTCAAAATGTTGTTAGCACTCACACAGCTGCAGAATTACTTTGTCCATGTCCCTTCAGCCTCTGCCTGACAAATCCTACTCCTAGACCTCTCCAAAAACACGAGCAGTGAGAAATATCAGGACTCTGACACCTAGAGTCAAACTGCATCTAAATCGCCTTTTGTCTAGTAGCCTTTCAACTGCTGTCATTAGAAACTTTAATGCTATTAGCAACAGTGGCAGTTTCTATTGCTAAGTTTGTAAATTGAGTAATTTGGTTATAATCTCTGTCGGAGCACGTGTGTGTGATAAAAGAATCAGTGAATGATGGATTTGGTAGCTGTCACCTCCAGCTCTTAAGCTGCTTTTTTATCTAGCTGGTATCAGAAGTCCTGGCTGCACAACCACACTTGGCAAAACTCCACTTGCTTGTGCACAGTGATCATGATGAGCTCCATTCAGGGAGCAGCAGGTCAGAAAACAAATCCCTGTTGCATAAATATAGTCTGTAAATATAGTCAATTTATACTTTTGTACACTGACCATAGACTGCAATTTCCTGCATAGGAGGGAACAGCTAAAGACTTAGTCTCAGAAAAAAAGGCAAAAATCTATTTTCATTTCTTTGTGTTTACATGGTTTCTTCAATAGAATATTTGGAAAGCTCCCTTTTGAGACTTTTTTAGTAATTTTTCATCTGATACACTTAGCTACTTCAGTAAGCAACTTTCCCCCTTCAGAATCTTAATAACAGCTCTTGAAATCTTTAGCTAAATTTCTTTCTCCTTTTTTTTTTGTTTTCATGCCTTTCACAGTAATTTCAATTTTAAGTCTTCAGCAGCATAAAAGATGCTCATATATCCTGGCCTGTTCTTTCATGTTCACAGGGTGGCTGGATCATCTCAGTACTACACCCACTGTTCCAGGTCTGCAGATGCCATGCTCAGCAGTGGGATCCCAAATGTCTCATAGACAGATAAAAGTGTCTATAGAAGATTATGGATGACATTTAAAGGTCCCATTTTGGATGAAAGCTCCATTTAATGAGGAGCCTTGGAGACCCAGATACAGACAATTCATAGTGCAAAGAATCTGCAGTCTAATAGATACAAAACACATCACACTTGTAGACAGATATGTAGTAAGAAAGCAAATACAGTCATAGAAAGCGCTACTTCTGTTTGTTGTCCTGGTTTCAGCTGGGATGGACTTAATTATCTTCTTAGGACCTAGTGCAGTGCTATGTTTTGGCTTTGATGTGAGACTTTTCAGTTCCTCAGACCTTGCCAGCATAAAGGTTGGAGTAGCACAAGGAATTAGGAGGGGACACAGCCAGGGCAGCTGACCTGAACTATCCAAAGAGGTGTTCCATACCATGGGACATCATACCTGGTATATATACCTGGAGGTTGGCCAAGGTGGGTGGATTGTTGCTCAGGGGCTGGCTGGGCATCAGTCGGTGGATGGTGAGCAGTTGCATTGTGCGCCACATGGTCCTTTCTCCCTGTCCCTCGGGATGTTATTCTTTCTTTTCCCCTTTTCATTATAACTGTTACTGTCTTCATTGTTATTATTGTTCTCTCATTTTTATTCTGTTTAAATTATTAAATTGTTCTTATCTTAACCCTTGAGTTTTACATTCCTTTTCAACTCTCCTCCCCATCCCTCTGGGTGAGGGGGCAGTGAGTGAGCGGCTGCATGGTACTTAATTACCAGCCTGGGTTAAACCATGACATGTGTATTGATCTTTGTTAAAATACAACCAAAGTCAAAGGGTCTAACAGTAGTGGGGAGTCACTAAAGGAAGAGAGTAAGATGAGGGAACTCTGTTGCTTCCTTGGTAAAAAGATGGTCAGTCCTATCTGAAGGACAGATGTGAAAACAGATGAAGTGGTACTTGCACCGATATCAGCATGTTGCATGTTTGCATGAAGAGGTAGACAACAGAAAATGAAAAGTGTCAGGGAGTCTCTGTGTTTCTAGCATTACTAGATTAAGTAATGCTAG
>JAVJGJ010000030.1:14646949-14666769 GCA_035590215.1 Microhierax caerulescens | reverse complement strand
CAGCTGCACATCATCCATGTCAATCAACCCATAGCCTTCGAGGCAAGCTCACAGCTGCATATTATCAATGCTAATCAACCCACTGCCTTCATTCCTCTACAGTTTCCTCTTCCCAGAACATCAAGTCAAGCCTGGAAACCCTAAGCTTTTTCAGCCATCCTCACACAAGAGAGGATGACAAAAAGGCACCACCATGTTTTAGTGGAAAGTCCCTGGTAGCAAATAGCAGGAATAAAGCTTGCACAACCCTAGGTATGCAACCGAGGTTTGAGTGGGCAGACACTGTGGAGCTTTCCTTTACAGAAGTCCCTGAAAACCAAAAGACCTAAGAAGTGGAGGAGAAGGCCAAAAGCTGAAGCCATGATAAGTCCCCATTCATTTGGCTTTCCACTAGTCCAGGTGAGAACTGGGCAGCCACTGGCTCCAGCTGCAGTTGTGCTTGTGGTATACTTCAGGGTGAGGGCATGGTATCCTGCTTGATCTGTACAGTTTCTCAGAGGTACTTGAGGGGAGATGAAAAGTGCTGGTGTACAGCAGGAAGGACTGGTGTGTTGGGGTTGAGTCAACTGTCAGAGGCAGAGCCTGGTGAAAATGCTCTTGGTGTGTTTGGTGGGAGGAGCTGCAGGGCTAAGAGGTCTGCAGGTCTGCTCACCCTTCCGCCTGCAAATGCTCCTGAGTGTCCCTGAGGCCAAGGCGATACAGATGGCCAGGGATATATTTGATCAAAACAGACTCAGGTTATCTGTTCCTAAAATATAGCACACATTGCTTTCTGCACAGCAAGCCTCAGAAATACCAAAATTAGACTTCAGAAGAATATAAAAAGCTCCCTGCTAACATAATGTGCAAACGGACTGCCACACTCGCTGTGATCTTAGACCGCAACAAAATTAGAAGGCAACAGCAAAAAGCAAAAAAAATTTGCAGCTGAAAAATACCAACATTATCCACTTTTAAAATGTATTGTTAAAATGAACATTTTTAAAAGCTGAAGAGATATGAGCCCAGATGCTGTCGCCGTATGTCTTATGCAGTTCATGATTACAAACCAACAGCAGAATACATATAAGGAAATCTAAAATGGTATGGATACGAGCCCAGCTGGTGTCCCCATATGCCTTATGAATTCCATTTTTAGGAACACAGCAGCATAGAACATTAGAAATGCTTCTTAAACATCTCACAGAGTTGAGTTGTTTCACTGAAGTACACACAGGAAAGGTCCACAAGTATCATAAAACCAGATGTATTCCACACCAATGAAATAGTTCAGCCTCAGTATTTTTGTTAGGAACCACGCTGCACCGCGATATCCCCTGAATGAGGGATGATGCTTTTTTGTCATAGGCTCCTCACTGGAATTTTTTTAAAAGCAACCACCAAAAAGCCATTTTAGTCAGGAAATGCCAACTTACTTTTGTTTTGGAAATCTGTTCCTCCTGAAAGCTTTTTCAGGTCCAGAATGGAAGGGACAAAGGCCCAAGCTCCAGGGCAGCAGAGAAATACAGGTATAATCCTTGTCACTTCTGAAAAATCAATGAAAGTAGCATCCAGAGCGTGGTTGGTTCACATCCTGTGGACAGTCCTTCACCAACAGGCTGTGGACTCTTCTGCAATACAGCTCTTCCTCCCCTGTTTTTCAATTTCACCAGCACCACCTCTAAGGAAAGGCAGTTAACTGTGGGAATTCCTGGTTAATTGCGAAAATGTAACACCAAATGCAGTCGACATAAGATCATAATTTCATTATATATACGCTAACAACCAAAATATATCTGAGGCAGATATATATAAAAAAATCTACTACATATGAATGAAAAATTATTTTATTTAAAAATACATTATACAGCAGAGTGTCTCTCTTGTTTTCTCACTGCTGGTTCACAGAGATAATATGATAAATTTTACCCAAATATTTGACTGGGAAAGATCCTGAGAGAGAAAGAGACCAGTTACAAGCTGATGATATACAGTACACTGAAAAAGAGTAATCTCTTTTAACATAAAAGAATCTCTTGGTAATCTTATAAATCAGATATAAAAAATGCAGGTTTTCTACCATGCAAAAATGAGTGAAGATTTCATTTAAATCTGCACACAGAGAAATCATTAGTACCTTGGACCCTAAATAGCTAGACTAAAGGAAGGGTAAGTGTGTCTAATGTGCCTAAGCAAACTTTGGACCTACTACAATTTTGTAAACACATTTGATAGTCTAATAAAGGTGGATTTTCAATCACCTAAGTAACACTGTTGTAGCTAAGGGCTCTATTCTAGGACTTTTCTCCCCACCGACATATTTCTTCGTTCTCAGCTTAGCACAATAACTTCATGAGATAAGGTCTATTGCACTCAAAGATGACTTGGCCTTGCCCTGTTTGCCAAGCACTATTTAGGTAGCTGTATTTTAGTGAAAGCAGAGATTAAATTCAAAGGTAGAAGGCAGGAATGTGGGAATTCATTAAAATTTGTCATAGAAAATATATACCTGATTCTACAGTCTTATGTTTCAAACATCCTTTAACAATGATCAATGCACAGGAAATACAGTGAAAATATGGAAAATGTAAGGCCTAGAATGTCCAACAGCCTGCACGGAACATTACGACTCTCACTGTGTCTATAGCACTAGCATCGTGTCAGCTGTTGCTAGAGGAAAACTTTTGGCAGATATTAAGAGAACCCTTCAGCATCTACAACATTTAGTTCCATTTGATACTCAGTTTTTCTAGGACAACTTCACTATGAATAGTCAGCAAGATTGTCTTTTGAAGGGGAGGCTCAATTTGATTACTCACAGCAATATCAGAGATATGGTAATATTGCCTGATGCTGAAGAAAAAAAAATCAATTCATCAAAACTGCACAGACTGACAGGGCTTTTTTTGCAAGAATATGGCCCTAAGACACAAACAGAGATAGAAAGATCTGTAGAGAGAAAGGCTGCCTGTCCTGGTCACTTCAGCTGAAGAAAATTAATGAAGCCATTTTGTTTTTTTCTGTGAGTGCTCCAAGATAAAAATGGAGAGTAGGAACTCAAATGTACTTTTCTCACTAAGCCAGTGACCCTCTTATCTTAGCACCCCTTCTCCCAGCATAGTATCAGGGCGTACAACAAATATGAGCAGATGCAGGCTTCCTTGAAGAATTTGCTTAAACAATTTATGAATAGCACAGCTTCCCATGAGATATGCTGAGCTAAGAATGGAGCCCTTAACCTTTCATGGGATAACATTAGTAATAAAGAATATATCAATGATCAAACTTTCTATATTATTTTCATTTCTTTTAACCTAGATACATATATATCATCCAAGACATTCAAGAACTACAAAACAACAATTCAACTACAATTATGTCAGGAAAATATCCAAATAAATAAACTTTTAATTATGATACAATACTTATTACAGTAAAAATTGGCATTTTTTTTCTCTTCAAAAGCAGAAGCACCAGTCTTACATATAACATACTGTTTGAATGATATCTTACATGGAATACAGCGTAATACAATGTGCAAACAGCATTTTCATACAGAACATAATATTTGTCTAGTTTTTATACACTGAAATTGCCTCAAATGGAAACAAGTTCATGCTGAATTAAAAATGTAGATTTTAAAAATCAATGTCAAATCAAAATATGAAGTACTGTTGGAATAGGTACATGAACCATTAAAAACAATGAGAAGCCAAAATAGAGGGTATTGTCAGATAAATATAATTAGTGCTCAGTTTGTCCCATTCCATCAAAAAGTAAACAGTTAACATTTTTTCTAGAAAGTAAAGTGACGTTCTAATATTTAAGAATTCTTCAAAATGTTGGTATCATTATAATGATGTAAAAATCAAGTCAGAAATAGGACTTCTAAAAATTTCTTATTTTTGATACACTGCAATTATCGTGTGTGGGCTGTGAAAAGAGATGAAGTCCAATGGAGTGAATATACATCAGCGTCAACATCATGTGACTTCTGCAAAGGCCGTGATGTGGTTCTACGAGTTAAAGGAAAAACAAAGAGATAAAAACCCAGAAACCACACAGACAGACATCAGTCTCCATTATGAAAACTTCTGCCTCTTGTGCTTTAGGGAAAGCCTCATGCTTGGAGACTACTGCAGGATGATGTAATTTAAATTGGTCTTCACTGTAGTCCTCTTACTCGCTCCCATAGCAATTCTTTGTTAACTGCTCAAAGACTGGATATGTAAGCATGCTGAATAAAGTAATTAGGTGAGGTGGTTCTACAATATTTTAATTTTAGATGGGGTTTTTAAAATTAAGCAACAATGTGAATAATTGAGTTAGACATACTAACTCAATTAGGTTAATGTACTAACTAAAATAAGGTTTTATTTCTACCTTATTCATATTTTAAAGCAAAATTCCTAGAATTACAGTCTCTGACAGATTATAATCTTCTTTTTCAGTGTTCTTACAATTTTAATGTTGCATTTTTTTAAAAGATTAATTGCTCCCCATGAGCTCAATGGCACAGAATCAAGTAGTGAAATGCTACAACAAAATTGCATTCAGCAGTTGAGAACTTGTATTCAAAATTTGTTTTTCAGAATCACTGCAGTGTCTTCTTCATTTGCAATGTTTTTCTCCTCTTTCCTTCAATGGTACAATTCTTATGAACACAAAGATGTGTATCAGAATGTGAAGATACTACACGTGACTCTACACAGTAAGACTGCAGCATCCCAAAGAGCTTTCCCACTTCTTCATGCTCTAACCTAAGCAAGTGCCTCTGCAAACATTTTGTAGGTAGAGACAATTGCATAGCAATGTGCAGGATCCAAAGGAACTGTATGTTCCTTTTAGGCACCAGTACCCTTGACTGTCACCATTTTTTATAAAACATGCAACATGTAAATCAATAAAGGCAATTGTGATGTTAAGCCGTGTGCTTCTTCCCCAGCACAAAAAATGCACAGAGGGAAATAATACCACGCAAAGCACTGCATGTTTCTCTCATCACCTCACCTCCTGGAGCAAACCAAAATCAGAAGGGAGGAGGTACAAGCTGAAGAAGAGCGGGGATGTACGTAACTTATGGAGAGTGCAGCAGACCTCCCTTTTTTTGATTAAAGAAAGTTGTTCTAAGTGCTTTAGAAAATCACACACCGCAGAAAGCGGTAGAGAGAAACAGTGGTCACCACACAAGATTCTATTTCTCAGTTGTTCTTTAGATTGGATATTTGGCTGGCAGTCTATGCAGGGGGAAGCAGGCAGGCATCTTTGATTTTCACGTTACAGAAAGGAATTTAGAAGTACCCTGAGCGGGAGCCTCATTTCCCCCTCTGGAAGCAAGGCTGGCAGCTTTGCTCCCTCCCACTGTGCCATAACTGTTCTGTGTCCAGGAGGAGGGGCTCTCTTCCCCCTCCCCATATAATACAAATTTTAGCTCTAGCAATGTTCGTGCAGTATTTTATGACAGCTTTCATAAGAGAACACCACCAAATAATAAGTATCTATATATTCTATTTTGAAGAAGAATGTATATTTTAAATAACAATGATTAAACCACAGCCAGCAGATTTTTTTAAAAAGCATTGAAAAGTGTGCAACTTCCTGTGAAATGGTTTCCAGTAAACAATACTAGCAAATGTCGTTGTTTCCAGATTTTGATTCTGCAGAAGAAATGTAAAATTAGATTTCCTAATTAGAAAGCAAAGCATTCACATTTCAAAGCATTTTAGTTGGCTGGCCATCTTTTATTTCTAGTACAGGGAAGACATACACTGGGCAACCTCAGTGACTCCGCAGTTGCTGTGAGGCTATTCTAGACATTTTCTTCACCATATTTACTTCATCTTTCCTTATTTAGACCTGAACATTATCCTGTCAACTTAAACTAGCAGTCTAAAATTATTCACTTCGTTGATAAGATAGTTTAAAAAAAATGAGGAATTGGAGAAAAAAAAAAATTCCTCGTTATTTATTCTCATCAATTCTTTCAAGTCCTGCTATATGCTATCCCTTCCTCTAAGCAACACATATTTGTCTCTGACGCAGAAAACCAAATGTTCTTTCATGTGGCATTAATTCAGTACTGGATAACTATTACTCTAGGAAAGGAGAATGCGGTTCACACTCCTGCCAGCTATACTTCCAAAATGAGCAGTTCACCATCCTTGCAAGGACTTGCAGAGCACGGGATATAACACAGAAGAAATCATCCTTCCTCCATAAACCCTCACAGAGAACTGCGAAGCTGCCTATTGCAGAGCTATTGATTTGGACCTTAGCAAAGACTTGTCAATTCATTTCCAACAGACCCAGTAGGATGATGTGTAACTAGGTCAAAATTAATCACTTGCTGATGGCAAGAATTACTGATACAGATTCATGCAACAGTCTGGGTATTCATGCTTTTTCATGTTATTGTCTCAGGCAAAACTACAAATAAGCCTTGCTGAGACTCTTTACAGAGAAAGAAATAATCAACAAACAGCGTTCCTCAAATAACTGCATTCAACTCTCTTACTATGCTTTTTTACTTCTGCTTAAATTCACTGTGACAAAGCTCTACATGAGATACTAAGCACCAACCGCAGATTCACACAGATGCATGAGACAAGCAAAAAAACATGCATGAGACCTCAGCTTCTGCAACTCCGCAGGAAATTATTTTCCCTACACTACTCAAAAGAATTAGAATATGCTGAGGGTCTGCTCAATGGCAGCAGTTTCACAGACAGGCATGCCGGCTTCTGTATTATTCATTCTAAATTGACAGTATCAGCTTGGTGTCAGCACCACATGAACAAAGGATGCTTCAAAACCATGCTCTCACACCAGTAACAGAAAAATGGAAGCTAAAGGCTAAGCCTTGAGTGCAGGTTTCTGGGGGCAAATGATCCATACCTGTATATCCTCCACTGAGATTTTAATTAATTTCTGTTTATAAGTGATTTTATAATGTTAAAGCATTGAAAAAAATCCATGACAACTTTGTGGTTTGCAGTTTTCCTTATGTATATTAAGAATTTTTTACCTGAAATTTTTATTCTGCTCTCATGATTAGTTAGAAATATTTTAAAATGTTATCATCCTAAAAAAGCTATTTCCATTTTTTGAAAACAGAAGTTTGAAAAGTTGTTTGTAGTCCTTCACACAGTAGATTTTGTTAAAAGAAATAGAAAAATACTACTGAAGTAGTTCAGGCAAATGATAATGTTATCATATAATTGGATGAATCACATTGTTAGATAAAAGAGTGAGATCACGTGAAATTCCCCATTTAAAATGTTGCAGACCTGCACAGAACGCTGCTGCCACACCACATCTGCCTTTGCCTCAATTCCACACTCACTCATGTGCGCTCTTGCGCACATACGTTTATTGCCTTATATGAAGACGTTCAAAACTGTCCATTCCTGATATCCAGGAGAAGAACCTAATGATGTGGGCTTTGAGGGAGTTTCGTTGCAAAGGATCTTCTTGATTATTACCAATACCTTGATTCTGTAACACCTACAAACATGTATATTTGAGGCAGTCACACTGAATATATTGTTCCAGTATCATTTTATTTGAACATTGTGTGTGATCACAGTTTGCAAAGTAATTCTGCACAGTCTCCCAGAAGTAGATTTAAGCAGCAGAGTAGGACATGAGTGCAAATTCAAATGCTTCACATTGCAACAAAATTCGTTACAATCTTTTATGAGCTGCCTCTCCTGGGTACCCATTTCTGTGTGTGAAACAATGTTTTATTGTGCCTCCTTTAACATTCTGTATTATCAAGAGAGAACTGTTATGACAACAGAAATGTGAAAACCTGCCCATTAGCTAATTAGGCATGTGGAGTCTAGTAAAGCCATCTTGGAGATACACATACATGTACTAAAACACTGGATGGATACCTACATATGTTTTTGGACCTCAAGCACAACAGTATGTGGATACTTCTCAACTTAAATATTTGCAAGCAACAGACAGACACAAAACCTCTCCCCTATTTTTTGTGTTTTGCTTTCAATAAAACTGTGAGCTCAGTGATCTGGAGAGCCCCAGGGACCAGACCTGACTCCCTAGGCCATGCTGCGTGTACACGAATGCATTACCAAAATGCATAAGGACAAGGGAAAAGCAGTAACACTGAGAATTAAAACTCAAAATACTCTTCTCTGACACTGTGAAGAAGTTGTTCTACATCTCGTGAATAATCAAAATAGAGTAAATGGAAAAAACCATACCCTAAAACCAGAAGGGGAATGCTTCCCCAGTTTTAAAATACTACCAGAATTCATTTGAATATCTATACCCACTATCATTAAAATGTTTTATCATCTCCATTAACAACAGAACAAGACTTACAGTATCAAACTCAACAGGATTTTTGGGACAATTAACCCCAATAGTAACTAGCAATTGGTACAACAGGCAACAAGAATGTCATGTATTGTGAGAGGAATTCCAAATACTTACCACCATTAAAACTTTTAAATGGCTCAGAGAGAGAGACTAAACTATCTCTTTCTAGTTCACAGTCATGCTGGAGAGTCAGTCTTATGGGTGAAGTATGAGAAACCTCATTGCAACAAGGAGCGGTGACTGTGTTTGGGAACATAGTTTTGGCATTGCTGATGGAAGCAGCACTATGAAAGAATACCAGGCAGAGACTTTTGGGATCACAGCACTGCAAAGAACCCACTGTGCAAATAAGTAATGTTGAACAGCTACAGAAAGCACTGATGATCAGACACAGTAATCATCTCATCCCACAGAAGGTGAACCATTGTGCCCCTCCTAACCCAACCCTTCCTTCTAAAACCTCTTACCTCAGTATTCTATCTACTGCCTCAGTTAGTTCTCAAATGCTTATTTTTCCCTTTTTGTTTTTTTTTTACAAATATGGAATAATTATAAAAAAAAAAAAAAAAAAAAGACTAGGAGAGCCAGCAGCTACTACAAGACATGTCTGAGCCCTCTGTAAGCCCTGACCAATTTCAAGTGACTTCGGCATGAAATAATGTCAGACTCCCTTGAAACAGAAAAAAATACTTTGTGACTGCACTGGATTAAGCTGAACTTTAAACTCCTCCAGGTACCACTCAGAATATCCCTGTTTCCCAGTAACTCTTGCAAAAGAAAAGAAGTCTCTAACTTTGACTGTGGAATACAGCATCCTCTCTGTAGGAGAGTGTTGGCTAACTGAAACACAAATTGTCTTGTAAGAGATGAAGAAGGTCAGGGACAGGAGAGAAAAAGCAGCAGATTGGTGAGTGATGAGATTTCTTGGCTTTCATTCTTTTCATTAATTCTGAGGATGAACATACTTAAGGTGAAAGCAGTAAGTCTGCATTGCTGAGCCAGCTCTGGCAAGGATTCTTCAAGGAGACACTCTGCAACTATGACTTATTTGAGTACATGAGAAGTGGGTACCCGTGCAGAACAGTTTAATCATCTGCACGCACCACAATTAAACAGAAGTGTCATGCAAACGGTGATCTACCCTTGTCATTAACCGGCAGCAGCTCAATTCAGAATATTACAAGCACACTTATTCCTATTTAAGTGCACCTCAAGTGTAGCTCTTGACCTCCACCAGAACTCAGACAGCAGCAGCACGGAGAGCATGCCAAAAGCAGTCATTCTCCAGCAGCAAAAATCATTAGAATAGCAAGTAGCAAATCTGGAAACATGAAAATAAGGTGCTTCCAGGTCTCCGTGATGCACCATGTTCTTATTCATTTACAGGTTAATTTAGAACAAAATAGCAATGAGTGTGGTCCCATCTGGAAGGTATTTCTAATGAAGTCATTCTTTAAGACAGCATCTCTGAATAGCTAGCTCCCAGATACCCATATAGTTACTATTTTTAAATACCAATAACAGAGTTGCATTGCTCCATGCTAGCACTGCCTTAGCCCATGGTAACTTCAGTCAGTCAGGATTTGTGCTACTCTTAGTAACTAATTTCTGACAGCTGTATTTAATACTGGCACAGGAGCTTGCAGACTGAGAATAAGGAAAAAATGATTTGAAATAAGCCAAATGCAGATGTATGTGCATTCAGAATATGGCACTGGAACAGCCCTAACTGAAATGCAGTGAAAAGTAACTTGCACATGGCCAAAGTAGGCAAAGGCAAGCATTTAGCACCACTCTCTCTCCAGAGAACAAAGGATATAAAAAATAGAAGGGAGTTAAAAAGCAAAGGTTAAGTTAATAATTCTTGTAGTGATGGTAGTTAACTGAGATGGCTCAATTTAGGCCTTTGCTCCACAGAAGTGTTATTCTTAGTGCCTTTTATTTAACAAGGTTTGGCTTCTATCTAAAACTTTAGATGGAATATTAAAAATAATAATTAAAAAAATAAAAAGAACCCCTAGCACCTAAAGCACTAATACGTAATTAACTTTTTCATCAATTATTTGCTAATTAAAATTTAAACTTTCTGAGAGTGGAAACAGAAGAAAGCATTTCCCTACAAATAGTAAAGTCTCCACATTATCATCCTCCCATCTCATCCTCTCTATCTGGAAAGGAGAAGGGCTTTGCAACCTAGACAAAGATGAATCCATCCACTGAGATCTCACCAAGTGTAACACCCTAGGGACAGTATGCAATTTAAATATCTAGATGCAAGTTCCAGCAAACAGCTATCCTCTACTGCCAGTAATATGGGTTTAGAAAGAAAGAAGTTCATCCGTATAGTAGAGTTCTGGGCCGATCACAAATGGCAGAGGTCATTCTCAAGCAAAGCAAACATTATCCTGCCACCACCCTCCCACATTCTTCCATAGCTTTCCCCACATCTCAAATGTGCCTAGGCCAAGTCTCAGAAAAAGGGCAAAAGAGTGCCAATTCAGGTAGAAAGACTAAGTTCATATGAAGTCTTTATTCCCAGGGAAAAAAAAAAAACCAAAACAAAACAATCAGCCAGAGAAAGTACATTTATTACCTATGATGGCTTTTGAGCCACAGAAATAGCTTCTATTGCAGGAGAGCCTAGTGCATAAATAAGACATACTCTTATTAATGTGGTATGTCTAGGCCAACTGACATCTTGTTCTGTTTTGACATTTTACAGAAAGTTTACTGAATGGATTGTTTTGAAGATGCATATTCATCATTAAATGCTTGCTCAAGCAAATGAAACTGCCCTCCTTGTGACAAGGTATCAGCAGAAGTGGCTTAGACACATTTGGTTCAAAAAGGCATGTTAGATCATTCCGAAAAGAAATCTTCCTCTGAAGGAAATGAATGACAAACCTAGGGCTGGCAGCATTTCTTACTAAAGGACAACTTCCACTAGTTCCAAGTGACTCAGACTGGGAAGTGGTTAAAATCACTTCTTATGTTTAATATGGAAAAAATATCAGGAGTAATTTGGATTTAAAACAATGTCATAGAAACATACTTTTGGCACCCTACTCAGTGCAGAATTGTTTACTATCTTCAAACACAGACAATAACACAAAAGATTTTAACAAGTAATGACAGATAAAGTCATTAGAAAAAGTAGAATTGCTTTCAAACTTTGTATTAGTAATTCAAACTTCCCCCCGGTAAAAATGCCTAAAATGTTTCATTATTTGGTTATGCTTTCTATTTCAGTGCTTGTTTGCTCATAACATTATTCAGACATAATCTTACCTGACACACAGTACAGCATGACCTTCAAAAAAACATAATTTTGTATTGCAGGAAACTCAAATAAGCTTTAAACACACCACGGTACTTGCTCATGCAAAAAGTCTCAGCATATGCAGGAGGCCATCACTAGCACGTAATCCAAAATCCCATTTGCTGCGGCAAGTGATCATGGCTCCTGTACAGTTACTGTATGACCCATGTTACTCCCTATTATTATCACATTCATTAAGTTGTTTGCCCTGCTAGCGCAGATGTCAGATCCCCAGTGTTTCCAAGTGGGTGCCCTGTCCTGAGGCCAGCATGTGCCCGATGATAAAAGCCCCACAGCTGATCTGGAAGGGACTGCATCCCATGCTCTACACTAACCTGAGGACATACCCCAGAGAAACAGGACAAGTGCCACTAGCACCTGAATTGCATAACCTCTTGGGCCCAGGGGTAAGATTTCCATTCTAAGCACTTCAAACTCTGTGGAGCCTCAGCCAAAGCATTACCCAAACTTACTTGAGGAACACAAGGGAAGATGGCCTCAGATCTACTCAGCCTGACTCCAGGACCTCAGTGGTGGCTACAGCAGTAAACTGGACTGGTATTTAGTGATTGTTCTTGGAGGTGACATGAAGAGTCTCCCAAGAAGTGTCTCTCAATTTTTCTTTTCTTTCTCCTTCACTGCCATGTCTCCTTACTTTAAATCTGATTACCCTGGCACTCTTGTCAAGATAGTTTGGGATCATCTTTCCAGGAAAACTACATTTTATTTAATTGGTTTTTAAAAAGTCAAACTTTACCTTTTCTAAAGGGCTTTCTACTCGGGGTATGCTGATCATGGGCATCTGGGCCAGATTTTCCATATGAGAACGTTCATGTTCTGGCTGACGTCCTCTGAAGTTATTTACCACACAAACAACCTAGAAGGTATTAGAAGATAAACAGAACAGCTAAGGAAAAACTCATTTTTTTGAGCTTTGATCCTGACATCCATAATTAGGCAGAACTGACACCAGCTTTAGTCACAGCTTACACTAGAGACATAGAAATGTGAAGTTGATGTTTTACAGAAAATCCTTAATTAATATTTCAAGACAAAATATTTTCAACCAATTAATTGTTACATGCATCATCCGAGAACTAAAAAACCCTCTTAAAAAGCAAATCCATTACTGAAGCTGAATAATAGAATACCAATTACTAGCAAGGTAATGAACAGATGTCCAGAGTACATGCAGCAGAACACAGCAAACACCCTATATTCCTATTGAAGGGCCAGCACCATTTAAGTTTTGACCAGCAAAGACTTTCTCAAATGGAGAGTGAGAAAGGGAGAATAAGGCAGCAAGGACCATCCCCAAGTTTGAACTAAACTCTAAACCAGCTCAGGGCAGCACTGACTCTCACACAGGGATTTAGGGATGTGATATACACCAGTTTGGTAGTGTTTCTACTAACTCTGACATTCAACTGGGCAGCAATGTTTGCCCGTTGTATTTTCTTCAAAATACAACTCAATTTGATGTCATGTTACTCCAAGCAGTTTATGCAATATACATCACAAAATATAAGAAAAAATGCTGGGACACATTTCTATTCTGCTCTCTTTTATGACTTTAGGGACACAGACAGAATGGAAAAACTTCTTAAAAACGAACAACCAAATTTAAGTCCTGGACTACTTGTGTGGAAGGGAACGTTTGGAAGTGCAAGCTGGTATATATTAATAGAGACCTAAAGCTGCCTTCACATTTCTCTGAGGAGTGAGAACACCCACTTCAGCCAACCGCTGTGAGATTTCTCAGCCAAGCTGAATCTTCAGATCCAAGATCTTGAGATCAAGACCTTGAGATCCAAGAATTAAGCTCAAAAGTGTTTTCATGGGGGGGAAAAAAAAATCAAAGATCTATTTAGTACTATTACAATTTTCCAGGCAGACAAACTTGCAGGCAGTAAACAGCAGTGACTATTCTATGCCATAGTCTCACACTGAAGTTATCAGTGAAGGTGATTAACAGATTAGCGGCAGCTTTCTGACACAGACAGTAGTCATTGTGAACTGTGACTAATGATCTGGTTTTGGAACACAGTTCCAGAAAAGGAACAAGGATTTTTTGATACAGAATAACATAAAATTTCAATGTCAGCCTAAAGTCAGCAGCAAAGAAATTCAACAGCATTACTTTAAAGCTGGAAAAGAAATGTTACTTGTTCTCTGATCAGTGTAGATATTACTATACTGAATTTAGTACTTTATACATGAAATCATAACTAGACATTTTTCTGACAGGTATACACTTAAAGCGGGACTTGGTGTAAAAATCATGGGTTGAAATGCTACAATCTGTTTATAAGGAAGTTTAAAAGAGATAATTTTATCAGTCCTTTCTTGACTTCACATTTCTGAGCGTGTGTAAATTTAATTAAGGAAACTGATAATTAATTGAAAACAAAAATTACAAACACCTCTTTTGCCATTTAGTTGTCTGAAAAGTCAGGCTACTTTTTTTTTTTTTCTTTTTTTTAAGAGATAAGAGGTTAAACACTGATTTTTTTTTTTTCAAGCAAAAGTGACACCAATATACACTTACCAAAAATACTGCTATAGATATTCCGATTATAAATCCTGCTATTACATCTGACCAGTGATTTCGATACTCTGCTACTCTGTTGATTCCAGTAAGGAAAGCCAAGCACATTAAGCCCAAACACAGAACGGGTTTTGCAAGCCTTGTTCCTCTGGCTTTTACTGTGTTGGTGATATACATCTGAAAATCAGAAAGGAATAAAGTATAAGACTGATTGATATCTCCCACTAACTGGTGAATAAACCCTCTACATTTCGTTTGAATAGACTGCTTATTTGGCACTTCCCCACCCCCCCACCCTCAGGATACAGAAAAAGAATTAGAGCATACAGGAAAATTACATTTTGTGTGAACCTGAAAAGCCCCCACAATAACAGGCAAATTACACAATCCCATTCTATTATTCCCAATCTATGTATTTATTTATGAGAGAGGCAAACAGACTGACTTTTTCACTGTGCAGCATTGACAATAGAAAAAGATCTTTACCCTGAAAGGGGCTACATCAAGGTCTTGTTTTTATTACCAAATACCTTTCTTCATCATATACAACTTCTCCATGTGATTAACTAGAGATTTCCCAAAAAGCAGTGAAATTTGAACTAAATGCCAGCATCTTTTTTTTATAAATCTATTGTATAAATAACGTGTAATGGTTTCCACCAGTGCTGAACCAATACAACTCTGTTCTTCACAGATGGTGACTGCGGATGGTTAGTACTAATCCCTCCCAGCACACAAACCAATCTAAATGCAGAAACTTTGATTTTTCAGTTTGATACATAAACCTGCTCTGGTTGCAGCCTAACTCTCCCTGAGCAATACTGCTGAATTAAAGCCATTGCCTCATGACAGAGCAGCTCTTCCTCCCTAAGGGTGCATTAGGGACTACTAGGTTTAAGCCAGCACTTTCCAAGCTCTGATGGGCCAATGGTAGAAATGAATACCAAATCTTTGAATTTTCTTTCTCTTGAATCTTGACATAGAACTGCTTGGGAGTTCCTCCCTGAAAAATTGTACTTCAACTAACAAGATTTTTGAGGGGAAAAAAATATTTACTTTCTGCAGATGTTTCTGCAATTAAACCACTGAAATCCCTAAGATAGGCTTGAAGTTTTTAGATTGAAGAATATAAGTATTTTCAGTGGAGTTTCAGTACAGACTCCAATGCCATCGCTTAGAACTGCAAAGGGAAACAGATGAATCTGCATTGAAGAACCAGTTCATTTTTAGCTAAGGAATGGGCAGACCTCTTTTTCTGTATGTGTACTCTCTGAAACATTGTTGAATTTACTGGGTGATCAGTTACAAAGTGTTGCAATAATCTAGTCCAGAAGAAGTTTAGAAAGCATGGTTACAGTTACAATAAATCAAGTGTAGGAAGTAGTGGCCAGAGCTTACCTGAATAAAGCAACACCTGACAGTAATTTTATTTAAAACACTAGAGAAAGATCCATGGTTTAGAGGATGAATCAAAGATTAAGCTTAAAATCACAGCAGAGTACTGTAACACATAGATCTTCAGTGTACCTTACGTGACAAAGAACAAACTAGTAGCAAGTTTTCAACACAGAGCAAAAGGTTTGAAAAAGAGTTTTGTTGCGTACCTCCAACCCACCTTTCTCCTCTCTTCTTCCTAGACCATTTCAGAAATAGTTTCTCCCTTTGCTGACTGTCCCTTTACCTTAGCTCCTTATATATTTGCAGGTTCTCTTCAGAAAGTTACTCTCACCATGTGGAATGCTGATAAGACAACAGCAACTTTGATTTCCAGCTTTTTAACCCTACTGTTTTTCTTCAAGCTACAGACAGAGCAGTGCTACTTAGCAACACTATTTTAGTGGGTCTTTTTGTACTCCTGGATACTACTACCATTACCCACATTCACACTACTTGCTAGAAGACCTGGTGCTAGGGAAAACATTCCAATCTTTGGAATATATTTGAAAGATCACCAAATTTCAAATACAGCTCGGGTGAAGTTAATGCAGGGAAGTTGTCAGGAAACTATCCTCCAGTTAATACTCTATTGTGGCATACTAAATCAAAATTACTACTGAGAAGAAAAAAATCAACTCAAAAAAGAGTGTACCTTGTTTAAGGCAGGCTTACTGAAAAGTACTCTGCAGAAAATTCTCAGAATCTTCTTACAATTAAGCATGTCCTTCACATCCCTACTCAGACAAAGCACTGAGCAAGCAGAAACAACTGCAGACTCGTGCTGTGCCTCACATGAGTAATGAACACCTCCATTTGCTGAATCTCTTCCTGTACATGCAGTCAAGATTGTCATGCTCAGTCCACTAATCAAAATAACCTGAGGGTTCTGCCAGCATAGCTACCATTTCTATCTTTTCTTTAAAGTACAGACACAACTGATGTTAGTAGGATTATATAAAATTCTTAAAGAATCAACAGAAACGGGGTAACTTTTTACTGAAAAAGTACAGCAAAAGGCCTGTATATTTGCAAAACTCGACATAGCAAATGTAGACTTTTTCAAGGCAGGATGGATACCCATTTTTAACCTTGATCTCTTGCGGCTCTACTACAATATATTAACACAGCCAACTCAGTCAAAGATCTGATTTGCACTAAGAATAAAATATAATTAAGCAGTTGGGTTTTTTTTTCTCAATTCTGGAAGGAAAGCTGTAAACCCTCACAGTCAGTAATTGATAAAGAATAAATATCTTGAAAAGATAACAGGATTTTTCTTCTCTTACTTTTCATAGATATTAAATGCAGTATCAACAAAGGAAAACGGCTCAGTCATTTAAAACATTAGTGAGAATGAATGACAAGATAAGTTTTTACATGGCTAAAGATGTTTACTGAACAAGTCCATCTCAGTTCCTTTTAGGAACTGAAATTGGAAGAGAAGGAATCTAATTAAAGAAATATTTTAAATTAGTCAATAGCAAGACCAACAGCAGAGATTTTGTATGTAAGGTCAGGGACTGATATAGTAGTTAGAATTAATTTTGCTGGCTGCACAGTCTCCTGTGACGTCAGATCAGCAGTACATATCCTCTTGAAGAACTTCTGCTATTGCTGTTCTTTTTTCCCTGAAATAAGATTTTAGTATGAAAAGATATGAAGGTGATACCAGCAAGCAGACACTGGCAGTGTCATATAAGGAGGTGGACGTTATCTGTTAATTCTATATACCAATATTTACTACAATTTCCGGAAAACACACAGATTTAACCTTCAGTCTTCAAGATGCTAGAAGTGAAGTCTTCAGAGAACCTCATAAATTGAAAGAAAAACTTTAATTGAAGTTGTTTTCAAAACAAGTATTTGAAAGACTCAAAAGCATCACCATCACCAAAGACAAAGCTACCTGTGAGGTTTCTGACATGGTTGTCTCATGTCATAATGTAAGGAATAATCATAGCATTGTCACATTGCTTGTACTGGGAAAGCTTTCAGAAGTGTCATGTTGCAAGTCTGACTCACATGGAGTATGTCCTAACTCCAGTGCAAACAAAATCATTCCAAAACACTAAGAGAAGCATAGAAATTGTATGTCAAGTGATGGGCAAAGTGGCCTGGCCTCCTGGGCTATGCTGCAAGCTCTTCCTAGCTGTCTTCCTTTAGCCATCTTCAGGCTCACCCACACGAACATCTACGCTCACAAAACACATACCTAAGAGGTCCCAGAGTCCCCTTTTAATTACAGTGGAGCTACTCATCAACCAGCCAGGAAGGAGGTTAATTTTCCTAGCTGATTTCCCAGCCTAAGGCCCAGGGATGTGGGTATGAAGATCCTCTCTCTTCTTGCTGTTTTGGTCCTCCCTGAAGCAGATGGTCTGGGGGACTGACAAAGAGACAGACCAGTCCATTAGGGGGCAGAGAATGATGACTCATGGAATGACAAGCAGAAAGAGGAAGGAATCACTCTACAGGCACCTATGCCAGGCAGTGCTCTAAATATAAATTATCATGTTTTGTTTTGCTTTTATAATGTGGTATTTTTGAAGAAAGAATCTGGAACTATTAATGTAATATAAGTAGCGTTACAGATGTCCCACCTGATGAACACACAACTTTCAATAGTCATTATCCCTACAAAAGACATACTCTGAGATGAAAAAGCTGAGAAAGTAGTGGCCTATAGTGGATGGTACTCTATAACCAGGTTCAATGTTTAGTTAGAATCCTGTTCGACATTCTAAAAGCTCTTCAGTTTCCTTGATCAATAATTGTTGGGTCAAGTTATTTCTAGAGCAAACCACAGTCATATTCTCAAATCATCTGGGCCTTTCTGCAACTACCCACTGAAGATTTTTTTCTTAGTGCTTTTGAAGCCTCCTCCAGTTTTCCCCATAAGTTTTGCAGTAATTATTGATGATCCTAGACAAAAATTGGCTTTCAGAGTCAGGCGTCTGGCTTGACAAAAGGATGAGAAAGCTCCAGAAGTGCTGGACCTTACTATTAAGTTTCCCACTACGAGCTCCCCACAGCTTAACTAAACAACCGGAGATGGAAAGAGGTATCCTTCAATGTACCAGGATTGTAAGATATACCCAAATATTAATTAAAGTTGATTCAATCTACAGAGGTCATTATCTTGAGCAACTGAACTGTAACTAAGAACTGACTGACAAGAAATATCTAGAGGTCTTTAGGTAAAAACCTGAATCAAATTGAAACGTTATTTTACTATCCATCCCAAAAGTAATGTACTCAATGTATGAAGCCTGTGATATATGTTGTACAATCAGTATTGAGGGACTTTTACTTGCTGCACTAGATGCTGAAAAGAAATTCCAATTTCCTACCACAGCCCCTGAAAAGCAGCAAAAAGATTCCTTTAATTCTTCAAGTTCCTAACAAAAAACGGACAAAGCAGACTCAATAAGGTGGGTACTGCTACTCCTTTTCCTCCTGAACACTCCCCTGAACACTCCTTAAAGCCTATCAAAGACAGGCCTGTCACACCTCTGCCAGTTGCCCATTGAGCAGAAGCCAGACAGGCACTTCAAGACAAAGGAAAGGTGAGACAACACCTACACTTATAGACTGGAGTGACACGGAGCAGAACATCACCATGTTGCCACCGCTGTGACCCAGACTGCCTTGCTGTCTTTTCACAGTGACTTATAAACACAGTGAACAGCAAAAAATTATACAGCAGAATGCCAGGAGCAAGAACCTTGCAGAAAAGATGATCACTGGCCCAACAAAAGCTCTGCAGAGGAAAAAAAATGTCAGTTTTACCTGCTGGCTCTGCCTGAGGCCTTAGCTGAGGCCAAGGGTTCACAGTACAAAGCAACAAAAGCAGCCAACAGACTTCAGGGCTATGCCAATTACCAAGACGTTAAACCTGCTCCTCTATCATTACAAATCCAAAGCAAGTCTGAAATGTATGCAGTAACACCAAGTTCAAGCACTACCCTATGGACAGGTTGGTTGCCAACTGCTCTTGTCCAATGCAATAAGAAAGAAAAAATGAAAACCCGAAGTTTTATAAAATGAATTAAAGTTTGTCTTGAACTACTACCAGCAATGACCAATACCCTAGGTTCTGCAGCACCAAAGGACAACTGTTAGTCACAAGTCTCACATTTATATCCATGGGAATGAACTGACTAAACCTTTATATATAAACTTTGAAATCCTGGG
>JAVJGJ010000030.1:14620596-14645593 GCA_035590215.1 Microhierax caerulescens | reverse complement strand
CAGGACGGGGGGGGCAAAAAAAAAAAAAAAAAAAAAGACTGCCAACATTGCATCAAGGACCTAAATTGCAGTCTACAACTTAGTGGATACATCATAGCAATTCACTTTATTAGGCAGCCTATAAGAATTCAGAAATCCTGAGAGCAGTTTATAGTGCTTTAGTTAAATGATGACAGTGTCACGCATCATGCAGCAATACAGTAATGACATAGGATATCTTAATTTTTGTGGTTACCAAAAGATTATAAAGTCATGAAAAAGATCACAGCAGTTTTAGTTTTTAGTGTTGCTAACTGTATATTGATCACAGGCACCATAAGGTTTGCATAAAGTACCCATGCTCATGTCAAAAGCCATTGATACTAGATATTAGACCTTACTAATATCTACTTCTTTTGTTTCTAAAATGTATTAACACTATTTTTCTTCCTGCTTTGCAGTAGCTGAACAGTTGGTTTCCTTTAGTTACTGTGACTCATGGCAACAGTGGAAATCCAGCTTTACAGATGGGTGAGAAAAATAGGAGCAATTAAAATGAAGAATGCTGAATATTTTCTAAAATAGCTTGTGCCAAATTTAGAGGTTTCAGTGAAGCAAAGCCTTATCTATCTCCCCAAATAAAGGCAATACTATTAAAGAGTCTTACACTTGCCTGAAGTTAGAATAGAATTTTATTGCTCATCTCTTATTTGCAGATAACACTTGCCATACTAAACAATGATCCACACCTTTTAGACATTGCTCACGAGGAACCTTTGGTAAATGCTGTTGTCAGTGCTGCAGATTTTAAGCAACTGGTTCTAAAACCATATTCAGAAGCATGGACTTGACACACTCTCTGTAGATGGGGTTGGGATCTTTGCCATGTTGGCAAGTATCAGTTTCCAGATCGATCAGGAGTCAAAAGTGAGCTCATTAAATGTATGCTCAAAAGCAATACACACACATATATACATGTTCATATCTGCCCACATACATACACATACAGGCAGGCCACTGTTCAAATACCGAGGGAATTTAAGGGATGACTCCTGAAATGACCACAAAGGTACACACACGCACACTTGCCTAGTTTCCCACTGACACTGCAAAGGCAGCCCAGGGCCCATCCAAAGGGCTACAAAGGACTGTGATTACCAGCGCAGGTCAGACTACAACAATGTGCACTCCAAACTAAGCCAGGGAGTAGTGCACAGAGTTACTTGAGATTCGTTAGTCACTCTGCCTCTCATCTTCCCCACCACATTTCTCAATTGCCTCCAGAACAGCTCTGATGCTAGACAGTAAACACTAGTTTTTATCCCAGGCCTGTTCATCGCTCCCAGTATCAGAGAGGAGAGAGAGAAGAAGGGCTGGACTGTCTTGTAGCCCACTTCATTACAGAGTAAGAGCCAAACTGACTTTGCATGTGCACTGAGGTACCTACAACGATCAATTCTGATACCTAAAGACATGAACGGATCTCTGGAAACCGGCAGAGATCAGACATTTACACATGTCCACTCTTCTGCTTCACCCCACCAAAGAATATGGTTGAGTGCAATTCTACTAATCTGTACTGGGTTAAAAGATGAAAGGGACCCACTACCAGTCACACACAATCACCACCCTTACTCTTTACCACCCAACAAAGCCTCCTCCCACATTCTCTGGAAACAGGAAAAAGTAAAACAAAAATCTGGTTATCCCAGAACTATAACCCTTTTTGGACAATGTGCCCTCTGTTAGCATTGCCTGAGCTTGAATTTGAGGCTCAGAGAACCACTACATGTGTAATTGTCAAAATTAAGTCCAATGAATCAAATTCTCAAAGGCCTCACAGTAACTCATAGAAGATTTACATATATAAAATCAGCCAATAGTTTTCTTATCTCCCCATTCCTCCCTCCTCCACTCACAGCATGAGCCATTTGCTCTCAAGAATACAGTGACATTAAATAGTACAATATACTTACAGCCAGATACATAGCTGCATATATGCTTAGTGCTGCTTCTTTGGATGGAAATGTCTTTCTGGCTTTCATGATAAGGTCTGGATTTCCAGTACAGGCATGTACACTACTGATGAACTGTGTATATTGTTTACATCCAAGTGCTGTATAGTTGGGTTTACAAAGTGCAAGAAAATGTGGTGCGAGATTCCCTGTTACTACTTGTCCAGCATTTACAAAGATGTCCGTAGCAAACAGTCCAAATGCGTAAATTCCTAAAGAGGGAAACAAAGAGTTAAATTTCCTGACAATTTCACTTCAGGGAAACATACTATAGTATTTATCAAAGTAATATACCAGCTCTTTCCATTTAAGGACATGAAAAACCTTCACATGTATTGTACCCTAAAGCCTGTGACTCACTTTGGAGATGCTACTTCCCTATACAACTGCTGCAATGTACCTGCACACCTGATCTCTCTCCATCCTTCAGAGGAACACACTCATCTCTCATACAAGTAGCCCAATTTCCTAGACCTCATAGCCATGAAGTCTCCACCGTTCAGGGTGGACATCTATGCAAGTACCTAACTTTTTGCCCAGAAAAAGTCAAACAGGAGTGACAGAGGCAACTTCTTCACCCTATAAATCTGTCTGAGAATGAAGTAAGTTTGGCTCTGATGGAGAAGTAACTTGAAAAGTCGTTAACACATACCGGACAAGCATTTTCTTTCCTTTCGCAGCTGTAAAGAAGCTGAAGTACTGAATAATTCAATATTGCCATGCACGAGTTGTCTTCATCTGCCTGCTACTGGGTACATCTCTAAGCATGGTGTATTAGTCATAATATCAACACAGTAAAATAAAGATCTATATGTTTGAGGAGCTACTTATGCTAAAGACCTTTAATCAGACATATCAGCAAAGCATTAAGCACATGTACTTGTTCATCAGAATGGAAATGCATGTATCTGATTACTTAAAAAAAAACCCAAACCAACAGATTTCTGCTATTCTGAGGTCCCTTTCTATACTTTTGGGAGCAGGAAATGAGCTCTGGGAGGAAATGCAGACACAGAACCATGACTGGGAGGCACAGCTAGCAGGTATGAGTTCAAATTCTACCTGAGCTACAGATTTCCTCCTGTATTTCCATGGGCAAGTCACGTTACCTTCCCCATACTTCAACTCACTGTGAACATAGCATGAGTTCTGGCAGTTCCCAGCTTCATGGGGCACCACAAGGACTTTAATGGATGTACACCACAGCAGACACGATCCAACAGAAACATGCAAATTTCTAAAGGTCAGGTTTATTCCTCAAAGCTAGAGGACTGAGGATGATTTTTGGGGTGATTCCTGGCTGGTCAGCCATTTCACACTAATGTTAATCCACCCTGAGCTGCTAGACACTGGTGAAAAGTGGATTGTGCCTAGCTGAGTGGCTGCACAGAAGGGCCCTTTCAGCAAGCCCCGAGGGCATGCACTGCCCCAACACAGGTGGCCACATCACTTTGTGTGAATGTAATGGGTAGTGATGCCTCATCTGGTAGATCACTGCAGAGGCCACTGTTCATCCCTTCCCTCCCAATTCCTTTTTGCTTCTGTGAGCAAGGAGGGCCCACCAATTGGTAGGGAAATGTGGGCACCGATTACACACAGAGCAACTGGAGCAGGAGGAGCTCCTCATCATCACTCCCTACCTCCTCTGGAGCTATGCAAGACAGTCTTGTTCTAAATGACTAGCACTCACGTGACAGGAAGCAATTATGCTCTTAGAAGGCTGGCATGGCTGTTAAAACAAACACTGCAAATACAGACACAGCTGCACATGGCCTCCCTACCCTGGCCACTGGGACACACAGGAGGATTAGCTGCCCCAAGGCTTCGTTCCTCCAGCTGTTTCTCTTGGATACAACCATGAGCGAGAAGCAAACAACAGAACTAAGCCCTGCTGTAGCATCCCTGCACATATTAAAAAGCAGCACCTGGGAATATCCAATAGACATTTTGCATGGTGGTACTTCTCCCTCCAAACACATTTACAATGAACTAAGCAGAAAGGATGACATCTCATATCTACTGAAGTCAATGGGGGAGTTACAGCTGACTTCAGCGGAGTATGGATTTTGTATAGTTTTCTACTAAAGACTATAATACAATCTCCAGGCTAAGAAAGTCCTTAGAAAGGGCTTGGCTTCAAATACAAATTTGTGTCCTAGTGCCCTGAACTTTGGCTGCTATGTGTGTGCATAACCAAAAGAAAAATATCAACTATAGTTATAGCACAAGGATACCTCCTTCCTCCACTGGAGCCTATGCCCGGCCTGCTGGTTGTTTACCCCCTTGTGGTCTCAATTTCTTCTATTTTTACTGCTGTTTCTGCAACTATATATTTTTTTTTAATCCTAAATTCCAAGAAGCTTCATTTGCTACCCAAAAGGAGAGAACTCACTGCACCTGAGTATAAAACTACACATGAAATACATGAAATGTTGTACGGCTATCTGAATATTTTCTTCGGGTCAAAATTAAGACATAACTGATCACTCTCATCATTCAGAAAATGAAAGCAATAATTTTGCTCATACCAAGGAATCTGATGGTCCTGCGCACCAGTGGATTTATATAACAACAGTCTCCAGTTAATATTGTTTTTTCTTGGTTTTCAAAATCCTTTGTAGCTAACTGTAGACAAAACACTGCAGTTTCTCCAACGATAATCTTAGGGAAGGAGAAAAAAAGGGGAGAGAAATGGCACATCAGATTATAGCAAGTAAAATATATTAATATTACAGAGACAGCTATCTCATCTTAGAGGAAACAAGACCACATTTTTGAACCAAGTTCTGTATGTTAATCTTCTTATAAGGGAAATATAACTTAAAGGCTTGCTTTACTTTATTTGCATTAAAAGAGAATAAATTTCTATAACCAGGACTTGGAATTGACATAACCTAGTTTTCAGGATGAGGGGAAAGAGAAATCTATTGGTTCAAGAACAACAGATCGCATAATGCACAAAACATGGACCAAATTAATGGCCTAATCCCAGAAGATTATGTTGAATATTTCAGTTCCCACATGGCTTTCATGGACACTCAGCGCTTCACAGGGTTAAGCTCTAAATTCTGGACCATGGGAAGAGGGGAAAATCACAACAGAGCTCCTGTTCACATCAGGGGATTGGTTCACCAGGAGGTACTTAACAAGGTCTGATTCATATTTTGCCAGCTAAGTTTGAACTGAAAGTCAGTTCAAGTCTGGCTTTAGCTTTGTTCCTCATGCTTGAGCAAAGTGTCACCACTGATATTTTAACATCAAGCATGGCCTGTTTCACATTCATTACACCAAAACGAATGATGTTCTAACATCTACAGATTATTCATGTTGCGGATGGTGAAAAAGAAAAAAGAAAATCACAAAGTAAGAAAAATATATTTTTTGAATGTAAAGTATCCCCTTTAAGATTTGTATTTACCTGTACAGCAAAACATGATCTTTAATTCACTCACGACAATTATAGTTTAGTAGCCAAAGCCAAGCCTTAAGCATGTATCTATCTAAACCTATGATACTGAAGTTTTATAACAGGTAGCACAAGTATGATCAAAAAGAGTAGATCAGAAGGGTCAAATACTGACCACTATATTCCAACTTTCACTGTGGGACTTAAAGGCAAGGCTTTTCCACTCCTTCTATATGAAAAGCAGTAAAGCTTATTGATAGGTACATCACACTGATGAACAGGAATGCTGACCACCAAAATTAACAGTCTTAACACTACATAAATACAAGAAATAATGCCATCAAATCTGATGCAGTGCCTAGGTTTTTCTAAACCTTTGACCTAATGGGAAATCATAAACCTTTTCATATATCACAATAGGTCTGAACAGTTCTGCACACAGCACTGATTACAAACCAACAAAAGAAAAAAAACCACTATGGGTGATAGCTCATGAGCACAGTTTGTTGTCAACAGGAAGAATGCCATTAATGACCTTAGTTATTTGTAGATCGACACAGATGACTTTGGGCTAAATTGTGACACACAGAGAGGGAAAGTGCTTCTTATAAATAATGTGGCACAAATAACAAAAATAACTGTGGTAGCAAGCGTGTAAAAAGCAAAATTCAGTTTGTCACAGAAACAGTCATCATCTATTACTTTAGACTGGCTTCAGATCCTAGTGGAATTTTTAGATGAAACAGAAATCTCAATATCTGAACTATCAAATATTATCTCTCTACTTTGATGCAAGCAAATTTTCAGCATATTGAAGTACAATTCCTTCATCTATAATTAACAAATTGTTGGTACATATATGAAATCTAACTCAACCTTGAATTCAAGGTAATAAAAATTATAACAATGGTAAGGAGAATTCAGCCCAGTGACCCCTACAGCTCTCACAAAAAACCCAAAAAATCCCTGTTTTCATATGATTCACAAAGGTGAGTACTGAAACACTAAGATTTTTACTGTGAGTCACAATAACTCCCTTCTTTCCTCTGGCATAATGAAACATCAAGGACTAGGCAATATGAACACAGTCTGGTTCTGCATTTTAACTGTTTGGTTTTTTTTTTCCAAACTCAATACATTTCAGCAAAATTATTGCAGATTCCAAACCCCAGAAAAAAAGCAGAATCCAGCACAAAGGAAACATCTGTGATATACAGTGCTCAACCTTTTGCAAGAACACCAAGAGAAAGCGTGCCAGCAAGCTGAACTCCACAGATCTGAGCAGCCTCTGAATCTGCTGATCTAGGAATACAGGCTCTTCTTTTTGGTTGGTAGGAAAGCTGGGGTTAGCAAATAGGAGAACTGCTCATTCACTTACAGGAAAGGAGATCCTCACTTCCAGCAGCCTGCCTTCACCAGCTGCATCTAGGTTCTTGCTGCTGGTAACGTTTCCTTGCCACAGTTTCTGTCTTTGATGGCAATGTGGGTGAAGAAAAATCTCTGCTCCAAGAATAGCAGGGAGCAGTGTTCAAAGTTCTTAGCTGAACAAAGATACTCTTGAAGTGGGTACATAGGTGCAAGGGTCATAACAATGCAGAACTCAGCTAAAGACAAAACTTTTGCTATAATAGGCTTAGTGCTTTGCTCTCTGAAGTAGTCAGAGTGGGATGGTACCAATGAGCACAACAGGCATTCATCTCTGTGCTTCCGTGACTTTACTTTAATAGAATCCTTCTGGAATTTGGCAATAAATATAGGTTTGGCATTTTTCTGTACTGGCAACTCAGCTAAAGCTGTTCTCCTTCCTCTTTCCTTCAGCACAAGTACTGCTCACCTCAATAATCAGCCTATTGATGTTTCAGAAATGGAAGGGAAATCTTTTTCAGTCTCAGTAAGTCCCAGGAGAGATTCTGTTTCCTAGCGCAATTCCCTCCCCTTCTCTTGGCACTACTGGCAACAATGAGATCAGCAAGGTAGAGGAAAGGGAGGGCGATCTCTCCTTCTTGCCTATTACCATAATTTGCACGTCTAGTATATTTCAGGAAGCAAAAATTGCTGGATTCACTCTGTAGTCACTCACTGGGAGGACCACCATCACCCATTCCACCGCATGTGCAAGTTGTGACCAGTCAACAAGTGACATTTGATGTAAAAAACTGGCAGTAGAGAATTGCAGTGGAGAATGTGAAAGCTCTGACAACATAAACTTTTGGACAGAGCTACAAAAGTTCAGCTGTAGAAATACAATTTACAATTAAAAAAGTAAGGCTATTAGAAGTAACTTCTACCTTATTCTGTCCAACAGGGTTATATTACTTTAGGTTACTATACAGATTTCCTGAAGAATGATATATATTAAAATTCTTAGCTCACAGATATTTTAACAGCTATTAAAAGCAGAGGCCATCCTTCTCTAAGGCTAAGGAAACCTTTTTGACACATAATTACAGCATGTAAAGTATAAAGGAAAAGAACAATTTTCAGCTGAAGACTTAACAACACAAAGTGCAGGCTTCCCAGTATTCTAAAGAACATACAAGGTACATAACTGTTACAAGAAGGAGCAAGACAAGAATGACCACCCTGCAGACATCAGCCTAGGCTCTAACAGCCAGTGATCAGGCCCTTGTTCCACTGCAGTGTCCCTCTGTAACAGGGAAGGCCCTCAGTCCTGGTTCACAATATAAAGTGTAATACAAACAATACAAAAAAATCACCCTATATAAAGATATTTAATATTAATACATACCTCATAACTAGCATTTAGGTAATCCTTTCTTTTTACGGAAGCATGGAAAAGAAATATTAACTCAGCAAAATCTAAATTACAGGAAACGTTCTCATAACCATCTCCATGGCATTTGTATCCTGTCTGCAATGTGACAATCACTGGACAACCAGGAACAGATTTTAGGAGGGGTGAGATCTGTAGTTAATATTTCTTCTTGTTTCTCTTAGCTCCTAATTAATTTATTAGCTCATTGATTTTCATGGTATTTTTGTACTAGTAATATATTTACTGCCAGCCACCCAATACCTGAACCTTTCCTTGTTTTCTGCACAGGATACAGCGTACATTCCCTCCACAGAGTCCTTCCTCACAAATAAGTTCAGTTTTTTTCTGTATTAGTCATTTTTCTGAATCCAGGCAAGCTGTTCCTAGTTTTAGCACTGCATCGTGTCAATTTAGAAATCTAATTTGTCCTTCCCAAAATCATCCATCCAATATATTCTTAACCTTGTTCTAAAGTCTGAGCTCTTTTTCAACTTGAAACATCAAACCTGACTCATTCCAAGTATTAGAGCTAGAGCAGCTCTGACCTTGTTGATTTTCCAGTAAAGTGACTCCATAAACAAACTTCCCCTAGTGTCACATACGGTTTACAACAACCAGCATATATATAAATAAATGGCCTTATACCTGCACTTCTGAAATACTAATGAGGTTTATTTTACGGACTACCTTCTCATATATGATATAACTTCCTATAAAAACCCCAGGATTCAACTTAGAATTAAACATTCATTTGGATTACAAGATATCTTAGGGTATATTAATGCATTTAAACAAGATAAATCCTGAAATTTAAGGTTGATAATCTCTATTTGGGATTAGGAAAGAAATTTCTGTGTACACATTTGTTATCTTTCCAGTTAACACTTAACCAGTTAACACTTATTTTAAGGTATACAAATGCTCATGAAATATTTCATATGGGCTAGGGAACGTGGTAGAATACATGATTCTCTCTCTGCCAGTTCTCAGGGTTATGCTGTAGCTACAGCAACTGCTCAGATAGATGAGTAACACTAAAAAGCAGTTATTGCATTAAAAAGACATTCATCCATGTTCTGAACATCTCAAGATCAGCTGATAATACTGTGCACGGTAATTTCTCATCTGATTTCTTTTCATTCATTGTATTTCTCTCATTTAGGCAGGACTTGAACTGTAACCAAGGCTTCTGTAAGACCATCTTCAAGAAATAATATGGCAAGGAATTGTCCTTTTGGGGAATAAGCATCTCAGGCAGTCCACAGCTCTGCTTTTCTCTCTAGAATGAACTTCCTTACACTTTCTCATCAGGCAGGAAGGGAAGTTGGGAACAAGAGCTAAAAATCTTGGGGATGATCTCTGTATCTCTAGGCAAATTGTTACCATTTAAGTTGCATGGTCTGCCCACTCATTTCACTTAAAAGTTGCCACAAAGAGCGTGGAGTAGATTTCTTTTAAAAATATGGCTTCCATAGGCTTTGTTGTTTCTGTTCTTTGTATTTTTCTTCTTAACTTCTAGCAAGACCATGGGCTATATGTGGCCTGTTTTCCCTTTAAAAGTACCGTTAACATCCCACAGCGCGTAGTGGTCTCTAGAGTTTGGGAAAATCTAGCAGCATAAACCTTGGTCCTCAGTGATGCTGTAGATAAGCTCCACTCTCTGCTTTAATCTAAAATTACTGTGCTAGGTGACAGCCCTGGCAAGAAAAGCAGCAACAGTATTTCCAGCAGTAGCAATTTCAAGTTCATTATGCAGAGCTTTCCCTTGAGGCCATTTTCTTTATGTTTTTCTTGTTCTCATTGCTTCTTGCTTGCTTAAACTGACAGCAAATACCCTGGTTGATTTTCAGTGAAGTACATTTTCTATAGTAAAAAATGACCTGTAGTTTTCAAGAAAATGAAAAAATAAATCCTAGATAAATCTGTCTGCTATTGATTAAATACAATATATCCCCCCTTGCCTTCAGCATGGAGATATAGGACCATACTGAATAGCAGCTTCTGAAGGTCTGGAGAAGAGATGTGGAAAGGAAATTACTTTTCTAGAGGAAGATGTGAGGGGAAAAAAAAAATACTCAGTCTTTTTTTTCCAGTAAACTTTGTTTTAACAATATGTACTTTCCATTTTTTGAGAAAAAAAATAAAATTTGAATAGAGTTCTTGGTATACATTTTGTCATGGCCATTTACAAAATAAAAATAGCAGTGTAAGATTATATATCTAATAGTCAAGCATCTGCTTTACTTGTATTTCTGTAGCGCAGAATATGGCTACGTGCTAAACACTAATGTTGCCTCTGACAGGGATAAATATTCTTCACTGCTCTTTGTAATACGCTGTACATATAGGCAGTATGCAACAATGGAAAAGGTTGCTCACTTCATGAAGACTTCATTGCTATGTGAAAGCAAGGGGGACAAACATTATAACCAAATATTTATAACCAGGGAGCTCCAAGTGAAGCCCATGAGCACATAATCATAAAGACATCGACAACTTCATCATTCACTGAATTATCTACATACATTACTTCACCTATGACAGAAAAAAAAAAAAAAATTAAGTACAGTATCTCTAAAAGCTTCCTTCCCTCCCATTCTTAATCTTTTTTTCCTAAGTGAGCAATTAATTGTATATGCAAATGGCGTCTCCTCTACAGCATGCCGTTATCACCCAACAGGCACAGCCTCTGCACAGCAGCACGCTGTCACCAGGGCTGGCATAACACGATGCTGGAGCAAAGTTCAGTTATATAAAAGATCATTTTGAGAAACAGTTACCAGGACCCTGCTATTCAGAGTGCAACTACGAGAAGGGCCTTGTGCCATCACCACACAGGGACAGAGGGTGAGACTTGGCTATGACACCAGGTCCGTGACAGAAGAAGAGGGGCAAACAAGCAGCCCCACAGGGTGCACCAGCCCTGCCAAGCTCTGCCTTGTCAGGAATATTTGCTCCACACTCAGTATGCTTTACCCACTGCACTTGGCATTACATCCCCTACTCATGTCTACTAAACCTTTACATCACTTGAGATGAAGAGTATCCAGCTGCTCTGCACTGCAGCTCCCCAGGGGATTAGAAATGGCCAGGACACTAGGAAAACAAACTCAATAATGCTAGCGTGGCAGTATGGGGGCCAAATAAGTGTCTAGCACTTGGCTCTAAAACTAGTTAACTGCTGTCACAGTTTCACCACACTGAGACAAGCATTCTTGGTGAACACATACCAAGAGGTAGTAGATAACAGCCTTTTGTGAGAACTCTTACCCATCCACTAAGCTTTCCTAATTTTAAAAATGAATACCCAAAAGCTAGGAAACAATCTAGAGAAAATTCTAAACATTAAAAAACCTAGCAAAACGGTGAGGGGAAGAGAAAGAACTAATTCAAAACTGCCTTCTAAAAAGCATCAGTTTACATTTCAAAAAGGTAAAGTTACTTCAGGCAGATATATTCCAGACAAGATTCTTGTAATAGGGAATTCATATGGGGTTTAAGTTGTCCTTATTTTCTTTTTACAAAAATGAGGATGCAATTATACAAAGTTTCCAAGCGCCACAGCTTCCCTCTACAAACACACCTAGAAAGACAGGTTGTAATATGACCAGAGATCAACTAATTTTAGTCTCCTGATCTGAATGATACCTGAAAAAGGTGGCTGTCACATAATTATTTGATTGAAGATTTTGAAGAAGAACTTTACATCAAAATTTTTCTTTTTTCAGGTGCTTAGCTTCAACCTTTAAAACACCATAATATTTGCAAATGAAAAACAGAATGGTCAAAGCCTTACCATTTACCTTCCCTATTAGAAGATTAATTCCATGCAGATGTTCAGCTACGAGCTCAGCTGTATCAAGGAACTCTTCTACTGGACTTCAAGTGATACATGTGAAAAAGACTGTGGTGCCTTATGGCATGGCCCTGGTAAACCCCTCTGTTTCTTGCCTGCCCAAGCAAACAGTACTTTGTTCTGTCTGTTGAGGGAGATTGGTTACTTAACCCTTCTGTGCACATTGAAAACATTATTCCTTGATGAGCACAATACCAATGCTTATGATATCCATACCAATTATCATTTCCAACAGTGATGTTACTTTATGCTTTAAACCTTTAGGTGATATATACAATTGCATTTTTCTATCCAGGATGAACATTCAATTGCAAAATTCGACATAAACGGTCTTTCATCCCTGTTTGAATAAAAACTGATTACATAAAAGGCATCTCTTAATGATTCTGGTCACAAAGTAGTGGTTTTACAGTCAGTATATGACTGGAGCCAACTGTTCTCAGAGGCTCAGAGGAAGGAGAATATCTGAATTTCCTGCTTTTCACACTGCCTTACTTCTATTTCACTTCTACTCCAGGCCAGCCACACTTTGCAGATATATTATTCCCAAGATCAGTTCAAGGAAAGCCACTTTCACTGAAATGCCATCATCATAGAACAACTGAAACTGAAGGACCAAACACTGTAGCAGTATAAGCACCCTGTGCTTATAGCCTAAAGGCTGCATATCTGATCAATACCTGTAAGATTCCAAAAGAATTGTTTTCTAGATTTTTGTGGCAAAATATGTGTGCCTGAAAAACATACACACGTAACCGTCTTTTACTTATGTTTGTTACTGTCAATTAGTATTTGATTCATAAAGATAAATTTCAACAGGCTGCTCATTAAATAATTCTATACTTTTTTATTAAAAAATATCTTCACAATAGCACTCTTTGAAAGCGCATAACTAGCTCCACTCCTACTATAACGGCCTCTGTATAAGCATCCCTTCCTTTACAATTATCTTAGGCTACAGTATAATTGCCAACCCACCAAGTACATTCAGGACATTATGTTTTTCCAGTTGAAATACAATGAAACTTCCCCACTAAATTCAACAGGGGCTGGATTAATCATGAAAACCTACAGCATTCTAGATTAAAAGCAATACTTCAGCCGAAGTGGGGAAATGGACCTCAGCTATGAATGCCCAAGAAGATAATAAAAGCAAATTAGGAAGCCAAGTCAAATTTAAAGGGTAGTAGCAATAAATATTTGGGATAGAGGTTTACCAGGTCAGATAAATCAGAAAGAAGAGTCCAAAACTTTAATGCCTACCCCTGAGCCTATTACCTTAAAGTCATTCCTCCAATATAATACTTTATAGTCTTGACACTGCAAGCATTACTGCAAAGAATCCAGGTGCCATTAAAAATGAGTTAAAACCACGTTAAAAGCCATTGCATGGGAAGCATCTGATCTAGAACTATGACTTTATTCTGAGCTGTCTCACATTGGGGTTACTTGTGTGTAATACGTACATTCAGCATAAACCCAGCAGTAAAACTACTGAGTAACAAACCCTGACAGTATTAATCCACGCTTTAGTGCCTGTGAAAGCCAGGAAACAACACAGTGCAACTTCAGTGACACAGTCAAAGCAAACGAAACTGTGGCTCTACCAAAGTTAACTTCTGAAGCTTCACTGACTTCATGAAGACTATGATGATACTCCCGGAATGGCCACTAGAGATGCTGGTCAGTGAGAAAAGATCAGAAAGAAAAGGAGATCAGAAGTCCCTCCTTCAGATATGCCCCAAACAACTCATAAGCCCAGATACAAAACAACGCGTGACCATTCACCTGCATCTCTTTTTTTCCTCAGACTTGAAAGCTGTAATTTCGCAGTTTGTGGTTATGTCTCCTTAAGAATGTTATTGTAATAAATTAATATACTGAAGTGGTGTTCGTTAGAAATAGAACCTTAATGAAGGCATAGAAGTGGGAGCAGAGAACTGTTCATGAGCATCATAATTTTTACTAATTACTTACCTCTTCTCTTAACAATGCAATGGTAGTGAAGCAGCCAGCAAGCTTTTTCACAGACACATTGCACAGCAGTAGTATATCCCATTTGTCTTTGATACATATACATGTAGAAAGACTGTTTCAATAATGATTCTGTATATCCTGTAGATGAAATATGAGGCATTTACTTTATGGTTTTCTGCAAATATGACTTGCACCACTCTCACCACTCTTTCAACTCTGCTACACAATGTCTATTTTACTGCTCCTGCCACAAATCCAGATGGCTGCAGATGTGCAGCTGGCAACACTATGTTATCTGACCCTGTTTAGGAGTTTACACAATGCAGTGCCTGAATTAAGAGGAAGTCCCAAGTGCCCTCATTAGCACAGCAGCCAATGAGCTGACACAGGAGCAGCAAGAGTGGGAAATTTTAGCAAAAAATTCCTAGTACAGGAAATGCCTGCAAGACAGAGGGGAGATTGTACACTTTGCTGTGAAGACAGCAGAGCATAAAAACAGCTCTTTTAGGCATGCAATGGTTTTCTGAAAACTAATTACGAAGTCTATAGGCCAAAGTAAGCCCAGCTACTCTTCTTCACTATGTGACCGCATCTTCTGCCACTCATAAATACAGCATAATGGTTTACCTTAACAAGGATCACCTCCTTTACACAGAACTGTAAAAAAACAGTAAACACATTGCTGGCTTTATCAAATATCTTCATAAAAGCTCAAGTGGTGAGAGAAGCATTTTAAGGATGAATGAGTCTATTTAAAAATTTTAGATCTTGTGAAGCTTTGACACTGGCCATCTTCAAGGCAGACTTTATAAGAGCTGGCATTTGGCCTTTGTGAAGACAATAAAGGGATATTAGATAAAATACATAATTATTATGTAAACCTATGAACATATAGTGTGTTTTTAATCAGTATTGGATGTAATTTCTTATTATTTGAGCAACTTAAGACTAGAAAGAGAAGTTCAAAGTATGCTGTGTTGAAAGGTGCTTTCACACATTTGGTGATACGATAACCCTTTTAGGTATTCTGGTGTTGCGTACTAAATCTTTCAGGGATTGCTTTTTTGCTATTGTCATTCAAAGTTAAAAACACACGTGAACTAAATTGCGCATACAAATCAACCTTGTAAACATGACTATTTTCTGGCAGCACATTGTGCATACACACTCACATGCATAAATATATTGAGTTTTTTTAAGAAATATCCCCGCTTTATGATTTCCTTCTAATCACACAGCAATCACAATCAATTCACAAATAAAAAAATACTGAGTAAAACTGCAATACTGACTCTTAAAATGAATGCGATTCCATAAAAAGATTTTATCAGCACCACGCACATTCACATACACCATTTCATCTCAGGAAAGCCTTGCTATTCCAAGTAGCACTGAACTATGTGATTAAACCCCACAAATACCAAGATAATTAATTAACAATTAGTACATACCTAGCTCTTGTATAATTCTTTTCATGCACAAATCTCCTACTGCTTTACAGAGAAGCCTAGTTTCACAATAATCACTTGACAGCTAGGCAGTAAAAGCTCAATGCACATCCTGCTTGGGTGGCCAGATCCCTTTATGAAGTCGAAGTCTGATAGAGCTCACACCCCAGCTATGTACGTTCATTCTGCCAGATGCAGATGTCCACGCACTATTTACATACCCTAAGGTCAATCCGCCTACAAATCTCATCTGCCGTTGCTAAATACTCTGCACAGCCCTCATGGCTGACTGAAGCACTGACTTCAGTCAAGCGTGAGCACTTCACAAAGCAGAGTCCCTATGGCTGACTGAGGCACTGACTTCAGTCAGGCATGAGCGCTTCACAAAGAGGACCATCGTCACAGCCAGACTGTCCTTACCACCATCCACGTGAGCACACTTGTGGCCTACAGCAGGATGCAGGACAGGCTCCTCATTCCTCCCTCAGGCCTCTTGGATGCTCAGACTCATCTGTTCAGTTTGAATGCATGATGGCAGCAGACTCATGGCAGAGCCCAGATATACCCCAACAGGTCCAATGACATACCCTATAGGAGCAGGAGAGGCAGAAACTATGGAAAGGCTCTGGACACCAGGCTCAGCCTGAGTATGGTCAAACTAGTATTAAGCATGTGCTGAAACTCAGGCATGTCCACACATGGTTCTGCACAGAGATGAACTTATGCAAAGAGAAGTGCAAGGAGCACTTCAGCAAATGGGGAGGTCAGACTTCAGGCACCAGCCTGCAGCAGTTTGACCATATGAGGTCCCCACTTGTGAGCAGAGCTGTGTAATGGACAGTCTGTGCACCCACTCCATAAAATCCAAAGAGGTAACGTGACTTGGCCTAAGTCTTAATTAAAGCAGGTCAAGCTCAAATACTTCACCTCATGCTCCCTGCAGGCTGCAAATTGCACATGGTTGCTTACTGCAGCTCAGCTGACCCGTGATTAACAAGTCTTTAAGCAGAATTAATTCAGTCATGTCTGAGCCCCAAATTGCTATGGACAAGTCACAGAAATCCCTATTACTACCAAGAATAACTACACTGGGAAGCTGAGCTCCATTTACTGATTCTAATATTTAATACTTGAATTATAAAGAAGCAGAAGTAAAAATTGACCAAAGAAAATCCTCATTAATATTATTCAGAGTTTGAATGACAAAATATCTATGGCTCAGATCCCTTTTAGGGACAGCACGAAACCTACCAGCCTAAAACAACAGGTATTTCAAAATATTACACAGAGAAAGAAAAAAAGAATCAGAACAGCAGGATACTGTCGGGCTGCCTTCTGTTCTTGATAGCTTTTTTAAATTATTATTATTTAGAAAAGAAGAAAAGTCTAGTTTAGGAATGAATGCCTTCATATACACTCCTTAACTTTACATGGGTGACAGGCAAGAAATAATATGTGCAGAGAAGGAAAAATACCTTCTGTAAAAAAGAAAGCCCTTAAAACATAGCTATATTGCACTTATAATTGGGTTTACATTAATAAAGATACAAGGTTAATGACATTTTCATATGAATATATAATGTATAATAATGATACAATGGATAACCATGATACGTTTATATAATACATGCAAAATTACAGGTAACAGTGTACGCTGTCCAGATGGTAAGTAGAAGTAGAACCCACAGCCTACTGAGTTTTCACCCAGTATAACCAGAGGGGGTTTTATGGTGCCTCATACTCCAGGAAATGGCATCCAGGATTGAGAGTCAATTTTGAAGCTGTACTGAACTATTTATTAGGTTAATAGTAGATTTAAAAAAATCATTATATATACAATAATTTTCTACTGAAGACTTCTTATTGCTTTACACTGAAAATAAATATATTCCAACCTTCCAACTGATAACCTAATAGAAGTGATCTTAGCAAAGCCAGGTTGCTGAACAGATAGCAAGTGCTGTAACTGTTGCTTTCCTAGTCCCTCTCTAATATCACTTTCACTGCACTACGAGTGACTTAAGGTCTAGCATGTTTACAATAGTACTCCTGATTAAAACAGCATGCCACATGTACATGTTTTACAGTGTGCTGTAAAATGAGTGCTGGAGATGTGGTATATCCACCTCAGCTAGGCTTTTTATTTGCCATCTATGAGGTACCACACCTCAGCTAAATAAGAACCATTTATGTTAAAAGCTGGGACACCACTCCAATGTATCTGAGAGATGCTGCAAGAGCATTGTAAAGCTTTTTAAACATCACACTGCTTTTAAGGATGAAAAACACAGCTAAAGCTACTTAGAATTCTACTTCGGCTGTCATTTATTATATATCATATGGACACCCATCTCCTCAATTCTGCATGATGAAGCAAGAATTGTTTGGTTGAGAAACTGATTAATACTTCAAGCCTACTCTTTTACATTACAAACAATGCATACAAATTCCCTAATCGCACAGGATTAGTTGGATTAACTATTTCTCACTTAAACATAAGTGCATCATTTACAGGACAAGCAGGCATTCAGCTGTTGCAAACAGAACCCTGTCCGCCTTCGTTCACATCTGCTTGCCGCTTTACTTCCAGAGAGCCCATCAAGGGATGAAGCATATGGCCTCGATATTGTTAGTGTTTGTAAAGAGCATGCATAGCAAGCACAGCAGAGATCATACATTCAATTGGAAGTACAAACATAACTTCACATAAGCCATCCCAGCACAAAAGGAAGACAGACATAAAGAATTCCCAAGAAAACCCACAATGGTTCTGAATCTTTTGTTTCTCCTGGTTACAGCTCTGTTGGATTAGTGGGTTTACACTGGGATAAAAACAGCATCAGACTATCAAACCACGTATTTGTCTTACTATGTGTCTCAACAGGCAAATACTGACATCTGGTATACAAAGTTACTGCAGACCTTAACAGCATGATTTATTTTTTGTTCTTAAGTAAAGTTGCAATTATCCCTTCACAAAGGAAAAGCATGACATAAATTTTTCCTTATCTTCAACATCTCCTGCTGGCATTCCCCCCTTTCAAAACACTGGTTTTCTGAAGTCCCCAGCATTTGCACATTTAAAAAAAAACAAAACAAACATGTTTGACAAGTCTTTTTTTTCTTCTCCCCACCCTGCTCCACGTGAGAATGGATGAAGGAAACTATAAAGGAAAAGAAGCTGCAGCTATGCACGCGGGTTGAAACAGAACTATGAAGAGAGAGACCAAATGCACCCTTCAAGAACAATGTGATCACAGAGTAAACAAAGTACTCCGGCAATTCCTTCTTCATGTAAAGTCTTAACAGCTGTCAAATGCGCCAACAAGAAAAGGACACATAAATAAGCTTAGTTAATCAATAAATATTTCAGGATTATTGAAATAGGTCACATATCAAGGAGCTAAAGAGAGTTTCTCATACAAGTAAAACCATTTCCATTTTATTTCAGGGGCTAAGTTTATTCTACCCAATTCATACCAGTCTGGATGTACAATTCCCATCTTCTGTTGCATTACCATTGTCATTTCAAAAACAGCATTAGGAGATGTTCAAATATTGCAGCTACCTACCTAGCAAAAAACTTACTGCTCCCAAAATACCCCACCAGAACGGATCCAAAAGACCCACTTTGCTGGGTGATTCCTCTAACTTGCTGTAAACATGCATACGAATGAACACTTGAATACCTCACTACGTACTCTTCGAATTTTTTGCCCTGTAACACAGAGCTGCTAGCAACTGTGCATCCTTACATTATTTATCAAGTTTGCTTGATTTCTTTCTGGCAGAAGTGACAAAACAGCTTAGGCTTCTTCAGGATGCATAGAGGCCACTTCTGCTTCAAGTAGCAGAGCAGGTAAAAAGTCTTTGATTCTGCTCCTGTGCTTTAGTTTTTACCAATAGTATCAAAGTATCCATAGAAACTAAAGCAACTTGGTACCAACCAAGAAGCAAAAAAATAATCAGGCTAAAATAGATGACAGAAACATTTGTGAAGGAAGTGCTTTTTTCTGACTAAGCTATGGAATGAAAAGCAACTAGAGTTCTCAGGTATGAGGTAAATTTACAGATTCCTGGGACAGCAAATTCATAGAGGACATTTCGAGAAATACTTTTCTTGGAACCTTAATTCTACATTATTTTTTCCCCTTAAGTTATAAGAAACAGATAACAGAGTATTTTGATGTCCCAAAACCGGATCACAATCCAGCACCCTTTTTCATGTTCAGCATTAAGTTATATCAGAGTAGAATAGTTTCAATGAACCACAGACTAACTAAAAGCTACTCTGACAAGAGCATTTTGAAAACTCAGCCTGATAAAATCTGATCATTCCCTGATGCCAGAGCACACGAAATTATAGGTGCCAGAAAGAAAACAGGGACTAGCAGGTTCACAAGGGAAGAATGAGACAGGAGCATGCCCAATCACATCAGCTAGATTTATGTGCTGGAAAGAAGCAATGCATCTCTTTCAGGTCTCTGTATATTCAGCTACTCTTGAGCCACCTAGACCTGGAACTATTACGAGACCAGCAAGACACCGAAGAAGACAGACAGGAAATCTATGCTGATCCTTCAAAAGGTAGCTTCTCTTTCTCATTATTCACAGAATTATCTTTGTTTTTCTTAAAGCATCAGGGTACAGTAAATTCAATTAATGAACAACGATTTGCACCTCTCACTTTACAGAGTTTTTTTTGCCAAATTTCAAAATTCCTTCCTCAACTGATCAGAAAGGAGAAAGTTCCTGACTAAAGCTAAGCTGAAGGCAAGAATGCCTGATTTTTTACATCCATTTCTTGTTTGGGATGTGCCAATTTAAAGATTCATCCAGTCTACTAAAAAAAAAAATACAGCACAATATTTTATGTCTGAATGGCAGATATTTTTTCAATTATGATATTAACAGGATAATCCTAAAACAAATTAGTCTTTAATAGGTTTACAGAGAAAATATTAATATGCTAGGAATTCATGTAGGCAAATAGAACAGTGTACATTTTATGAATAAGTACTGTAATCATCCGCTTGTTACTTGGAAATAAAAACAAACAACATTTGCATAATAAAACTGTTTACACATCTACCAAAAGTGTGTCATTATTTCCTCCTGGCTTTTATACAACAGTCAGCATACATGGTAGGTCCAATACATTGAGTTTTACACCAGTTATTGCTTAAACAGTTTTGACATTTCAAGTTATTCATATTAACATGTGGACTCTAAAAGAATCCTTGTGCGCAGTTAATAGTATTTTAGAGAGGTCAAAATTAAGATCTACCAGAAAGAAATAATGCAGAACTGATTATACTATAGATTCTGAAAACATGAGACACTAGCCTCACAGTTCTACAAATCATTTTACTGGAAGCTAAAGGATTAGACTGACGTATATTTCCCAAGCTACATCTGTCATAACAAGTCTAAAAAAGCAACCAGCCCACTGAGCAAGAACTGGCACTCTGGGAAACGGCTTAAATAGCACTGAGCTCTCAACTAGCACTTTTATGTTTATTACGTATTTGAATAGACTCAAATCAAGAGTGTATTTCTTCTTTGCATTTGATTTAAAGATAAAAATTTAAAAATAGCATATTAAGAATTCCACAGTATAACAGAAATTTCTGGATACTAGTGCTACCAACGGTAAAAGGATGGGAGTGCACAGCTAGCAGTATTCTCCCAGCCCTGAGTCACAAAGACAAATGGGAGGAAGGGAGCCCACAGGGGCACTGCCTCTGCAGGAGTCTCATTCCTCCATCACAGAATCGGGCTTTTACATTCTTTTACATTGCAATCAGAATTGCAATTTCAGCTGCATTTACATTTTGTAGAAGAACATTTCACTGTCAGCCTGCCTAATGCTCCTTATGCAAACACATCAACTCACTCAAGACATTACTTTACCTGTGCCTAAAGATACAACTTAGGATTATTATTAGTTCCACAAATAATAATCTAACATTAGAATGGACCATGTATTTTGTAATATGTTACGCTGCAGGTTTTTTTAGTCTGTTTTTAAAAACAAAGCAAACAAATCCATACATTTGGGCCCTCAAAATTTGCCAGTGAAGGAACTCAAACTACAGATTTAACAGATAAAGAACAGAGCATATACCCTTCAGAGAGAATCCATAGAACACAGAAACCCAACATTGTAACACATCCCGCTTCACTGCATAAATGAACCTGCATAAAAGCTGGCAAACCAACTGGAAAAAGGGAAAGGAAGAAGCTCTGCTCATCCTATAGAATGGCTGCTGGATTCCTCTACAGGTTTCCTACAATTACTGTTATACCTGTGAATCACAGAATGGTTTGGGTTGAAAGGAACCTTAAATATCATCTAGCTCCAACCCCCCTGCCATGGGCAGGGACGCCTTCCACTAGACCAGGTTGCTCAAAGCTCATTCAACCTGGCCTTGAATGCTTCAAAGGATGGGGCATCCACAGCTTCTCTGGGCAACTCTGAAGCTGCAGGGACTTGAAGCAGATATGTCTATTAGTGGACAATAAATTGATTACTGTTGAAGTGAATAGCACAATAAATTGACTTCTTACTAGCTCCCACATGACCTAGGAGATATTGTAGAACAAAACAGTTCAGTTGGAAGGGATCTACAATGATCATCTAGTCCAACTGCCTAATCACTTTGGGGCTAACAAAATACTTGGTTAATAGTTTGTAAATACTTGACCAAAGACTGTAGATAAACAAACCCAGTAAGTCCCAAGTGCAGAGTACAAACCCCTCTTCCTTCACTCACAGTTTCCCTTTCCCACACCAGAGCACCTGCAAGTAAAGCATTGCAGTACAGCAAGCAATGCTTTTGCCCTGGGTCTCCATTTCCCAGATCAGACTCCCAAGGACCTGAAGCCAACTGCATCTGTCCTTGGATGGCATGGGGGCAGGTGGCATGGGGAAGCAGCTAGACACAGGAATGGAAGTATGGGAGCAATGTTGCACTAGTGCTGCAGAAGTGTATTAGCAAGAAGTAACATTTTAAAGATTAATCTTAAAGTTTCCAGGATTAACATGGTACACACAGGTACATCACTGTCAAATGATCAAGCTCATTATTTATTTCAGGACGTGCGTGTTGTTGCCCTGTGACCAGACACTCAGCTCTACCTCATGGCTTGACACTCAGGTCTGCTACTGCAGCTCTGATGTGGCACAGGAGTTTTGGATGAGCAGCCATGTGACAACCTCACAGCACCAAAAGACCCATTGCTGATGAGATGCTCATCAAGACAGATCCAGCTACTGTGGCATGTGGAAAGAGGAAAGTCACTTGAAAGACTCATTCATTCTCTGATTTTAGACCAACTTCATTAAAACACAGTGTAATGGAGCCATTGATTGAGTCACATTAAGACAACCTAGGTTACCTATGTTAAGTACTCTATGGCTCCAATTCAACAAGCCCCATCTCTCTCTCTCTCAAAAAAAAAAACCAAACAACAAAAAAACCCAACCAACCAAAAAAAAAACCCCAACCAAACTAAAAAACAGATACCCTGAACACCAAGGTAAAGACTCTTTGTCACACTATCTCAAATTTCCAGAAACAGCATTAACCCCACACAACAAACTAACAGAAAGAAAGAAAAAAATTTTTTTCAAAGCTCTCACAAATCTTAGTATTTAATAAACTAAACACCATGACTACAGTGATTTCGGGGATAAAAAAAAAAAAAAAAGAAAGTACAATTTCATGCAAAGAAATCCACTTCCTTCACTGGTCTACATTTGTATCTTCACAGGCAGGAATATGGATTTGTTACACATTTGGTTTTGTATTTTATTTACAGAAAAAAAACAAAAAAAATTACACAGAAAAATTTATGTTCAAGCTGTCAGATAAAAACAAATGAAATTGAAAGAAATCTAATTCATTTCCAAAATCTTGGAAGGTTATCTACTGCTAAAAGCATTTAAGTTGCTTTGGTGAAGTACTACCTTCACCACTTCTCTCAATGAAAAGAACAAGCAACAGCAATATCCATATCCTGCACAACTGAACAAGAGCCATCTCGTGCAAACACTAAGTTCAGAAGGATTGCCAAAGGAGAATCTGAACACAGTTCTGTCTGAAGACTGGAAAAATGTTGCATTTAATAATGTTAATAATTGAACTTAATGCTGTTGAAGACATGGCGGTCCAGGGGCTGAATTCTCCATTAAAATAATTTTGTTAAAAATAAAATGCAAGACAGGCACCTGCAATGTGGTTTTTCCATGCCCTGACCTCCCAACGCATGTCATTTGCACACAAGACTGGCAAATGGGAGAGGATGTACAAATACCATTACATTCTATTATTAGGTTTTTAGCAAGGCTGATTACAAGACTGCCAACCCAAAACGTCATGTGATTTCTCCAACATAATAATCTAGCATGCAGGAAATGAATGGAAACTACCTATCCATTTTGCTGACACATATTAGGAAGAAGAGATGTTAATCATGAATATCTGACATAATCTTTATAATTTCCTGAGCCAAACAAAAGAGATAGATTTTAAATAAAAACAAATATCACATGCAAAACCAGAAAAACATCACAACCAAAAAAACCTCCTTTAAAATCTCAATGGCATTTGGGGGTTAAAAAGAGCAAAAAACAAACAGGTAAATAAAATGGTCAACTAATTGATGTAAAAATAAAAAGGAAAATGAAACCAAAAGGCTACATAACATGTTTTGCCAAACGATGTAGTTCAATCCCTAGAAAAAAAAAAAAAAAAAAAAGAACAAAGTTTCAAACACTAAGGCTGAGCCTGACTGTGAGGGTTTTATGTTGGATACCATCTGAGACCTCATGGTGCTACAATGCAGAAGGGAATTGTACCTGGGATTACCATAATATCACCCTGATGAAGCTTTCTCTTATATTTTTCTTATTTTCCTGAAAATTAATTAATCAGTGAAACTAATAATTACCATTCTAAGACACCTCTTATTGTATTTTTTTTATTCTAATGCTTACAGCTGATTAAAATAAAGTTTTATAAGGAGTTCCTGTATGTGTAAGTGTGTATGCACCTGGAGAGTCTATATATAATCCACCCCCCATGGTTAAATATTTCCATTTCATTCCCCCTCAATTTTTGCTCCACAGTATGGTCAGGGATTATTAAAGGATGGTAATGGCCTTGTTACCTGATGACACAAACGGTATGTTCAACAACTTGAAGGGAAGACATCTCATTGCTTTTCCCTCTTAGCCGTTTTCCCCAAAAGTCAAAGAAAATCAATGAAATAAATTTCATTTTAGATACACCTATTTAAACTTGATTGACAGAAGATCATATTCAATTAGAGACAGAGGTTTAGTTTGTACACACATCAGTAACTGTGACATACAGAGACAACTAAACCAAGCACAACTGCTCCCTGTTCCTTGCACGTATCAGTTTTACTTTCAAAAACCTAAACGGACAGAGGGATTTTCTAATTAGTAGTGGGCAAAATATTAGTAGAGTGCTTGCTAACGAGTGGTTTTCCCTCAGGTAGCCCATCTACCTA
>JAVJGJ010000030.1:14547167-14620496 GCA_035590215.1 Microhierax caerulescens | reverse complement strand
TGGGAGCTGGTGTCCCCCTCAAATCCCAGGCCTGGGGCTCCCTCCTTCCATCTGGCACTGCCAGACTGTCAGTCATAAATAGCTTTGGGCTGAATTAGTGCTACCTTAGCTCTGTCACACACATAAGTGGGTGTGAAGTGCTCCTGACCTCTTTCTGCCCAGGCTGCTGTGGGTTCACCAGACAGCTGCTCAGCACATCCCTTCCCAGGTTCTTCCTTCAAGAAATCACCTCTTCTCTCAAGACAAGGAGCTGAGAGCTGCTATGTGCAAGGAGCAAGCTCCTGCCTGGGGCTGGACTGCTGCTGTCCTTCCTTACAAGTGGCTTTTGCCTCCCCCATCAGTTGCTCTGCAGGAACCAGCACTGGAAGCACAGTAAATGATGCTGCTCCATATTTTATTCACCAGGCTGAGTGAGGGTCTCTCTGCTCCTCCAGCAAAGGGCAGTGCTGCACCTTGAATGCTGGGCTCAGTTTTGGGCCACTCGCTGCAAGAAAGACACTGAGGTGCTGCAGCGCGCCCAGAGCTGGGGAAGGGGCTGGAGCACAAGTCTGATGGGGGGTGGCTGTGGGAGCTGGGGTTTCTTAGCCTGGAGAAAGGGAAACAGAGGCTGGGTGTGTGTGTGTGTGTGTGACACACGACTTCATTGCTCTCTACAACTGCCTGACGGGGCTGTAGGCACGGGGGTTGGTCTCTTCTCCCAAGTAACAAGCAACAGGATGAGAGGACACGGCCTCGAGTTGCACCAGGGAGGGTTAGATCGGGTATTAGGGAAAACTTCGTCAGCAAAAGGGTTGTCAAGCGCTGGAACAGGCTGCCCAGGGAAGTGGTGGAGTCACCATCCCTGGAGGTGTTTAAGAGACGTGCAGATGTGGTGCTTGGGGACAGGGTTTAGTGGTGGGCTTGGCAGTGCTGGGTTAACGGCTGGACTCGATGATCTTAAAGGTCCTTTCTAACCTAAACGATCCTATGGTCGGTGTAAGGAGGGGAGGAACCTGCCTGTGCACCTGAGCTATGGCTGTGCCCTAAGAGCAGAGCAGGGGGAGCAGAAACACCACAAGAATCAGAGAAAAAAAGGAGAACAAAGGAAAACTGAAATGGAAAATGGAATATCTAGGACTCAGAGAATCTGTCCACATCTGTGTCCCTCTGGAGAGCTGGCCAGCAGGGTTTCTGGACCTGCTTTTGGCAGGTTTTTCTCGTGTTTCTTTCTTGGGAGCGAGTTACTTCTGCTTCCGAAGGAAAGGAGGAGGAATAGGTGAAGTCAGAAGCTTTTAAAAAACTCAGGCAAAGAATGTCATTGAAGTGCCTTATAGCAGTATTAATAAATAACAGCAAAAGCTAAGCTAACAGGCGTGCTTTACAAAGGAAATACCTAATAGTGGATGCTTTCTCTGGGGAAAAGTGCTTGAAATGGTCTGTGATAAACTTCCTGTAACAGGATTCTGGAGGAAAGACTACAAATATTCCTGCGAGTTCTGACTATGATATTGTCAAGCTGAGTTATTTCTAAAAATCTCCAGGTCACATCCTGGTGCCGTATCATTCCTGTGACTCTCAACACAGAAAACAGAGCGACTGCTCCAAGTCATGCGTTGGCAGTGATTGAAAACTGCTGCAAGATGCTATTTGCCAAGTGTCCTATGGGTCTGACACAGCCCCAGAAGGCTAATACATGAGTTCTCTGGAAACCACCTTCTTGCTCAAGGAACTCTGCTGCCTGTGCTGTAAAGTAGAAGGCAAAGACAGCAGAGAGTAGCTGACACTGTGCTCTTCAAGAATAGTTTGTCTTTCCTCCTCCAACACGGAGGATCCAGACACTCTCGCTGCCCGTGCTGTGGTCGGTCACCCAAGCAGCAGCAGTCCTGTGACACTGTCAGAAATATTTCCAGGTATATAACAATGCCAATGGAATTAGGAAACGGTCTTGATCTACTCTAATTTTTACTAGAAAATATACACCAGCCACCTTTGTTCAGAATATGAGAGATTAATAATTGCCCTTCAGCGAGGCATGAATCAGAGAGATTCAGGCTGAGCAGCACCTGTTTTAATTTAAAGAAAAACTTTATGTATATGGCAATGAAAACAGCCATCTTTTTTCCAAATTCCCAGGCACCATAGCAATACAGACACACACATTACTCTTCACTGACGACTTAAAGGCCACCTTTGCAGCAGAGTGGCTCTTTTTTGGCAGACTCCATCCCAGTTTGCAGTGCAGCCCTGAGGAGCCCGGTGCAGGCGCTGTGCCCAGAGAGCAGAGCTCTCAGTGCAGGTGTGGGGTGTGCAGCTCCCACAGCAAAGGCTGGGTCTGTCCTTCTGGGGAAAATCCGTTCTCAGATCCTCTGCTAAGCATGTGCCGTAGCTGTTTGCTCCACTCGTAACAAAATCAGCCCTGTGTGTTTGTGACACAGAACGTCTGCCGCAGCCAGGGCAAAACTCCCTCAGCCCGTGCGCCCAGGCAGGCGCAGAGTCTCGCAGGGGGTGGAATTTAAAATTCCTGCTGTGACTGCCTTCTGAGTGCTTTGCATGCACTGCAAAACTAACCGACGAGTCTAACACCTCAGTCCCAATAGACAGCCGTAACTCAGCTGAATTTGTGGGTTATACCAGACTTTATTTACTGTTTCATCCTGGGAGATAAGTAAGAGATGACAGCCGTCTATTCATTAAAGTGGGGGAAAGCCGCCCACAGCTAACGCTGGTTCTCTCACATACACTTCCACATCTTTAATCGAATTTGGATTTTGCAGTACTAGCTCTGTTGTTTTAAGAAGGGCTTATGTTCCTATTCACCTGGGTACCGGTGAGTTCGAAGAGCTGGTTTGTTCACCTCTTAAGCCCCCAGTTTGAACAAAGGACATGCTGTAGCAATCAAATGTCGTTACCAGCTAACGAGTATCCACTGGCCTGTGTAAGAGCAGTCAATGGCCTCTTCCCATTCCTTATTCGACATACAAACCACCGTTCTAACCCGAACTGCTGCAGAGGCACCAATGAGTGCTCCTGAAGCTACTGTTTGCAGATGTCGAGGATGGAAGGCTGATTTAAATCAGTCTCAAAAGCCTTTGGAATGCACTTAGTGCCATGGCACCCGGGAACCTATATACCCCTTATGGGGAGCCCTGGGTGCCCCGTTCCCAGAGCGATGAGCAAAGTGCAAGACCCAAATTCAAGATTTAATTTGAACAGTTGGGTAATTTTCAGCATTTGTTTTATTCCTTTGATATCAGCTAGTTTATTTGCTTGCTTAAAAACCTTCCTGAACAGGGATGTTTTTCTGACTCAGTAACTACACAGACTAAACTCCTAATCCAAGGTGCAAATACTCTTTATTTCACTGTACTCTTTAGACTTAGTGTGACTTGAGCAAAAGGCCAGGCTGTACTTCAAAGACAAAAATGCAACCGGGGGGCTTTTTTTCCAGGTGGGTGAATCTTTGGTGCATCTGTTCCTGGCAGGGCTGGGCCAGGCACCAAGTGGTGTCTCTCCAGACCATCACCAGCAGCGCTGGTGTCCGGTGCGAGGTGGGGGAGCACCTTGTCCTGTGGGCTTGCCTGGGGAGGCTGGCAGGGAGGCTGGCAGGATGGCTGCACTTGCCCCTGCTGTGCCATACTCGAATGAGCCATCTCATAGCGGAGTCATGCTCTTGCCCAGGCAGCTGTCATAATGTATTACAGCATCTTTCAGGCTGCTTGGGAGAGCCTTTGCCTACAAATCCGAGAGGCACAGACAGGAGCAAACAGCAGCTGAAAACCAGAGCCCCATCCCCAAAATCTCCTGTGCCCAGATCTTTAGTTTATCACCGTCATGCGGCACCCTGTGCCTCACCAAAGTGACTTTTCAAGGGCATAGTTGCTGTGCAGTCTCTCCCCTCCTGATGCCAGGCTGCGTGGTCTCCCATGTTAGGGGAGTTCTAATCAAGCCAGAAATCTTGTATTTCCTTCTTCCTCCCCTTTTCCTTTTGTGCTATTAGGCATTGTGGCAGATTTATTCCACCACACTTACAGCATCCTCTTCACCTCATTATTTTAAACTCTGTGATCACCGAGGAAACTCTCTTTTCCACCTGAGGCTCCACAGCACATTCCTCTGCCCTGCTCGGGCTGCCCAGCTTCCCGAGATCCCTCTGCCTTCCTCCTTTCCTGCATCCCCAGCAAGACACTTTCCGTGCTGGTGGAGCATTTACCGTCGTGCAAAGTGACAGAGAACAGCCTCAGAAAATGAAATAACTGGTGGGTCCACTACATCAGACATGGTGGAGAAAAACTTTCCTTGGCAAATTAGCACAGCCCAGCTTGCGATTTAAAACCTGAAAGTACTGAGGGGTTTGCAGTCCCCCCAGACCGTGTGCTGCAGATAGTCTGTGTTGTGGCAGCCGGCGAAGGGTGACCTGCAGTAACGCTGCACACCACAGCACTGCTCTCAGATGTCGTGCAGAGGTGGCAGGACCACTGCCTGCGTTCTAGAGCCCCAGAGCTCGGGTGATGGAGAAGCACAAGCCAAGATCACTCGGGGGCCGCACCCACACAAGCCATGCCTTTGGAAACCCAGTCCTTCCTGCTGTTTTCCAGGTCACAATGCTTTCCTGAATGTCCCAGGCCTCAGGAGACAAACCCAAATATGCCAGTTGCTCCCCTAGTGCTTCACAATTCTGATTTTTATTCTGTGAATTTGAGCCCACACTGAGAGGTGCTGGCTGTTGGCTGGGGCACAACAAAAAAACCCGAAGTCTGACCAGGTCCCTGGGCTAAAATATTAAATAATATGGATACAGCAATGCCCAGTATTTGTTTTCCTCTTATTCACATTGTTGCATAGGTTGAGCAATTCGGTGTGTGCAGGGGGAAGTTCAGAGCAGCACTGGGGGTTGCCTCTGACACACGGGTACCGCACATCTCTCTCAGCGGTGTCTGCAATCGAAGGGCATTTTCCTGATTATCCTCCCTCCCAGAAATAACAGAGCAGTCACATCCATATGTGTGTGTTCATGCACAATGTCTTGCTACAGATTTAAAGCGCCAAGGCTGGTGCTGCTGAACACTCAGGTAGCACTTGACATGGCGAGTGTCTCATAGTGCAAACCTGAGAAACGAAGCTGTAACGTCACAGGAAGGTTCCCTACGGGGCAGCACAGCAAAGGGGGGTCAGAAGGAGTCAGGAGCAAAAGGGGTTAAGAGAAGCAGCCGCAAAGAAAAGCTGGTGCTGGAGCAAAGGGAAGGCAGTGAACTGAGCCTTCCACCTGCTTTAAAAGCTCTTGCTTGTGGTAAGGACCTGCATCTATTTTAGGCTTTATTGTGAGTGATAAATACCAGCGTGTTATCTCTGTTTTTACTGTTAATGAACAACAATAGTAACGCAGGAAGCCCCAGCACAGCTGAATCCCCTCTACATCAGCCCAAGTGGAGTAGATCCCTGCCTGACAAAGCAAGCTGGAGGCTCTCAGGGGCACAGAAGTGACAGTATTCGCTGGTGGAGCGTCAGGATCCCCCACGCAGTCACAGCAAACAGCAACATCTGCAGTCACAGCAACTTCTATTCTCAAGGCTTTAAGACAACCAGCACTCCTCATTTCACATCGATTCCCTTTGGCAACATCGCCATAGCGCAGTTTTTATCCTTGTGTTCAGCCCTCAGCTCCTCTCCAACATTTGCCTCTCTCCCCCCCTTGCCCGTTGAGTTCTGGTGCTTTCAACTCGTTATCTGCCTTACCCAGAGACTTCCACCAGCCTGCCTTCTAAGTGTGCGAAGGAAAAAAAAAGAAGTCTAGACAGCATCACATTAAACCTCTAGCCAAAATGAGGGAAAGGAGATTGCACAGCACAACTGGTGGAGAAACGCAATACATTGGATTACGAGGCTTAATGCTTGCTACAAACAGGCTGTGCAGTGTCGGGTTTTATTTGATATTGTGTCTCCGTGAGAGACTCCTGCATCGTAGCTATTCTGGCAGAGCTGCTCCATGCAAATGCTTGGAAATTAGGGATGATAGCGAATACAAGAAAGCAGCGGTGAGGAGCGGGATGGAGGAAGGTGGCCAGGAACACCCAGGCAGGGTGGGAGCCGGCGAGGCAGTGCCCTCTGCTGATGCTGGGCCCGCAGGCTGAGCTGCCAGCCCTGCCGGGACTTCGGGCATCGCACTGACAAGAGATGAGAGAAGGAAAAGCTAGATTTCATTTAGGATTGCTAATTTAGTGAAACCACTGATCTGTACCGGAGGAGCGCTTTATTTACCAGAACAAGAGAGACCCAACTTTGCTGGAGATTGAATTACATTTAGTATTGTTCTGTGTCAAGGAGGCTATACAGAAATCTTTTCATAATATCAACCTCCATTTAGTTTCATCAATAAAAACATGCAGAGATGGAGAAATGAAGGCTGAAGCAGTGGTGGTGGATTTGCACCTGCTGGTGATAAAAGCAGAAGGGGCAAAGGCAGCAGGAGCAGGCAGCGCTCGTGGCGAAGGCTGGTGTCCCCCGGCGCAGGGGCAGGTGCCAGATACAGGGCAGAGCAGTCTCTGGCCGCGCACACAAGGTCCACACAGGCTCCTTCCCCACTCGAGTCCTGCCTAAATCTGCCCACGGGGGATGCCAGTGTGTTGGTGCAGCAGGGGGAGTGTGCCCGCCCCAAGGAAGCAGCCCAGCACTAAGTAGGTCTGTTTATTTTGGCGGTACTCCTGCCCTATGATGAATGAAGGTCTATTTTTTCCTGGTTTGTGGTTTGATCTTAATTTCCTGTATGAAGTTCTCAAGAGGATGCCAAGATCAAATAATTAGACTATTCTGCGATAAAGAGGTAACATTGTTATTCAAATGTATTCAGAATTAATTTACCACCAAACAATTTACACTGCCACCGTTGTATCCTCCTGAAATTACTGGAATACGTTATCTGACACGCAAAGCATCTCATGACCTGAAATAACTTTATCAACCATTAAATGCTTGCGCAATAGGTGCGTGGTCACAGAAATACGCATTGAAATGCAGCAGAAGCCACAAAAGCAATAGCGTGATTTAAAAACGGGAAGAACAAAACCAAACAAAAGCACTTGACGTGCAACAGTAAACACGCAGAGAGCAGAATCCCGGAGCAGCCCGGCAGCGTGCTGGGCCCCGGCAGGGCTGGGGGCCAGACCCTCACCGCAGGCACCCGTGCGAGATGCCGTCGGTGCCGCTGCAGATGCACACCCGCAGCGTGCAGGGCTCCGTCTGAGCCTGCTCCTGGGGCTCGCCTACGTGCCCCTTGGCCAGGGGAAATCCAGCGGCTTTCTGCGGGCTCGTGCGCCGATGTGGGGAGCAGACGGCGGGGCTGGGGGCTGTCAGGCTGCCGCAGGGACGATTCCCCTGATTAACAATTATCTGAGCCTGCGGGCTGGTCTCAGGTGCTGTGAAGCTGCTTCTCTGAAGCTGTTTGCTTCGGGGAGGGGGAAGCATATCGGTCTTAGTGCAATTCCCGCCTGCTCCTACCCTGCCATGTTTCATCACCTCACCCGCCACGGGGAGAAATGCCCCATTGCTTCGCCCAGGCCGCGGGCAGGGGCTCGGGCATGGCCAAGGCAGCGGCTGCCCGCGGGGCTCAGCCCAGGGGGGGCTCAGGCAGCCCGCAAACCCGCAGGGCAGGTGTCTTGGAGAGGGTAAAAAGGCCAGTCTCGGCCAGCATGTGCCCCGTTTGGGTGAGCAGCCACCCCCCCAGCCCCCTGTGCGCAGGTGGGGCTCAGCCCCACTCACACCGGTGCCGTCCAGCGCTGGTGCCCCGGCTGCAGCCGGGCTGGGGTCTCCTGCCACCCTGGCTGAAGGGACCCGGCCAAACCGGCCAGCAAACGTGAGCTGGGCAGAAAACCAGGCACGGGGCCGCTCTGAGGGCTCCCCCTCCAGCATCCACGCACCCCACCGCCGTGCAGCTCCCGCCCGGCGGACACCGCTTTTTTTTCAGCTTGGAAAAGCCTGCTTTTGCCTTTATTTTTAAAAATGAAACTTTGCTTGCAGAGTGTGGGAAGGTGATTCCAAAATAACATTCCAGACAGGCATAATAAGCCTCAGAAAAGCCAGTCACACAGAGGAGGATCATTATCCACAGAATTTGTTTTCTATGTATTTATATAAAATAATCAATAATTTTTTTTTCCACGCAGACTCCAATTTGATTGTCTTTTCTGTGTTACTTGCAAATCATACAAACAATCGATGTCCTGACCCCTTCTCTATGCAAACACAGCTTAGAAAGAGACTACAAGAAATAAAATCTGATAAATTCCTCCATGCAGGACTGTTTGTTTAAAAGCTTAGCTGGAGCCCAATCCTGTTCACAACGGCTTCAGTGGTACAAGAGTGGGACTGTCAAACGTGCTTGAGGTATTGTTATTGCCACAAATATCAGCAGGAATATAACATTAGTAAAAACAAACAAACAAAAACAGAACAAAAGGAATAACCCAGAGGTGAAGGTAATCTCTTTTAAAATGCAGAAAGCAAAATCAACCCCCTCCCAGGCACAGTACACTTCTCTTGCAGAGGAAGGGCAAGGTGAGCATGCAGCCGGGGTTTGGGGTGACCCAAGTGCTGGGTAGGCTGGGGACCCTGTCTGTCACCACCCACTCACAGAGGGGGTGGCAGAGGGGGTGGCAGGCTCTCCTCACAGGAGCAGGAGTGGCCAAAGGAAACGATGGCATGGGGGCTGCACAGTTTTGGTGCCACCTCCTCAGCAGCACTTGAATAGAAACAAACCCCTAATCAACAAATGCAATGCTAAAATTGGATTGACAACTCCTGTGGTCTATTTTTTACTATTACTTATTAATTCCAAACCGTTGGCATCCATCTGATCTGCCACGTATATGTTGCTAACACATCATCCATCAAAATAATCACTCTGAGTAATTTCTGATGATGCTTCAGCAAAGCATGGCAACTGAAATCGGTCTGCTATGAAACGCCACTTCAGGCTCCACGTGTGACACCGTTTCCAGTCATCCCGCGTTGCTTTGTTAGGGCCGGTGCCATCAGGCTCTACAAAATGGCATCAAGCTCTCGTCTGTCACTTTGAAGGGGTGCTACTACTGCTTTTTAATCTAAGAGAAAGGTTAGATAAATAGGCTATCTACAGTAGCTTAATCATCTTGCACTCACTGCTTTTACTATATGAGGGGCATGATACTGCAAATACTCAGCTGCTCAGTGCAGCACTTAATAACAGGTATAATCTCACTGATCTCATCCGCAGTCAGGGCTGGCAGCATCACAGACTACCTCTCAGTCACAGTGGTGTAAACGCGGAGCAACTCCACTCACACTGTCACGGTTATCTGTCTTATTCCGATATAAACTTGGAGCTGAATCAAGCACTTTGAGCGTGCAGCAGATCTAGATGGTGTTTTCTGATACAGTATTTTCAAATACTTAACAGACTGTATAATAATTAAACAGTTGTTGAATAATATTTTGATTAAAGCAAGGCCGTTCCTGCAGAAGGCACGGCAGTGCTGGCAGAGGCGGTGTACAGCAGTGCCCCCGCGGTGGGCAGCCCTGCCTGCCTGCCTGCCTGCCTGCACGCCACCTCGCTGCGTTTGCACCAGCCCAACATTTGCACCAGCCCAGCATGAGCATCCCCTCGCCCTGCTCCTGGGGGCATCCTCCGAGCCGAGCCAGGGAGCTCCAGGGGAAGGGGAGCAGAGCTCCAGCAAAACGCAGTGATTTTGGTGAAGGGCTGGCAGCACTTTCTGGGTTGAAAGCTCCTCTATCCTTTTCTGCAATTGCTTTGAGACGTCTAGAAAATCCATTTTCAGGACAACTGAAGCGCCTGGACTTGAGACTAAACATCTCCACAGAACCACAGAGATACTCCTGGGCCTGAACATCTCCCACGAGCGTCGCTGGTATTCCCAGGGGTCTCAGCACCCACCCACCCCAGCAACTTCAGCCCATTCCCCTGCCAGCACCAGCTCACGCAGCAGCAGCCCCTTACACGCCTCCTCCGGAGCATCAGCCCGGCACCACTCTGGCTCTGCCCACCCAGCATCAGGCCCGCTGCTGCCAAGCCAAAAGCAGGACGAGCCGCAAGCCCAGCACCCCAGCTGTGACCGGACCCCCTGGGCACACGGCTTACGGTCCTGCTAGGGATCTGCACCCTGGGACCCCTTGGGAAGAGAGACACTCCTGCGGTGTTGCGGTGCTCTCAAGGCGGGGACGACAGGCTGATGATAAACAGGGGGGGCTCTGCCACAGCACGGTGGGATGCTTCACCCCTGCTCGTGCCCCGTCAGCAGCAACGGGAGCTTTCCTGGGAGGGGGTTTCTTGTGGCACAAAACATTTCCAGCTGTTGTGGCTGAGCATACCAAGCAGCTGGGCTCCAGTAAAAGTTCCGTGGCCACCGGGGCCCAGGGGCAGGTCCAGGAACCTTTTCCACCAACGTTTTTGGCACTGCAAACAGCACAAGACCACATCTGCCTGAAGTGGCTTGTTCATAGAAGTCCAGGGGAAAGCAGATGTTGACCCTGCAGGAATCCAGCCCTTGCCTGTGAGACGATCTGGGCCACACACCGCTCAAAACCGTGCTGGAGGTGACAGTGTCTCACCTCAGAGAGCGGCTGTCCCTCAGGACTGGCATTTTTCTCTCCCTGGCTTTAACATTGCTGCTGTGCAGTTGCACTGGGATGAATAAGAACCATTTTCCCACTTCAAATATTCACAAATTATTCAGTTTTCACTAGTTTCTCTGGGTTAGAATTTGATCACTGAAAAGACAGGTAAACCTGTCCTTATAATTTATAGTGAGCAGACAGCAAATCCCTGGGCATGTGTACTGATGGCAGAGTACATGGGGTGCAACAGAAAATCAGGGCTGTTCTTTACATGACATGCTTAAAACAAGTATCTCGTTTAATTAGAAAAAGAAAGATTGTAGACTCTTTCCCAAGCTTTTATCTGTGCAATTACTTTATGTAACATTATTAAAAATTAATTTTCCCCAGAACCTCAGCAATTTAATGAAACACGCCTGGCCCTTAGCAGCAGCTGCGATGGAGCCAGCCCACTGGCATCCTCCCGGCAGCGGGGCTGGGTGATGTGGGGCCCCCCCAGGCTCTGTCCCTTGAGGTTAGCACCTCTGGCTCTGGGTCAAAGCACCCCTGCACAGCACCTCTATTGCAGCAGGCTCAACACCTCTCCTTGCACTGGCATAGCACCTCTCCTTGCTCCGGGCACCACAGCCCTCCTCGTAGCAGGCTTAGCATTCCACCTCTCTGGTCACTCAGCATCCCCCCTCTCCGGAGCTCAGCATCCCCCCCCCTCGACCAGGCACTCAGCATCCCCCCTCTCTGGGGGCTCAACATCCCCCTGCTCCAGGGACTCAGCATCTCCCCTCTCCAGGGACTCAGCATCTCCCCTCTCTAGAGGCTCAGCATTCCCCTCTCTGGGGCTCAGCATTCCCCACTCTGGGGCTCAGCATTCCCCTCTCTGGGGGCTCAGCATCCCCTTGCTCCAGAGGCTCAGCATCTCCACTCTCTGAAGGATCAGCATCTCCCCTCTCTGGGGGCTCAGTGTCCCCTTGCTCCAGGGTCTCAGCATCCCCACTGTCTGGGGGTTCAGCATCTCCCTTCTCCAGGCGCTCAGCATCCCCTTGTTCCAGGGGCTCAGCATCCCCCCTCTCCGGGGGCTCAGCACCCCCGCTCTCCTCTTCGCACGGTGCCCAGCACCACTCCGCACCGTGCCCAGGCGGCTGCTGGCCCCGGGCGCTGCCCCCGCCGCAGCGGCACAGCCCCGCTCCGTGCCGGGACGCGGCCCCGGGCAGCGCATCCCCCGCCCCGGCCCCGCTCCGCGAACTTGGCCGCGCCGCTGCCGGCCCGTCCCCGCGGGGAGAGGCGGCCTTACCGATCCGGATGACATGCGGCATCCCGTGCGAGCACTGCCCCCAGAAGCCGCCGACCAGGAGCGCTGCCCAGTATTCCCAGAGCACGCCGCGGAGCGCCGGCCCGGCCGGAGCGGGCAGGCAGGGCCAGCACCGGCCGCCCTCGCTCCCCGGGCACCGGGTGTGCGCGCTCGCACGGACACAAATGCGCCTCAGCGCTGCCCCACCTAGTGCGGAAGGAATTTAAAAAAAAAAAAAAATTGTAAGAAATCCCCAAAACCAATAAAGAGAACCGCGGTGAACCGCCGGGAGAAAACAAACAAAAAAACCCCAACAACAACAAAAAAAAAAGCGGACAAAGCCCCCGGGCGCCCCGCTCCTGCCCGAGCCCGGCGCGGGGCCGGGAGGGCCGCAGGGAGGAAGGTGCGTAGCTTACCCGCGCCGCCGCCCCGCCGCTCTTTAAGCCCGGCCCGGCCCGGCGGGCAAAACGATCGGCCGGGGTGGAAGGGCCCCAGCATGGAAATGCTCTTTTGTACGTGGCTAGCTATTAAAGCAATTACCGGGCAGAGCTTTCGTTTAACAGCTATAAAGAAAATGGGTAGCTGCAGACGAAGCTGTCTTCGCCCAAGTAACATCCCAGAGTAAGAGGACAGCGTGTTCCAGTGCTGGGAGAATTCATATACATATGGACACAGAAGAGTTCCACTAAAAAATACATGTATAGCACATACGCTTAAGAACAGACCGCTGCACCCAGGGCTTGTAGGGATTCACTCATGTGCCGGCTCTAGTCTGGATTCCCCAAACCAACAGATAAAAAGTTAAAGGTACACACACCCACACCCATCCCAGTATGTTATGTGGCTGGGAAACTGCCTTTAAAGGGACACCATAGCCTTAAAAATTCCACTTGCCTTACTTAGTAAAGGCCGTTAGAAGGAAGAAATGAGATCTGATCGCCCTGATCTATCATTTTTCTAGTGATGTACTTTGGCTTTAACTGTTTGTTTTTCTCTCCATTCTGGAGAATTTTGTTCATATTCAGTGATGTTAGTCTCCGTGCACTTATTTCAATCAGCCCTTGAAGAACACACTCTTCATGCCTGTCTATTTTTATGCGTTCCTAACATACTCGCCAGAAGAATCTACATCATGTCACTGGCGCTGCGCTCACCAGACTTCACTGGCTAGCTCCCTACCTCCGTGAAAAATACGTAGTGAGGCATGAGACATCTTGTGGTGAAATCTGCCTAGCACAGAGTTTATTTCCCCCATTTCTTTAGCACAGCCCAATATCCATAACCATACACACGTAAAAATCTTAATTTCATCCTGGAAGTTGCGTACAAATACCCCCATTGTTAGGATATGAAGTCTGATCCAAAGACCAAAGGCAACAGCAGGACTGCAATGAGTATGAAGCTCAGCTCTTCAGTTGTATTTGAGTAGATGCTTCAGAGAAACACTGGTGGCATATTTCTTTCAAAAACTGGCATTGGGGAAAATCAACCTTTTTCCAGTAACCAGCTACTAAAATACTTCCGCATTTTGCTATTACAAGTCAACTTCTATTTGTGGCTATACCAATGGAGCTATTGCATATAGGAATTAGAGGACATAAAAAGTCCTGCAGTTACAAAGCTTTTTTTGAAGCTACTATCAAAAACCCTGAAGGATTTCAGATCATAGATTTTGGAAAGAATCTCCCATAGGTCATATAGTTCAACCACCAGCTCAACACAGGTCCCATTAGACCAGGTTGCTCAGTCCAGTCAACTGTCAAGTATCTTGAAGGATGGAGATTCCACAGCCACCCTAGACAACCTGTGCCAGTGTCCAACCCCTGACATGTAAACCACTTTTTCCTTATATTAAGCTAGCATTTCCTGTGTTCCATCCTGGACCTGCTGCCTTTCCTCCTGTCACTGTGAACCTGTAGGGAAGTATCTGACTCTCCCTTCTCTACACCCCACCATGAGGTAGATGTAAACAATAGTAAGAAATGTCCTTGGCCTTCTCTCGTTAAGGCTAAACAAAATTAATAACATTGCTGGTGGTATGGGAATACATCTGCATCCTGAGTGCTTGGTCTTTTCTGCTGATACACAAATGCTAGCAAGTGTATGGCTGCCATTAAATGAAGCACAAGTATAGAAGGTCTTATTAAGGAGCATTACAGTGAAAAGAGTTTGTCTGTATGCTTTTCTCTTACTCTACAACAGTGACATTATTTAGGCTGTAATAGGTAGCTTACAATCATTTAAAAACATGGTGTGCAATGGGCTGGAATAAATCTATTAGATAAAATAGTCACTTGTATTATCTGGCTCAGTCTAGTGCCCGTGTTTCAAATACTGCAGGTGGGTGGACCAGCCATTTAATAGTTACAAACCAGAGAATGCAGAATTTAAGTAAAGGAACAGTCTTAAAGGCAGCCTTGTTGGTAGTCAGCTCAGAGTGATCTGAGGCAACTCAGGTCACTGATGAAAAAAACTAAGATATGAAAATGTCAGGATCTGGTTTTCATTAAAAAAAAAAAAATGGTAGGCAAATTGACCGATTGTCAACTTGATGCTTCACTGAGGAATTAAGAGAATTAAGTATTCCATTTCTTCAACCTTCAGTTTTTAGAGTAAAAATCACTAGGTGAGAAAGCAGTCAGGTCACCTTATTGAATAGCATAGCAAGGGGCTCAACTACAGAGTAGATGACCAGATGCCAAAAAACTTTAAAGCAGAAAGTATATTAAAATGTCAATTATTTTTTCCTTTAAAGCCCTGTATGATGGCTTCTGAAAATAATGATGAACTTTGTCTTAATTTTTTGTACAGGTAAGGCCTTCTCTGGTACTGTCATTCTTCCTCTTCTGCTATTTTGAAGATTATTTTTTTTCCCTTAGAACAAGCCTGAAATGCTTGGTTTCTTGCAGTTGATAAAGTTAAAATCTGAATTAGCTTCTGTCTGACTTGCTATCAGGTAAAAAACATGGGTGTACTTAACAGTTGCTACTGTTCTCTTCATAGAAACTGACTGTTGGACAATGTAGACTACTATTTGGTAGAATAATGAAGGGTAGAAATGCACAGGTAAGGCAGGTCCAAGCTGCACAAGATGCTTAGAACATTACAAATGCAAAAAAGACAATAATTGCTTTATTTTAATACTCATAAACAAATTCCCATTGTTGCAGACATACTTTATAAGCATGGCCTGCACACCAGTAGCATGCCTTCATAAATATGCAGTTAGCTGATGAAGTAAAACCAGAGCTATATTTTTTATTATAATGAACATTATGTTTATTGGCTGCACAGTTGAATATGCAAACATGTATTAAATCAAACAAAAAGAAGCACAGAACACAATCCCCAGTGACTAATGCAGCCAGCTAAATATATTCTGCAGCCACAGTATTCCCTGCTCATTTATATCAGTGATATGCAATGACAGCAGAATGGCAGAGAAAAACCCAGAACCAACAATTTTTGTTTGAAAAGGCTATTGGTAAAATTGTCAGTTGAAATTCAGGTGATAGACGGACTGGTTTTGAAACTAACTTTCTTAGGAATAATGCCACTGATGTCAGAGCAGGAGTTCCCCTGATAGTCCTCATAGATTTATCTTGTTCTTTTTGTTTGCTACCTAATTTTAAGTGAAATATCAGCTCAAGAGACAAAATGTAGGGCAGGCAGACAAAAAGAAACCTTAGCTGCACTGTTTTGCAATACTTTGAAATCATGACCTTCATTACAAGGAGATATTTCCAGTTCCAAACCAAATTCACTAACCTTTCATGTGCTTACATCACCACTTTTTATAGTATTTACTAGTTATAAAATATTGCTGTGGCAAAAGGCAGTAATGAAAGAAAGCCAACCCAACAAAGCCTTCTCAATGGGAAGAATACAAGAATTGGTATAAAATCATCCCACTGTTTTTACCTTTCTGTTTACCTCTTTCGTGCTTTATCAGTGACAGCAGCTGGCAACCCCATGGCTGTTTCCCTGTTACATCTCCGCACTACTACACTACACCATCCCTTTCTGAAAGGCTGTGTTGATGACAGCAGCAGGGAAGAAACAGAATGAACTAAATTTTTAGAGACCTCCTGGCTTTATCCAGGAAGAAAATTAGGAAAATCCTTCTAATTTGGCAAACAGCAGGAGAGAGAATTACCTGCATACAAACTTTGTAAGAACATTGTATAATAGTTATTTGATGCAAGCTTCACTCTGCCAATATACAATGGCCTTTTCCTCTGTATTTAATGACAGATATTGTTAAGAGATAACTAAAAGGACATTTTAACTGTTTAATTAAATTGTTTAATGATATGTAGTGATTTCAGTCCTAAAGCCTGGGGCATTTACAGCTAAAATTTATGCTTGTAGAACCATCATAATGCAACAGAAAAATAGTTTTCTAGCAGCTGGAGTAGAACCAGCATAGAATCAGAAATGGGGGCTTGCCCAGAACACTTGCAGTATGATTCAAACAAGTTAGGCACCAAATCTAAGTTTTTCATATGGTCTTAGTATGTCTTTCACAGAGAGACAACTCCAGTAGGTGACTAAGCTCTACTACATTAGGGCAGGATGAATCATCCTCTGAAAATGTCATTCACTCCATCCTAAGAAATACCAGCCTCTGATGATAGCACTTGCAACAATAATGAAACAAGCCTTGATGACTAGCTTAAGACTTAGCACCCTTAATTTAAAGGGCTTTAGTGAGATATGATCAATTTACTCTTTCAGTTGCACATAGATAAACTGGCATCAAAATAGGAATTAACTTCTCAAGAGTCACACAGGGAGAAAAAAGTCAAATTAGTAGCAGCATAAGCATTAATACTGCATTTGTATTGCAGTATTATGTAGAGCTGGACCCTATCTCCATAGAAGATAACATTTTGCCAGAAAGCTTGGACACCTCATACATACAATGCAGTGCAAGTATATGAGAGAGTGAGCAGATGGAGATGAAACAATGAGGAGGAGGACAAGGCAACAATAAAATGATTGAGCTTGATATAATGAGTAACAATTGCAGCTTATTAGTTGACTAGTCAGTGTTTACATCAAAAAGATAATCAATCTTCTTAAAACTGCTTGCTATCTTCAAATTAAAAAGTACTATTGCATGCGAGTTCTTTATAGATTAGAACAGAAATCTAGAATGCCAGAGAGACACCATGTACCTAAGGGCTATACATCTTGAAGAACTAAAGCCTGTATTAGCATATCTACCACTACACAGTCAAAATAAAAAAATACAGAACACAGTTTTGTCGATGTGAAATGAAATGAAACACTTATATATGAAAGCTCAAATAATGATTATTTAATCTTACCTAAAATAATCTTAGGGAAAAGCCTACCACCTAGAAAATTATCTTCTTTGGTAGAAACGTTTTCTGTAACTGCAATGTTGTACAAACTTGACTGTAAACTTGGTAATCTTTGGCATAATCGGTTCAATAAAAATCATAAGCTCAGGATCTTGAACTAAAACTTCCTCATCTCATTCATCCATAACATCATCATTCTTACAATTTCTTCTGATGAAAGAAAACTCCTTTCTGAGTGAATCAGTGATACCTTGGAAGATTGATGCAGCAGATTACTGAACAGTAGCTGACATAAGCAGAGCCTATTCATGGTGCAGTAGTCAAGTGGTAAAAAGAAGTCACACAGACCTGTCCTGCGCCGCACACTGTATGTATCTGATTTTTTTGTACATAATACAAAATTAGTTCAGATGTTTGTACAATGCCTGAAGTTTTACAAACCAATCCTAAAATTCCCTTTACATGTTACTGAATTAATTTCACATACTTGTATATGGCAATTTGCTGCATTGCAATTTGCCTTCTCTTTTGTACATTTTATTATAAAATGAGACTAATTAATACAATTTATTGGCTAAATATTCTGCACAGCCATTAAAGGGCTGTACTTCAAGTAAATGCTTGCCCATTCCTCAAGGTTCTGTGTTGTCAGTATAAAACTTTAATCAATCTGAAAACACAAAAGTATGAAGGAAGGAAATGGTTGGCCCATCCAGCCACATTTCTGTGGTTACTTATGCTCTCACCCACAGCTTAGCTGCCTGTAGGAACTGGACTTTAGCAGTCCCCAGTGCTTTAATACATACTGTAAACACATTGCTTGAAGATCTGTAAGCAACAGCTGAAATTACCAGAGAGGTGGAGGTAAACTTCTCTTTTAACTGAAGGAGGCCTTGTTCATTTGCAGGAAAACTTGTGTGAAAAATCATGCTCAGTCTGCTTGCAGGGTTGATGTTTTATAGCCTGGTCTCTACCTGGATGAATCCACCCTTTCATTTTTAATTTCCACATTTAAACCAAAGTGAATAATTTTTAGCTCTGCACATTTGCCATCATTATCTTTTGCTAATTCCATGACTGGGGAACAAAATATTCTGAAATACAGAGGAGGGGAAAGGTAAAACCATCCAAAAGTGTGTAAAATAAATTAGACTGTACTCTGCATAGAACTGTGAGGGGCTTCCTTCTGAAACTGAGGATTCCTCAATGCAGGGGCAGCTGCACAGTAAAACTTGCAGTTACCTCTTTCCATAACCAAGCTCGGTCCTTAGCAATTGTATCATGAACAAGCAAGGTATACAAGACTCCAAAGATACTTTCAGGCACAAGTCTGTACATAAGATTAAATTAACACACTAACTTTCTCTCAAAAGATAAAGAAAATACTCTAATATCATAAATTATGCACCATAATCACTGCATACCTCCAGCTCTGGTTATCATTTAAAGTATGCAGCTTATCCTGGCAGGAGTCCAGTACATCCTCCGTAATAGTTTCTGCTGGAGCCAGCAGTTCAATGGAGAAAAAGGAAAAAACAAGCCCACAGAATTTACCAAATAGAATTACAGACACTATTCATTGCTATCAGGTAATTGTTAAAGAAAGCTAGAAAAGAAGCTGATCATTTTCTTAGATTACTTTGAAAAATTAAAATATTAAAAATATTTAAATTCTGGTTCATAATACTCATCATCACCTGGCTCTTCTGTGCCCTGGTGTAGCCCTCAGCATTCACAATCCACAGAGCAGCAGGAAACATGGGTACCGCACACTTCCATTCAACACCAAGACATGCATATTACATTCATGTTTTCACACAAATCCTTTCTCTGAAAAATGTGCTTTGTTTTATAGCTTGTTCATAAGGATTTTGTGAAGACGGAAAACTCAAGAAAGAGGAAAACTTAAAGTCTAGTGACAAAAAGTAGTCAGCTAGAAAGACACAAAGCATTCAATAGAGTCCTATGATACTGCCATGAATGACACGATCACCAATGACTGGATTCCTACAAAACAATCATTGCAGGAATCATTAATTTCCATTCATCACTATTCAGATACCTTGATAGGTGGAAAGTATCTCCGCCCTTGGAGGTACTCAAAACTTCACTGACAAGGGTGAGAAGACCCGGACGTAAAATTGAAGTCAGCCCTGCTCTCAACACATTTGTGGATTACAGGACTGCCAGCAGTCCCCTCAACCCTACATTTTTCTATAACTCTGTGAATTACTTCTAATTTACTTTGACCCATATATTTGCAGTCTTTAGTCTTAATGATTACACTTCTAACAGTGATTCACTGCAATTATTGTAATTCACTTGATTGTAATTCATATCTAAAAATAAAATCATATTTTCTCTAAATTGGTGAATTGGTACGAAGTGAAACTGCCCGTCCACTTAACTACACTGGTAGCAACAAAGATATCTCTTACTTTTCCCTTTTCTAAAGGGACAGTCTTACACATACACACACACACACGTATATATGTGTATGTATATCCTCCAGTAAGGTGCTACGTAAAACCTGTTACAGGATTGGTCCTTAAAAAAATAACCTATGAGGCTACTTCTTCCACTTAGTCATCATTTCTCATCATAATTACCTTCCAGGCAAAAAGCATACCGTCAAGCATTAGCAGAAGACTCAGGAAGGCAGCAAGGAAGGAAAGAAACAGTTGAAAAGTCACTTCTGAGAGACATAGCAACAGCCTTTTTTGCTTTGAGAAGTGAATTCTGAACTGCAAGGAGTAGCTGGAAAGGTAAAGAGCCAGAGTAAAAATAAAATAATAAATAAACCAGCTTTTGAAGATTGTTTGTGGTAGCTTGCTATTATTGGTACTATGAATTATTAATATCCAAAGCTTTCAATCTCTTTGCTAAATTAACTTACTTGAGATTGCTTCTCATTTAAAAATACTCTGTATTTAATAAATTGTTAGGCTAAAAGATAAGAAATTTATTAGCTTAGACTATGAATTTCACTGATATAATAGGGGACACTGTCAAACTATTATGTAACAAAATAGATACTTGTTTGGTTAATACACAACTCTACTTTGATCATTCCTTTTGGAAATCCTTACTCATTCAATGCCTTATTCATCCAGCTAGCCAGCTTAACTCCAGACAACCAACTGTACCAAAAGAAAGAAGCGGCAAGTGATCATGTGGGAAAAAATGATAAAAGAAGTAAAAGTAGGGGGAGAGATTTGTGCAAGGGTGCTTTTACAAAGTTGGCAAGAACATCAGAAGCTAAAACTACAGGTTTCTTGTGGGAAAATGCACTAAGTGGGGGATTCTGTAAGCTCCTGTCAGAGCGAAAGGATTAAAAGGTAGCAGCTCAACAGCTCAGGCAGACAGCTAGTACACTGGCATGTCAGCAGGACAATAGGAAGAGCTTGATTATGCACAGGCAGCCTGGCTCTACGTGGGCCTGGCGGGTGGTAGAGGGTTAAGAAGGCCATACCGTTTGAACAGAATCAAGGAATATAAAACATCCTAAGGATTCCTTTCAGGAGAGGATTAATTGATACCTGCTAGAACTGAGATCAGTATATCTTTTATGACTATCTAGTGACTTTACTCCTATGGCCTTAAAGCGTTGTGCAGTTTTTATACTTTTCATAGTGCCAGAAACTGTCATTCTTCGAAACATATAAGGCTTGTTTACTTTGAACTGACTGCTATGTGGTAAAGCTGTAAATATGAATTACAACTACCTCAGGAATAGGAAGACATTATAATATTATTAGTGTTTGCTCTTTCCTTCCCATAAGAATTCTGTTGATTTAGAGAAATTAAAATCAGTAGGAGATCTGAGTACAGAACATAAGGGCTGCAGAATCAGATTCTCGCTAAAACAGCACAAAAATTAACCTTTGGGAAATGGAGTGGGCAGTTGCTAAAAAGATACAACCTTCCTAGCACACATAATTTTTATGGCCTTAACCTTTTCTTCATAGAGCAATGCCAATATCTAGCATGCTGAATACTGCTCCCACAGTAACTAGGACAGTATCCAAATTGGATTTAAGCAAATTATTTAGCTTATTAGGCATCTTAATGTCCAGTGTTTAATCCCATTAGAAATATTTAAAATTTCAGTTAGGGGAAAAAAAAATTAAAAAAAAGTCATCCCACAGAAATGGGAAGAATATCAGAATTATCCCATCTGACCTTGGCATTAGATACACAGCCAAAGATAACAATAAATTTTGGAAAACCATGTATGGTGTATTATGTATGACTCTAAAATTAAACTACTATCATCCACAAAGGTTTTAATCATGCATTCTTTACTTAGTATCTCAACTGTCTTACAATAACATTGTAACTAGCAACTCCAGAAACAAGGGTAATGCAAATGGGGATTCAGAGCAGCTTTTGTTGTATAATCTTTCCCAAAGATAGAAAACAATCTTGGAAGGAGAGATTTTCATTGCTGTTGATACACAGAAGCTGTATCTTACTAGTTTCTAGTCATGAATAGATACTTCTACATAATCTTTTAATATCAGTTTTCAAGAAAAACATCACAAGTGTGGGTGTTTTAAAGAAATACAGCGTAATAAAACTTATAAACCAATTGGATAGTTTTGCTATACAAGTTCTTAGAAAAGATTGCCACTGTCTAAAAATATCCCTAAGCACACTAAAAATATCCCAGAGAGAAAGGAAAGTTCAACTCCTTGTTCATATCCAATAGGTACAGAACTTACAATGCCCTTCCTTCTAGGATAGCCGACAGGAGGGGTAAACCACAGCACATTCACTGGATGCCAGGTATGTTTTTTCTCCCTGCATTTCTCGTGAGCAGGGCTGGAAAAGTCATTGAATCAGAGAGAAGAGCAAAAATTCTGAAAAACTCTTCAGACTTCAAGACAATTACAGAAAAAAAATCATTCATGGATCAGTTTCCCTCAGACTAGAGCTTCCTTGGATCCTGCTGTCCTTGGCATCTTCTCTTCCTGCCTTCTTGTGTTTTAATCTATTTCTTAAAATGGGCATTATGAAAAGCAGGAGAAACAGTACCTGCTTCATGTTACTGGCTACTGCAATCACATTCAGTACCAGCAGGTGAAGATGAACAGAGGGGAAGGTGGCTCATTTCTGCAATGCCTGGGGCGAATGACACAACCCTTACATGCAGGACTGTTTACTTGCATCTGATTCTCTATTATGCAAGACCTTAAACAATTATCTACTACAGTGAAATTGCTTACTAGGGTGTTGCTGGTTTATGAAAGCTACACTCAGAAATTGCTTGGGAAGATTACATTACAAATAAAGAACATTTTTTAATTACTATGCTTTATCCATTTCAAAGAAGAAGCAGCTTGCCAATGCTTGCCTTGTCAATGGAAGACATTAAAAAGTTTCATTAGCACAATTAGGGCTTTTCATCAGTATCAGTTCTTTCTTCCCCAGTTACATTGCTCTCAGTGAATGGTTAGTGTTGAAATCCTCTTCTCTCTGAATGCTTATCATCCTGTTATATATATGGTTGGAAGTTTAATTTTTCAGGGCATTGTCAAATCAAATGTGTTGCTATTCTTGAAAGTAAAATACTACACAGATAGCCAGAGCGCCCTGGGGACTGTATCTAACTGGACTATCCCTGTCTAGCAACGACGGAACAGGTATCTATTGTGGCAAATGTATTTTTCATTTTAAAGAGTTACTAAAATGAATTGCAGAAATTGGCAACTGAAAAGAACTGTGAATTACTTTCATGTAAGGTAATTTTTATCCAAAAGCTATTTGAATGAACAGTGCAGTAAATATAGGCTAATCAATATGTGGCAATAACATTCACAAGGGTCAGATTCTAAGCAGGTAAACTTTTTTTCACAAAGGAAGAGAAGACACTAATGGAATGGGAGACTCAAACACAGTTTCCAGAGATGTATTTCTGTCCACACTCTTTGTCAAATCATTGATATATCAAATTCAGCAAGATTTTAAAAGGACCAATATTTTTTTTCTGTTTTTGGAATGGGGTTAAAGGACAGTCAGTCATGGCAATTGCTCTTTAAGATGATCTCTGTAACATCCTGGACAAATATAATGACAAATACTGAAATACTGTCTAAATATTTCACTTCCTAGTTCAAAGCTTGTGATTTTCCCTAAAGCAACGTCTTTGTGCCAGCTGTTATGATTGTATCTGAAGCCATAAACTAGGAGCAGTTAATGGGATGCAAGATTAGGGAAAAAAAAATCATGTCCCCAGTTCAGATGCTCTAAGAAATATGCAGGACAGTCAAAAATATTTTTCCCTAAATCAAGATTATTCAAAGGGCTACTTGTAATTGAAGGAACAGCTTTCTACCAAGCAGCAAGCCAAGGACAGCCAAAGTCGCTGAAAGCTATGAAGTGAGGTTTTCAGCTACAATTTATTTATTTACTTTAAAACAGTTTCAATTTTCTTACAACATAATTAAAAAAGTTGAATATATTTTAAAATTATTTTTGGTTTTTATTATTATGATAGAACTGCCTTTCATAATCTTTATTCTTTCTGTAATTCCTTTCAGGACCTACATTTTGCATTCAAGTGGCTATGCAGAGCCTGAAGAGCTAAATCATGGAGAAGACATCAAAATACATAACAGTATTATTAGAAACAAATCTGCATGGCATTTTAATATTGTATTTCCCTGTTCATGTGCTGTTTCATGTCACATTGAAGAGAAGAGTTATCAGGCATTTTACTCCATACCTAAAGGGGATTACAAGTCTTGGAATGGGAACAAATACACAAATAAATGAACAGCAACAAATATACTTGTTAGAAGTAGAAACAACACTCTGTTCATCTAAGTGCAGACTCCAGTATACATATCTAGTGTTTCACTTCAGTGCAATATCTTTAAGGTCCATTGAAAACCAAAAATAATAGATTTAAAGAAAAAATATATTTTGAGAGTTATAAATTACAATAATGATTGATAAGTTGAGATTTTGAAGACTGCCTATTTTGATGGGAGGTGTGAACTGCTTTTTATTTACTTCCTTGTTGGCTTTCTGGTATCACCACAAATTCACAAAACTGCAGTTCAGCCATTCACGTGCAACTAGTTTCTGCTTCGTATATTAAATATCTTATTGGCCAGTTTTTAAGACTGTCGACAAGATACTTGAAAAACAGGAAAAAAACTGGTAGCCTGAGAAAATTACACAAGAGAAAGATTATAAATAATGTCCTTCTTTGGCAGAAAATAAATCCTTGGAACCCAAAGGGTAAAGGAGAAACTAAGATTGACCTCCTGTTGAATCAGCTGTAAATTGGCTGAGACATCTTGATTCTCAGCTATGAGAAAGCTCACAATTCAATGGAGAATAAATAGCATAAAGAGCTCTGCAGAGTGCATATCCAAGGCAGAGATAAATGTCAACTAGGATCTCCTGAGAAGCATGAAAAAACCCACCACTGTATTGCTACAAAAGGTATCCCCAACAAGAACTAAAACAGGACAAAGCCTATCAGTGTAGTCAAGCACAGATGAGAGCTCTAGTCTAAGAAGTAAGAATTCCCTTGCACATTAAGGTAAATTTTTCACAAAACTTTGATAGGTAGTTGACAAATGTAAGTAATTCTGAAGTACATACATAGAAGTCAATATTCTTACAGATACTTATATTAATATATGCCCACTGCCAGAATTAGGAATATTCTGGTTCCTGCATTCAAAATGGGTAAGCTTAGTAATTCCTAAAAGTTAATACCAGGTGAAAGAATTATACCTTCTCTAGAAATTCCAGTGAATATCTTTATATGAATGAGTGGAAAAAAAAGAAAACCATAAACCCCACATAAAATAGATTGTTTAAATAGTACCAATTAATGCTTTTTGTAGGAGAATGCCTAAGCATAACATTGCAAAAGTGTGCAAGATTAGAAAGTTTGCACCTGGTGATACTAAGTAGTTACAAGATTAGTACTTACATTTAGGGTAGTTAAGACTGAGTCCAGCAGGCATTTTTGACAGCTAACTGCCATGTATCTCCATTAAAGAGAGGTAGCTAAGGTTACCTCACAGCTGTTACTTGTAAGCATACATGCTAGAAAAAGATACTTAAATAAACAACTAGTTAAAATATCTCAGGGCTTGCAGAAATAATTCAGCTTTTGCATAAGAATGGACAAGGTAGGAAAAACCTAGGCCAAAGGAAAATTGAACAATATTCTTAGACAATAATTGGCCTTTAGAATCTAAATTTATGGTCTGCTATGATACCTGCATGAGTTGGTAATGCTGGAGAAACTAACTTCTGATATTGAATGGCTTTGAGATGAATCTCAAAATCTGATGCTTACATTAATTTCTTTAATGGAAAACGTACTAGCAGGAAAACAATAAATAAACAAGTGCAGCAACATACTGTAAGAATTCAATGTCTGATACGGAAAATCAAGTATTTAAGAGACTATAAATGATGCCTTGAACCTGCAGAAGCTCTTGGCAGCAATAGCATATAACAAATGTTTGCACAGATCAAGTTCTGCTATGCAGATTCAGTTTTTGGGCTTTCAACCTCTTACAGAATTTACATTTTTTCCTCTAGCTTGGATAGTCAGATACAAACTCCTAGTTCCATCCGCTCAGATCAAAAGATAAAGACTTTTAAAGATGAAGGCTTACTAACCTTCATGTGGCTTTAGCTGTGCTGCCCCACACTGTGCTGCCCCTGCTTACCTCCCAGCCAGGAGTGCTGGGCTGAGCCCTGGCTGAGAGCTAAGCCCCTGCTTCCCAGCTGCCGTAGAGCTCAGGAGAAAGTGTTGCCAGGATATCAGTGCCATGGAGAGCAATGGCATCTCAGACACACTTCTCTGAGAAGCAAGCTAGGAGTTGTGTACAGTCCTGTGTCATACCCTGTATCCCACTTACATCTGCTCAAAGGCCCTAATACTCAAGTCAATAAAGGCTGACAGATTCCCAGGAAAGCAGATTTTTTCTGTGTCCCACGCAAAAGAAGCCACACACAGCCACTTACTACTGTGCCTCTGCAAATAAACAGCTTCCCTGACAAATAGTCCAGTCTTATAAACTTTGCAGACACATCAGGTGTCTACAGGCAATCACCACCAAATGAGAGTCACCACTACTGCCACTGGCATCTCATGGCTTCTATTCCCTTTTATCAGTATAAAGGACTTGGTTTTGTGGCTCTATGGCTGCAGGTACTTGAACCCTTACCTGATAACTTCTTTTGCTCTCCAGCTGCAACCTAAGTGCACATGCAATTGTTCCTTTATCTTATCTTTTATGTATGTGAATGGACTAATTTCTTCTGCTAGAGAACTGAGGAACATACAAGGAAGCTTTTAAAAGAAAGCTGAGAAAGCTTACAGACCTTTTCATCACCCAAATACCTAAATCCAGGTGCTCAAACATTGCGTACTTCTCTTATCCAGTTGCTTTAAAAAAAAGATTTAAAGTTGTTACAACATTTGGATCACCTTCCGATCCTGGAGAACAATGATAATAACAAATTATTTTAGAATACAGTACCGCTGCAACCTATCTGTTGACTTCTATCTGTGTGTGTCATCAAATGTGGGTGTAGAATTGTTATTCAGATTTTACAAATAATGAGCCAGAAGTTTAATAAGGCTAAGCAATCCCCCCAACATTTAGGAATAGAAATCATGTCTCCTGATCCCCATCTACAGCTCTAGCTGCTCTGTACCATCTGCCTAATGATTTCCATGACATAAACTTACATAACAGTACCATGACGTCATCAGAGTTTTGAATCCCCTAATGCCATTAGATTTGATGATACATCTTGATGTTGTCTCAGTGTGACATAGCACAAGCAAGAAAAGCCAGTGGATCTGCAGTGATTTGTGTCACAGTGGATCACAAACATTACTTGAAAACAGTGAACATAAATTGCCAAGTTACAAAACTAGCTGAAATGATGTGACAGAAATAAAGCAATTTTCTATCCACATGGAAGCAAATTCCAAAACGTGCTGATAAAAAAAAACCCACATTGTAATTTAAAACACAAAGAAGAAAGACTCTATGGAGGATGAAAAATTCTTCAGGAAAGGTCACTTAAGTCATAATATTTACACCATAAAAAACTTTTCTTTGGCATGTTGCTATATTTTCCCTCAATTTATGACATCCCCCACTCTCCATTTATCAGATGTCTCTAAATGTTTCAGAAGGATCTAAGCATCCTACAGCAACCAAAACACTAGTTTCCCAGTATCAGTGTGAGGTAAGGAGATGGATACCAAGACACAGAATCTAGGAACTAGATCCACAGGGGGATCTTAATGGTCCTCAACTTTTACTTCTTTAGTCCAATGTTAAGCACCACTGAAACCCCTGGAACTGCTATCAAACAGGCTGCCTAAAATCCAGGTGTAACAATGACCAATTGCCTTGGCAGTAAGGCCCAAGTGGCATTTTCAATATGGCACAGGAAGTCTGTGGTTGAGCAGAAAACTGAATGCACATCTCCTACCCTCCCTCAGCCTAAGTATTTGTTTATCTGAAGATGTTCGACTTTGATCTGCAGTCCACAGAATCCAATTGTACCAGTGTGCACGAGTAAGTCAGGAAATACTGTGCTCAAAATACAGTTTAATAATTTCTTTAGGCTCCCTCATACCAAATCAGCTGGAAACCTTGGAAGAACCATCAAGACTTTTCATTAAAATTAGCATGCATTAAAAGAAAGGCAAAATGTGCCTGAATTTTATACATGATCCAAATGTTTTGGATGTAGAAATGCCTTAAGATTAATGGGAACAAAAGCTCTGCCAATAGAAATGGGCACAACTACCCTAAACTGAGTTACCAGTGAAAAACCTGCCATATGAAGAATTTACTTTCTCCTTCACACCAATGTTTTATTGGGTTCCACAAGATTATGATATATTTCTTACAGCATAGTTTTGTCCATTCTCTAGAAGCGAGTTTGCACCTAGCCAGAAATGGGACATTTCCACACCACAGGCCTTGCATGACTGCAATGTATTCACTTACACCTAAACACCAGCACAAGGTTTACTGCAGGGACTAAGGGGCTGTACCTGCCAGCCTTACACACTTGAGTGCAATGAGCATGCTCCTCGCCACACACACCGTTATGGTTGTGCAGCTTCTTTATCCATACCCCTCTGGATCTAACGCTGGCTAAGCTAGCTTTAGCATAATTAGATTAATAGCGAGGATATAGCCAGAGCAGCCAGCCTCTCCAAAATCCCTGCAGCTGGCCAGTTTTGCTGAGTTCATGGTGGGGCTGAAGTAAGCCACCTTAAAGTCAGATCAAATAGAAACAAATAGATGTATGCTGTGCTGCAGCTCCAACTCCACAGCAGGACAGACATAACTGGGGTCAGTTCCACTATGAGCATAATCTACAAGCATCTGAGTAAAGAAAAGGAATTGTTTATAGTGCCTTCAGTAAGAATATTCTCAAAAATAAAAACAAAAGAAACACATCTGGTATAGATGGTGCTTAAATTACTCAATATGCATTATTCTACAATGTCTAGGTTCCTGACGGACTCAACAACCTTGAACAACTAAAGTAACTTTCTGTTCCACTGCTTCCTATCTTTAAAATTAAAATAATGATATTTACCCTCAAATGTAAGGTGGTTTAAGAGTGATAAACAAAAAGAATTCTAGACAATGGAGTATTACTATCAAGATTTAACTGCCAAAATCCGTATGGGTCCAGCTCAGAGGTACCTCACTCTCCTGGATTCTGGCACTTCAGAACATCACACTCACTTAAAATGAAATTGCAGGCAATGGGATCCCCCTTCATTCTCTCTAATGAAAGAACTGGGGAAAAAAGAACCCACAGCATGGGGGCAGAAATTTTATTCACAGCTGTCATATGTGATTGCCAGCTAGCAGATAGCAGTCCCTGCTGAGATAAACATAAATATGTTGGTAAAATATAAATCTGTTGCTGCTGCAAGCATTTTCTTAAAAAAACACACCCAAGAAAGTAGAAATGTATCTACAGTGTCTTCTTACCTCAACTAATTTGAAGCATGGCGATGTCATGTAGCTTCTCTGAGACTGACACCTGCTGTTTGAAATCATGTTCACCTGTGAAAGAAACAGAGTATTGTGTCCATCTGTAAGAGGATAGCATTGTTTAGAATACTGTGCCCACAGCAAGCTATAAAAGCAGGCTTAAAACACAGATTTGTACCAAAATAAGGAATGGTGAGAATTACAACAGGGAAGAGGACTGTTCATGTGTGCTTCTTTATTCCAGCATGAAAGAGCTTCAAGTTAATTTAGATTTTACTATTTTGTTAAATTGATTCCAGCCATTTTTGTTCCAACTAACAGTATCTATACAAAGATTTGTATTAGGTTTTATTGCCTATTGTATATAATTGTGTATATTGTGTATAATTGTTTTAATTATATCCCTGCATACTTCAACTAAACAAATCCTTTATCGCTTTTCAGCAGACCTTTTCTAAATCTATGGACTTCAAAGAAATTCTAGCATGTTCTTAGAGTTAATACTGGAAGGCTTTGCTGAAAGGGCATTAGTCAAAGGCTTAATAGTTTTCAAAACTAAAATTTTAATCTACCAGGCTTCTACAGAACACAGGACTAGAAGGAACTATCAAGACGTGAAGTTGTGTCTTGCAATCACAGTACAGTAGATTTCTGGTTCTGAAGGATCCACAGAATATTTATTCTCAACACCACAGCTACAAAAACTTTCCTAGTCCCTTACAAGAAATCTAAGATCTGTTGTTACAAATAAGACAAATCAAAAAGCAATAACCACCTGGAAGAAAAACCTGCACTACTAATCCCTGCCATAGCAAAAGAAGAGCAGAAAACAATGCACTGTGGAAGTGATGAACCTAGGAATCAGCCCATGACTGGAACAGGAAATTGACTAAAGTCTCTAGAGGAGTTAGCATCCTCAAGAATTAGAAAATGCTAAATGCTGGGCAGGCCCTCTAGGTTATTCTCTTCTTTCTTAAAAGAAACAAACATCCACCAACCACTGTTACGTTGATTATTTAAGATTTAAAACTCTAGTTTTAAAAGCTTATCTCCTGTCTCTTCCTAAAAGATAGTGAAATAATTAATCCTTCAGCCCTTTTCTGTTTTTCTCAACTGTGCCCCTCACTGTTCCTCATTTCTGTCTCACCATTTACTCCTCTCTTTATGTTCTTTCCTTCCAGTCTCCTTGTGTTCCCTCTCCAGTTTCTCTTTATCCTTTTCACATACTCCCTCTTCCTCATTCAGCTTCTCTCACCTAGCACATCTTCCAATATCTTGCATCTCCTTTGCTCTCTCTTTCATGGCCTCCCAAATCCATCTTTGATTCCCTTTCTTCCTCTGATGCCTTAGTAAGCTGTAGCTGACTTTCCCCCTCCCGTGCCCTGCCTATGCATGTGCATGTTTCATACAGGGCTTGGGGCTGAACAGTCCAGGAGGCAGCACACTAAAGAGAAAGCAGATGCTTCCAAGCAATATCGGAAAAACATATTATGCTATGTGTGTGTGCAGCCTGGCTCCCAGCAATGCACTGAGCATCTTTGATGCTCTCTTCCCCTCGTGAAGGTGGCTGAGGGAGTCTGACACTGTGCCTTCCTCCCCTTCTGAATCGGTTAGTAGAATGTGGAAACAGAGCTGTTGCTCTGTTCAGTGAGACTTGTGCATGCACCAGCTGGGGTCTCCCTGGGAGCTACAAGCTTTTCAGCTGGCACCCTGTCACTCTGGGCATTTTTAGCCCAGTCTTTGGTGCTATCAAACACAGCAGTGGTTATTTGCATTCAGCTTGTGTTTATCGGAAGCAACGAACAAGAAAATGTTTCATAAGCAAGCAGTATGGCATATGTTCTTGAAATCTCTCTCAGATTGTTAAAGGCTGAACTTATTTATCAAGCAAATAGAAAATGGTGGCTCTGCTGTTGATCCGTTTACTTGTTTGCATCCAGGGCCAAACTCTGCTGTTCATACTCCATTCAAACCCTCACTCGGGCAAGAGTCCCAGAGACTTCTTTACACTCTGTTATACGGTTACATAATATAACCATTAATATTGCATATGGAGATGTGCATGCACAGCTACTGCACATTGGGACTACAGGCTCAGCTCATCAAAGAGATACTAACATAGCATTTATTATTTATTGGCTGCTAACAGCACATTGAAGAAAAGAGAACAAGCTCTGTGCATTAAGGACCAGTATGTGGCTGCTCTTCAGCTGTTACCTCATGAACAAAAAAGGACCTAAGATTCATCTGCTTCAGCTTAGCATCAAAGGAGAGACATGTTCTTGTTAATGTCTCATAAGTATTGCAGATGGGTGTCTGCCAATGCCTAAGGCTCTCAGTGCACCACAATGGGGATGAACTGTAGAGCCTGAGGTGTGTCCCAGAATTTCCTTTTCCCTAACATGGAGGTGGACACCGGTTGGAGCCTGGAACACCCTTTACACAGGATAAACACATACCATATGTGAAATTGCCTTTCCAGAGGTTGCTGCTATGAGTTTAGAGGAAGATCAGTCAGCCTGAGTGAGGCATCAAGAAGCCATCTGTGAGGGCATGGCTGAAATGCTACAAGCATTCCTATAAATAGCTCTTGGTAAAGAATTAGTTCTGTTTTAGTCATATGAAGTCTTTTTATGTAACCAGTTACTAGGCAGCCTATGAAACAGTTTCTCTGGCAGTAGCCTACTGTATGCATTAGGCAGCCTGCCTCCCTCCAGCTGCTGTTCTGGGGGTATGCCTAACAGCAGCCTACAGGATCACTTTCCAGACAAGCCTACCCCTGCCACTTGTCATCACCAGTCCGCCTCACTGCTAGACTAGGGAGTCATGTTCACATCTGTGCTTCCCGCAGTTTTGGAAGAAATACTGCAAGCACACACCTCCATCCAGGAGGAGCTCTGGACAGCAGCATTTGACTGAGCAGCAGAGGTCCACTGCAGCTCTGAATGACAGCTGGTTGTGAGCCACAGGTGAATTTCACACTTGGCAGCCATAGGCTGAACATCCTCAATATATACAGTTGTTACACACATGCTCTTAGTGCTTCTGATCCCATTTGGCTCAAAATTCATTCCATTTATAACAAGCCTCGGCACCTCTCCTCAGTATGAAAGAATTGCATTCATGTTTCTAGGGTGTTTTTTTTTAAAAAAACTTTTAAATACAAGACCATGGCCAAAACAGCAGAATGATTTTACAAAAAGCAGTCACTGCCCTGGATTTTGCCTGGAAATTAATTCTATATGTGATTTCTAGGCATGCCTACCGGCTCAGGTACTTCAGGTTCACAGGGAGACCACATCTTTTGAATCTGACATGAGCAATGGGCTCTGGTAACTCTAAACAACTTTTAATGTAACTAAGATGTCTAGAGTTTAAGGACTTTCAACATTACTCAGAAATAGAAGAGGAAGCACTTGGGCTCACAGCTTGAATATAACTTCAAGTGTTTTATTTACACCACATTTCTGCCAGAGCCACAAAATGAACTTAAATACCCTTAGTTATGAAAGGGAGTCCCCTAATCTTCTCACTATTTTACTACTTGTATTATCCATAGCTGTCATTTGTATGACTGTCTTCTGGCATGCCGCTTTTCTGGTGAAAGCCAGTGTGAAGGCAATTTGAGAGCCTGGTGCTGGTCATCTTCTATAGCTTGTTATACAAGTGCCAAGCAGATCTAAGACACTACTGTATCATTACAAGATGTCTGTTCATCACACGTTTCCCTGTAACTTAGGATTCAGCTAGAAATACAAATGGCATATTCTACTTAATTTGTCTCTTTCCATTTATGGGTGAAGTTCACCTACACCAAGGAAAAAGTGCTTATCAATAATTCAGGAGACTGAATTAAAAAAAAATATAAATTACTAAAACACAAATAAAGCTCAGTAGAACTATCTGTAGCACTTTAACTCCCCAGCGTGGTAAAACTGTAGTGACTTGCCAGGAGGTAAACAGAGAATGTGTCTGGGGAATGTTGAATTTGTCAAGAAAACAGGAAAATAAGTTCACTGTGCTAAGAAAGCAAATCTTCATAATAGGAAACCATTTTATGTGCCAAATCTGTATAGTCTTCCTAAAGGTAATGGAGAATGGAGAAGATGATGACATTTTAATGAAGAAAAAGAGCAAGAAAACAATGAAGATACTTCCCTCTGAAATACTGACATTTACATTCATCATTTGTATCATTTATATCTACCTACTTATCATCAGTGTCTACTTGTAAGGAGGGTGAGTATGCCCCATGAATGTAAAGCATGAGAGCTTAGAGTTTGTGGGTTAAAGGATATTTATATACAGTTTGATCAATTTCGCAGTATGAACTGGCTGGGGGGTCTCTGGAAGGTTCAGACTCTCTGCCCAGGTTGATAATCAACACATCGAAACACACAAATTGGTCTGGGCAATTTGGCAGCTGCAGCTGATGGGGGAAGCCTTCAAGACAGTTCAAAATTCCCACCTAGACAGTTCCTGTACCAACTAGTCACTTAGCTGTGAAGGTGGCTAAGAATTCAGTCAACCGCTTTGTCTCAAGCTAGTCCATTGTTTCAAATTGTCTACTATTGTGTCTCTGCAGATGGCCAGGCTGAGTTCCTGCACCACCCAGCAGCATACTTGCCTTGATGAGCACAGAGGCACAGTCCTGATATCCAGCTACACAAGAATTATAGTTACAGTGGAAACTTGAAGAGTTTCATACTTACAACTTAAACTTCATAACTCTTGTCACTGCTGAATTTAGTTGGAGTGAAAAAAACACTTCTAAAAGTTAATTTTTACAGTAGTTGATACTCTACTCATAGAAAATACAGTCAGTGAAGATTTCTCTTTTTATTTTTGCCTATGGTCCAGCTACCTCTCTGTTTCATGCATATGCACAGACAGCTGCTTTTTCAAACTCTACTCAGGCTTTCACAGATAATGATGTCTCTGTTCTTCTATCAGAAAGCATTCTTACATGATCAGCTTTAGCTGATAATTTAGCTTCTCTAAGGCTGAGGAAAATCATCAGAGAAAAATACTGTTGTAACCTGAACCATATTAATGGTGGAAATACTGAAATGTATATTCAGAACAATCTTTAGAGGAACACAGTTCATTGAGTTTTCCAGAATTTCAATCTTCCTTCAAGAGGATTTCTCTTACAATTTAGGGTTAGGTGCTGCAGTAATTAAAAGTCTCTTTTCCCTGATGCTGATGTTGGTGTTGATTTTGGGGTGTGAGGAGAGAGGACAGACAAAGCAATGCAAAGCTAACTCTAACGCTATGAACAGCAAATGAGCACTTTGAATAACTGACAGAATAAAGATAAGTCTAGTATCTGATGTAACCTGAGTATCAAACCAAAATACAGAATATCAAAGAACTCATCCTCAGATAGGAGTGATAAAACAGAGAATTTTGTACACTGATGTCTCTACCTGTTTCATGTAAAATGCTAGGGAATTTGTTCTCAGCCAAATATGTGACATTTATTCCAAATTGCTTTTCTCCTAGAAAAATGCTGTAAAACGAAAAAATAGGAATGATGATCCTTTCAGGCTCCAGATCTGCCAGAGTAAGAAAAGAAATACACGAGAAGCAGTTCTCCCCAATAGGAGAGAGAATATATGTCTTATGTACATAACAGGAAAAAGAAACAGAAGTAACATAGCTCATACTGATGGTAAAGATGGAGGGGAGAAATTACTGTTTAAGTTAACCTGGACACAGGTCATACAGATCAAAGTCAACATATTCATGTATATTCAAAAGCAAGGTGTGAAGCCAATGAAATCTAAACTGTGCAGTAATAGTTGGTTAACACCTGAGAGACACATGAGAGAGGAACAATTGTAAATCAACCTGATGAGAGCAGGAAAAGGCACTCTTGGCTGCTTTTGCTACGTGAAAATTCATGAGTGCCACTAACCGGTGAACCTTAGTAATGAATTCAGATACTTTTTCCCCTCTGAAGCCCAGCACAGTTACTCGCTTTGCCACTTCCTCCAAATAACCTTCCATCTCACAAGTGTATTAATCCACAGCCAACAAGGCCCCTGTAGCATCTGCTGGCCATCAGTGATTGCCAATGGACAGCAACATCTATGTCAAGAGTAAATGAAATGTGGAGAGGAATGTTATCAGCAGATTGGAGGCAGTGCAACATATAGCAACACAATATTTTCCCCAGTGATTTCCACATATGCTGCACAAATGTCTCTTGTTTCTTCATTCTTTGCTGGCCTTCTGATGGGTGTACATTTGTGGTGATATTGAGAACTAAATTGTGCTCTCATGTCTTGAAATTAAATAAAATTAATTTTTTTTAAATCTGGAAAGCAGTTGAAACAATATTGAGATACAATCTTATTACCATGAAAGATGAAAGCTAGGAACTAGAGAAACTATATCCCTCTCTTTTTTAGATTACTTATTATCTGAAGATTAACACTAGGAGGACCTGGAAGCCTGTCAGACAGCAAATCAAAAGCTTCCACAGGAGTTCAAATAGTAAAAAGTGTTATCAGCAAGAAGAGGATTCATTGAATTATGTTTGCAGAGACAGGATTACGTTTTGCCCAACAAGCTGCATTATCAGAAATAACAAGGTCATTTTTACATTAAGAAGATGAGGGAAGAATGCACTTGTTTTGCAAGCAGACAAATTAATATGGGATTAACCAATAAAAGAATCTCATAAAATTACTTCATTTGTGAAGTCAAGGCAAATCTTAATCCTATAGCTTTGTACTTAAAAAAAGATCCCACTGGAGTGAAGGAGCAAAATCCTGGTGCTGACACAAAATCCCATCCAACACATATGTGACAACAATCCTCTACTGTAATAACAGGAAACCCTTGCCACTCAGAAGGTATCTACAATGACACCTTCCCACAGTCAGGCAGCTGATTGTGGGAATCTCTGCAGAGAAAGAATAATTCCCTGTATAGATCTTGGAATAGCTCATTGTCTTCATTTTTATCTCCGTTTTAGAATCAAAATATTCAAATATGTGGAAAGTTTTAAACAGCTAATCTTAGTTGGCAGCTTGCTCTGCAGTCAGGAATGAATTTACAGGCAAGGCAAAATCAGCTGCAGCTCTGTGTATTACCAATGGCTGGTGAGGTGTGAATGACACAGGCCATGCAATGGGGTAGTAATATCAGGTCTGCTTTAAATCCAGTGTAACAAGTCTTGAATCCTAAAAGTTCTGAACAAATAATTCACAAATAAAACATATTTATGTGATTTAAAACTATTGTTTTTTTTAACTGCACACTGATGACACTAGAATTACTGCTTCTGAGAGCCCCTTAGGGTCAGGGTTGGTAGGGCTTGGAGGTGGTGGGTAAGTCAGGCTTGCCTGATGCATCCATGACTGCATCTTTTGTCCCACAATTCATTGCCTTAGTCAATGCTCAGTTGAGTATTTAAGGTCCCTGAAGTACTTTATGGCCAGCCACACTTTCTCTACTCACTGCAGTGTGCCTTATAGGATCTGCAGGAGCATTTGTGCATTGCTTGCTTCAGCTCTGGGGCTGATCAGTCACAGTCACTATCAATGATGGATGTGGAGTCAGCCCGCCATAAGCAATGGACATTGACCTACCTGTCATACAGCCTCATCTGGAATCAGATGTAAAAAGGCTTCTGATAAAACTTACCCAGCTGATTAATGTAATTTCTGTGGGTCTCATTAACAGTATTATTAGAACAAAACAATAACAGACTAAGGTCATATTATGATTTCCTTAAATTTATTTGGTATTGACATTTCTGTCCTGATTTCTTAATTCTTGTTATTGCCAAATATCCAAATTTTGAGTTAAGTTGATTAGTTCTGAGTAGATGTAAATATCATGCATTATTGTTTCTGTTAAAAGGATCAATTCTACCTTATCTCAATTAACAGCTCACAGGCCAGCCTGTGAAATTTGCTATTTCTAAATATTTTTTAGCGAGAAAAAAGTCAACTGCTTTAATGTTCACCCAAAATATATACAAAGAATAAGTGGAAGTCACTATAGTCACATGTATATCAAAACTACTTTGTATTTAATAACAGCTTCATCTCAAGTTGTCTTGAATTGCTGATCTGCAGAATTCCTGATGGTGATTTTTGGTAAGCTCGGTTGAACACACTGTAATGGTTCTCTCTCCAGCCTTTGGCTGCTGCTTTTATTTAAACTGCATCTTAAAATACAGTAAGTACTTTCCTCATGTGACTATATAAGAAAATTCTGTATTGCCAAAAAGATGTGATGCAATTACAGATGGGAGCGGATACGATTCTTCTATTACAAACTCAAAGACTTGCACCATGTCACCAGTGTGTCTCTATGCACTACAACAACCTGTTTATCAATTATTTCTCATTTAGACAAATCTGATGGAGGCTGGCATGTATAAATCTTGATATCCTATTATTTGTTCTATTTCCTTCAGGCCAAATAAACTCAGAATAATGCACAGATGTGTAAAAAGCCACAATTAAACTTCAAAGAGCTTAAGCTTGGTAATCATCTTTATACTTCATTAAAACAGCAATGACTTAAAATTTTAGTGCATAATTGTAAAGTTCCCAGTTAGCTTACATATAATATTTTTCTTCTTAACCTCTGTTCACTCAAAAAATCACAGTAAAGATCTTCAAGAAAAAAAAAAAAATAGAAAAAACATGATTTATTTTCACAGGAGAAATTTAAGCATAGACTTATACATGAAGGTGTATGAGTCAATTGGCTGTGTTCTGGGCCTGCCTGAATACTAAAACACTGCCCACACTGGCCAATTAAGTACATATGCTGAATCCTACAAACTCCTCAAATAAATTTACAGATGTCAAAGTAAAAGTGAAATGGGACCTCTATGTTGTATTTGCATTTTATAGTGATAAATTATGTACTTCTTATTCAGGCAACCAGGATATCTCACAGAGGGTGGGTGCAAACTGCAGGATTTGCTGTCTACTAAATAACAATATGTTCACAGGAGTATATAGCCATAGTATAACTTAAGGCCAAGTAAACAGAAAATATAACCTCAGCATGTGTGTATGAGGTTCATCACAACAGTTTGTGCTGTGGATCTACCCATGAAAGATTCATTTTCTAAATATGCAGCCAGTGATTCAGAAGTAGAACACTTCCATCTGGCAACAGATGGTCAGGATGCATCTTTTTTGTAGGAGAATCTTCTGCTAAAAGAACTAATCCTCTTCATAATCTGTATAATCAGATAAACAGCTTCTTTCTAGTATCACTGACATGAGAAACCACACTAGCGCCTTATCTCACAAGATCAATCAAAACCGTATACACCTACATCCCTGCTTAGGTATTAAGCATCCTTCTAAGTATCATAGCCATTTCTGCATTTCACTCCTAATTTTGTATTGATAATGTGCATGTTCTGCGTGTAACACCTGTGTAGTTCCCCTAACATGCTAATTGGGGCTCTGAACCTACATAGCATTCAATCATACATTGTGACAAGCTTATTAGTAGCTGTTCTTATTGACTGAAGGGCGCTTGCAGCTTCGTAGCAGTGTTTGCCAAAAGTTTGCCAAGCCATCCCTTCAAACTGAACCTACTGCATTATTTCACGTTTTTCATCATTCATGCACAAGGCGGCAGTATCTGTGGGAGTAACAGATGGGTGATAACAAAGTAGGTTTATCCTATTTCCTCCCTCACCATCCCAGATATGTGTTGTCCACTGCTGGCTATCTTCTCTGAAGATTTTGGGAAGAATATTCCAAAGCTCAGCACATCCTAACCAACCATTCAATATTTACTCTTTGTAAAAATCCAACAGATTCTGTTTCACGATAACTGGGAAAAAAGAAAAAACAGTTACTTTCACTAAATGACTTTTTGTTCAGGAGTTGTTCACTCAGCTTTAAGAAATAGTGCTCAAACTTCTCTAGTGGAGAGTTATGAGTCATCAGATAAGAAAATTCAGCTCTCCCATTTTTATGTGATATGGTAAACAAGAAAAGCACTGCAGAATTAATTCAGTGCTTGATTTGGTCACAGAATCTGAAGTGACTGTTGCCATGGGTACAGAGAATCAAGTTTTTAAAGGGGTTTTAGGACATGACAGAGGAGAAAAGAAAAGGCAGCATGGAAGATTCAAGGATTGTAGATCCCTGACGAAAATCAGAATCTGAAACACAGAGACCCAGAAAAGAAAAGTAGTAATTCCTGCCATGAAAACAAGGTTAACAAAAAGACATCCAGCTGAAAGATCAGGGTGAAGAAATAAAGACAAGAAACTGGCAGACACACCAAGGGGCAGGGAGCAGCTAGCTCTGTAAGGAGAGAGGAAGGGGCAATAAAAATAAGCTGGGACTGGACCATGAAATACATTATACAGAAGATCATGACAGAGATCAGAAAAGGACAAAAATAATAGATAACGAAAAAAACAGATGAGGGACAAGGGAAGAAGCACATTTCTGACATGAAAAACAGACGTGTACGGATGATTGGGGATTTTCATTAGAGCCAATGAGCAGGTCATCAGAGCTGATGTGGAGGAAAGAAAGATATGTGGTATGGCAGAAGAAAGAATATATGTTGTCCTGAATTACAAAAGTCATCATGAGAGATCAGAAGCATCCACTAATCCTACTTCATGGTCAAAAATGTCACTGCAAAATTCCATTGAGAACAGGATCAAAATGCTGCCAGCTGGGGAAGACTAACATCTGGTCTTTAATGGAATTCTTTCAGCCCCAAGACAAGAAGTATTTACAAAATACCAGATTAAATAAACTGGGAGATGGCTTGATGACTAATCTTAGAAACGATGCTTTAGGTTGCTTGGCCACTCAACAAAGGACTTTTTTCCAAAGGGAGGACCTTTTAAGGAAGAGACAGTAGTGAGAAAAAAAGATAAAGAAAACAGGTGAGTCAGTGACATAGCTGCCAAAAGCTGACTTTTAAAAAAATGTGATTAAAAAAAAAAAACAAACAGTACGCAACACCTGAAATGTATGTGCATAAAGGAAAAAAAACTCTAGAAGGAAGGCATATTGCAGTAGCAGTTGTGATGACAATACCAGTATCAAAAAGAACTTGCTGGCCAGGAAAGGGATATAAACCTAAATACAGGGAGATGTCATTTCACAGTAAAGATGTGACAGACTATAAAGACATAACAAGGGCTACTGCGGGTGAAACAGAATCTAGGTAAGTCACAATCAGTGTGTGAAAAGCCATTCTATTGAGTAGTGTCGAAAGTGTGTAATCACCACAATTGACTGGTTGGATATTGTGAGATCAGTTGCAGAGAATCACAGCATGGTCAGGGTTGGGAGGGACCTTTGGAGATCATCCAGTCCAACTCTCTGCTAAAGCAGGGTCACCTGGAGCAGGTTGTACAGAATCATGTCCAGGCAGGTTTTGAATGTCTCCAGAGGAGACTCCCCAGCCTCTCTGGGCAGCCTGTCCCAGGGTCTGACACCCTCCCAATAAAGAAATTTTTCTTCATATGCAGAAGAAATTCCCTGTGTTTCAGTTTGTGTCCCCTGCCCCTTGTCCTGGAACTTTGCATCACTGAAAAGAGTCTGGCCCCAGCCCCTTGACACTCACCCTGAAGGTTATTTGTAGGCGTTGATAAGACCCCCTCTCAGCCTTCTCTTCTCCAGGCTAAACAGCCCCAGCTCTCTCAGCCTTTCCTCATAAGGGAGATGCTCCAGCCCCCTCATCCCCTTTGTAGCCCTCCGCTGGGTGCCCCCCAGTAGTTCCCTGTCTCCTGAACTGGGAAGCCCAGCACTGGACACAGTGCTCCAGATGCGGCCTCAGCAGGGCAGAGCAGAAGGGGACAATCACCTCCCTCGACCTGCTGGCCATGGTCCTTCTAATGCCCCCCAGGTTTCCACTGACCAATGTCCGTGTAAGTGTTCTTATCTGAAGGCAGTTACTAGAAAATAAAAGGTTATTATGCCTTCAATGAAAGCTTAGCTCCAGTGTAGCTTTCAGCTTGAGAAGCACAGTTTGGCCTTTCTTTATCTTGCTATTATGGTGTTAAGAATTGAATCACTAAGAAAATAAATGTACTGTTTCAGAGAGCTTTTTGGAATCCCTATATTCTTGTGGAAGCTAAAGCTGTGAAAGGGCTCCTGAAAGAGTTAAGATGCATTCAACTGAAGACATGATCAGTTTTTAAACATGATGATCCAGATGAAATTTCAGATTATAAATCACTAAATTCAGGATGTCTTTTCGGGGGAAGGATCATTAAGACATACTCTCTATTTCTTCTGCTTTTTCCTTAAACATCCTTAAATGGGCACAGATGCAGGAGACAGGCTAGACGGCCCTCTGTTCTAACTCAGCATGCTGTGCTTCGAGTTTGAGATTGAAACATGCCTTCGTAATGGAACAAGAGGGAACAAGAACATTTACATACCTGTTTCTGATTGCATGATTTCTCTATCCTATGGAGCATGAATAGGAACACAGTGATCTATGAGTCTTCATTCCATAACCCTTTTTCAGACAAAGAGCCAGAGGTCTTAATTTGATACCGGTGAACAACCCTTCAACTCCATACTCTTACGAGAAAAGAAGACTAGAGAGCTGGAAAGCTGTCTGGAAGTTACAGTCTCATCCATGGTTGCTTCCAGAACTTTATCACATGAAATGACAGTACAATATAAAGTGATGTCCTAGAATATATGCCTAATTCATAAAAGTGATTGAAAAATAAAGTTCATGTTCTCTGGAAAAAAGTAATGCTAACCTACTATTGAGACTGGATGTATGTCTTTGTCCATAAAAGTACATGCTGAGAAAAGCCTCTTTCTAACAACTTTCAGTTAACATATCATTTCACCAACAGTGTGTTACTTTTTGTTTATGAGAAGATGCTGCATATTTTTAATTGCTGTACAATTTACCACCTGAAGCAATGCCTTTGTACAGGAAGCTTATACTGTACATATGAAGGGTAAAGTGCTCTTGCTATCAAAACCAGGTTCTTTTGCCTACCAATACTGTCAAATAATCTAAGACAGATAAAAAGAAAGTTAAAGTATTGCTACTAGAACATTTTAATGTTATTAAAACATCTCTCTTCTTTTTGAAGAACTGTGTTTTTCCTTCACAGTCAACAGACTTTCAAACATTTAGGTCAAATGTTTCAACTGGTTGAGACCTGTTGGAAAGCATCTTGCAAATGTCTTATGTACTATGTGAGTTTCTTTGTAATAATAAATGTTGCAGTGCCCTGTGGCTCTGCTGAAGTCTGTAAAGAAGCTGCATAATTAGTAATATTCATTAAACTTTCAATAATACTCCAAATGTATTAGCTGCTCTCCAGGCAGATATGGAAAGACAGTCACTGTTGTAAGTGGCCTGTAATTTAAAATCAGTAACAAATAAGGGAAGAACAAAGGTGTAGGCTCAGATTATCATATGGTACACACTTACAAGGAAAAATATTTAGCTGACATATTTTTACAAGTATTTAGGTTAGCTAACAAAGGCTACTGTGACAATGGCAGTATTTGAAAATGTGCAGTGACCTATATTCATTTGAATGAGCCACTGAAAGCTTTAGCATAGTCTGGAAGAACAATTGTGTGGCCAAAGAGGGATGCAACCTAAAATGGATTCTGCACAATTAAGCATAAAGTTCATAATTTACCACACCCTGTATAAAAAGTTTTTGACTGTGGAAATAGTCACGATCCACTTTCAAATTAGCTACAGCTATGATTTATATTTCTACTAGGCTTCTGGTTAAATTCCCTGAAAAAACTGCACAAGTGGTAAACACCACATAGTAAAAAAGGTTTCAAATGCATCCCAATGTCTCAGACAGTCACAAATTTCTTCTAGGTTTTTCATTTAACTAATTTTAATATACTGTCTCTTCCTGAGGCCCAGATGCTATTGCAATAAAATCAGTACAAGAGATAGATGGAAAGACAGATTAACATCTTGCTGCATATCTTTAAAAAGAATGTATTGTGAATAGAATTTTTTCAAGGTAGACAGCAGCAGTAATGATAGAACAGGCAGTGACTACCTGACACTGAAATCTGACACTGACATTTGAAGGATAACTTGAATTGTAATATATGAAAGGTTCTGGAAGAGAACTTAATGGTTCTTGATAAGGACTTATTTTTACTTTCCCCAGTTCTTTCCAAACTCAAAAGAAAAGAAAAAAAAGAGAGAGAGAGAGAGAGAGATTCCACAGGAATGTTCATCCATTACCAGCCTCACTACCTCCTACTCCAAGTTCAGCAGGAGGACTGCCAGGTCCAGGATAAATCTAGGTCAGCACAAGCATGTGTAGGCTCCCTTGTATAATGCCTATCTTAAACAGTTCACAACTGAAAGAAAGACTGAGCTGATATCATGTGTTCTGAAAAAAATAATCACATGGCCCACTGAGATAAGAAATAATCACATAGCCACCCCTGAGAGGCCTTTCTAGAGATGACAGCAATATAGGAGACAAAAGAAAATAGATAAGAACTATACAGGTAAAAGCCATATTAATTTGCCTGGCATATTTTGAGATTTGAAACAATGTAAGCCATGCTGCTATCTCTCTTTGAATGCCTTTACAAAGCATTCCAAAAAGTGTAATAAAAAATCATTAAATTTGCTATCATGTAATTTAAAAATCAACAGACATCTATCCTGTAAATGATGCCAGGCTTAAAATATCAACCCTCCAGAATCACCAGATAAATGGATAGCACATAAAAATTAATACACAAGTGGATCTTTGAAATCCAGTAAAATTAAATGAATTTTTATGAGCAGGGTAGGCATAAGTTTAAGAAAAACTATAAAGTGGAGAGGAGAATGTAACAGAATCGATTAAGCCATTACTCTCTGCCTGCAGAACCCTGGCACAAAGCCTACCTTCACTTCCAAGTGTGCTGCGAATTTATGGGCACTCTTAACCTCTTTGTACTGAAAATCTGCCTATGTCTCATTCTTACTGGACAATATGACAAAATTTTTAATTCATTAAACCAGAAGCACCTATACGAAAATGTGTAAGTACCACCATGACAAACTATAGTCCATTACACTCATTCCTACCTGCTGCACATCTGCAAAAATTTTCTGGTGTACCTATTTGAAGCTGTCACTTAACATCTATCTCATTTTGAACTCATATGACTAAAGAAGACAGAGGAAAGGAAATGAAAATCTATTTATGCAGGAATAAGTACTGCTGACATCACTGGTGCACTAGGGTGAGCATGTCTCTGGGTGACCTTACAGTGGCTGGTCACTCATCACGTCACCACACTACCTCTCCACCAGCCAATGTCTATCAAGATGTCTCTCCATTTTTCTTTGTAAATTACTTTCTTCAGATAATCCAAAGGTACATAAATATGTACTTGATTTCCAAGAATAAGTTTTTCTAAGTATTTCTAATGTACACAAAAGAAACCTCTAATAGTAGAAAGCTAGTAGGAAGCTGAGGGTTATGGTTCCTATAAGAAGACCCATTTGTGCTTGATTTTTATGAATGGTATACAAACACTGCCAGAAAAAAGCCACCTCCCATGACACATACTAGGAAATACATCTACTAGAAAAAAAATATTCCATTGTCACTACTAGAAAATGAAATACGTTGTCAAGGTTGTTTCCTTCCCAACATGTTATATATACCATGGTACTGTAGAAATACCTCAGGTGAGGGGCTGGGCAGAAGGGAGTGGAAAACAAATTCTGTAAAATTTTACAGCTGTACTTCTCTAGTAGGCATTACTGCAAGGAACCACACTTGTTTTATTTTCCTATATACCTGTATTTCACACATATTTAGGACCCCTCAGTTTCATTATTGAAAACCTTTTCCCAGGAAACTAAGGATATGGGATGTGGCTCAAGAAAGACCACACAAAATCTCAAGATTTTTCTGTTCTAGCTATGTTACTGTGAAATTGATAAAGAAGCTAGTACCTGGCCTTTTGTCTTTCCATCCATTACTGTTATCTATACCTGCATCTGTTCATGTTCCCAGGTAACTTTTGTTTCCTTATGTACTCAGAGCATGACAAAGGTACCTCTGTTTCTCAGAGGTCTCAGCTGTGGACATGCAAACTGCTGTTCTTCCATCACATAGGCCAAAGGCCACATGATAATTTTCCATCAAGAGCACAGGCTTCATTGTGATGTTGTGCCACAACTAAGAGGCTGCTTGGAGTCCTATCTCAAACCAAGCTGTATGTCTTTTTGTAGTTTGGCCCCATGCAACAGGAAGAACATCCCAAGGATGCTTATGGTGGATGAATCTGGTACAAAATCAGTATAGCATGTTTGAGTGGGGTAAGAAGATGGGTAAATAGTGGGCAGATAGACATTTTGTGTGACAGAAATAGTATGGTTCTGTATCTGTATGCAGCTTAAAGAAAAATTTAAGTAATATGTGATACATCCATTTAGTAGAAGTCACTTCTTCCAAGATCCCTTAGTCTTTTTTTTTTTTTTTATGAGAATTTTAATACTAAATGTTAAGAAAGTCATTTTAGCATTCACCCAAGACAAATTAAGTCCTCACCTTACCTGCTGTCATAATCTGGGAAGTGTTCGATTCTGTTCACTCTAGGACTATGGTAATGGTACATCTGTTGTTGGATGTACAACTGATTATTTCTATTAAATTAATTGTTCTTTATTCTGACCAGAAGGAAAATGCCCATTTGGCCTATTTTTCATCACTTTATCGTCGATTATTTCAGTTAGAAAAAAATATTTCAGTAACCAGTTTAAGATCTTCCTCTTCAGACTACTTTATTAGGTCCCATCCTGGGTGTCTAGCTTGGACCACTTTAGGCAGGTCGTTATAGCTCTAGTGCTGTAACAATACAAATCAGAGACCTCAGCAGAAACACACTGGTCACTGGTGCATTTAATGGAATCGCTCTTTCTTTTCTATTTTCAGAGAAAAAGCTTTTGTGCAAGGGGATTTTTGGTGGCTGGAGTATGAAATACGTGTTATCATTTTTTGTGATAAATACTAGTGAACTTCTAATTAATATCTTCCATATTCATAAAAAAATAGTGTTCTGCACCAAATTCTACTACTTTGGAGATTTAGCCAATTGCCTTCTGTGTAACATTTTGTGTAAAGGAAGCAAGTTTTTTGTGGAACGTTTGCAACATTTCTTTGTATTGTAGCTGTTTGTAGCAATTTAGGAACATTAGAAGTACTATGCAGGAAAAGATCAGAGATACATCTAGCTTTCCATCTTTTCTGAACAGCCACTACTGCTCCAGAAAACATTAAACTCCAGTAATGCACTGTTTGATAGAAGAATGAACTTCCCATTCTGAGTAGTTGATCACTTTATGCCCCAAAGCTTAAATATTCTTGGTGTTGCAGCACATGCAAAGCATGCCCCAGCAAATGTATGTGAAGTTCTATATGGAAAAGTATCGTATCATTCATAAATTGAATTGAACAGCTCTACTGCAGAAAATGCCTTCTGTTAACAACCACAAATCATTTGTGGGTTTGGAATTGTATATTAGAAGAAAAAAACTATTGGAAAAAATGTGCAACTATAGAATATTTTATTTTTAAATCCCATATATTGCCTTCCAGTACACTTTATTCCCACTCATTAAGCCCTTGACATCAGCAAAAACAGTACTGTCTACATCCTGCAAGCTTTGCACAGATTCATCCTGTTAGATGAATGCCCCTAGAAATCAGATTACATTTTTCCAGGGAAGTTGTATCCAGTTTTGCTACAGCTGTGTGATGCTTTGTCTCCTTATTTACATACCAATCCATCACTCATTGCATAGAAAAAGCGTTTTGTAAGCCGCACAAATACACATGTACCAGATTTCAAAAAAGGTAAAGTCTGTTTTGCTTCCTACACTCTAAAGATTTCTGAAGACACAGGAAGGTTGCATATCAGCCTATGCTCAGTAGAGCAGTTTTTAACTATAATTAGTCTTCCTAAATACTAATCAGCATTTCATCTATGTGCATGCTTATAATATATTCGATTCCCCAATGCATTAAAGAGTATTTCACTGCATATTTCAATCTCTTTGGTTCATTTCTTCCAGAGGATAAATAATTTTAGGCAATTAAAAATATTAAAAAGCATCACTGTCCTTCTTAGTAACATAAGTTACTCTTTATGTGTGTTAAGTCAACATTAATAGAATCAGGTACAAAGTAACAAGAGTCTTTAGGAATTTTCTATATGTATTAGGCATCAATGTAAACAAACTACCTTACAGCTTTTACAGAAATTAAAGGCTTCTGTTGAAGAAAGATACAGTGCCAAAACTATGTTTAAAAGGCAATTAAGGAAGAGCCAGGGCACCGCACAGTGCCAGGTTAGGGAGTGCCAGGGTGGCTGGCAGTATGCACTTGCCCACAGGGGGGATCCAAGCACACAGAAAGGCTGCTGATGGTGATGGGCAGCTTACAGCTGCTGCAAGGAGTAAGAGAAATAACAGAATAAAAAATGAAAAGCTTTAATAGCTCGTGACTGCTTCTAGATTACATGGACTCACTGAAGGAAAAAAAAAAAAGCCCAAATGTTTGCATTTTTTTTGTTAGTCGAGCAAGTTTGATGCATATTCACTTCTAAATTTCAAAATGCACTGTGTCGATGCAGTGGAAAATCCCAGCAGGGATTGCTGGTGCCATCTGAAATAGGATTATACACACATGATTGACAGTCCCTCGTAGTTAAGGAAGAAGCAATGCAAATCACTGTTGATTATTTTTTACAGATCAATTACACTCAACAGACAAGACATTTCTATCTCCTATAACAGAGTTCCTGTTTGGCTGTTTGGACACTGAGGCTAGAGGCAGATGTGGCCCTTGGTGTGACCCTTGCTGTGTCCCAGCGACCATTGCCACCACCCACACTCGTACCCCGTAGCCCCAGCCCGGGCCCACTGCCCCTTGCATCAGTTCTGTCCAGGCCCCCTTTCCTCACCCCTGTGGCCCTGCCCAAACCACAGGCCTGGGCCAGTCCCCACAGCCTCTTCATTTGTTAATGAAAAACAAACAAAGTTAAACCTCTCCTGCCCACTCACCCTGCATACAGATCCTACAGACCAACAGATGAGAAGTTGGGTAAAAATACTAATGGCACGTTCTTGCACCATGAAAAGAAATTAAGAGAAAAGGAGCAGAACCTGAAATGACAAAACCTGCAGAGATAAATACAGAGAGGAGACCAGCATCTCCATTATGTTTGCAAGAGCTTGGCACTCAGCAGAGGACTCCAGCCCTCTGTGCCAGCACACATGCAGCTGCTCACTGTGCCCCGGGGTGCTGCAGGCAGCCCACACTCAAGAGGGAAATTGCACAGTTTATCCAATCACAGGAAATATAAACCTCTGTCTTGTAGCTAGGGTTAAGATGTTCATTTTGACTTGAAAGAAGAAATAGGCTTCATGTTTTCCATTCATACCATTGTCTGGAAATCATCATTATTCCTAGCAGAAAAAGATCTATGATGCTCCTGCACTGAGGAGCTGCAGGGACTGAAATAAAATGGCTCACGTCCTTTTAGTTCCTGTGACGCATCCACCACACAGTAAAAAAACAGACAGCAGAGCAGGAAGCATGCCAGGGTTCATGTGCCCATGCACTCTTTATTAGTGACATAATGTAACTTGTTCTGCTCGAGCGAACAGAGTGAAATTCTTTTCTCTTTCATTAAAGATGTTATTAAAAAACATGTCTGGATTTCAGTGTCTGCTCCCACCTTGTCCTTTACTGAGTGCTCTCTAGGCTATAGAAAAAACATTGAAGGAATCGAACACAGACAAAACTGAGGCTTAGTACAAGAGTAGTACTATCTTTCCAGGTGTGGATAATACTACCACAAAGTGCTAACATTTGAAACAGCTATTCAATTGAGCCTAACATGAAATACAGAAGCAATCTGACTGCCCTGATTTTGTGTGTGTGCTGGGATTACTCCCTTCACTGCAGTACAGTTGCTCCTTACAAGTACTTGCCACTGCAAGCAGATTAGCTCTTATTCTAAATTAAACCCTCTTCACAAGAATATTCAGAGCCCATACCCCAACCTTTATATACTGCTTTGCAAGATATGTTGTCTAGATGGTAATACAAATAATTATTATTTCTTTTTTATTATAGTCATATTTAGATGTTAAGAAAAAAAAAAAAAAGAGCAAGGTTTCTCCGGGCTTAGCACTGGATATTTACTCAGCGGTAACTTAGTTATTTTTGTGGTCTTTAATTGCACAATAGAGGACAAATGTACAATTGTACATCTTTTCCTTCCATTCCCCCCATATGTTATTATTTAGTTTTATTCACAGATTTCCAATAAGCAGACCAATTGTGAGTGCACAAATATGCATATGGATTGATAACTATGAAACAGGGCAAAATTACAAAGGGTTGTGCTTAGCTGAAAGAATGGGCCTACCGCTACCCAGAGCAGTACACATGTATGTGGGCAACTTTCACATACAGCATGCACAACTGAGTTACAGATGCAGACATCAGACATTATCTGACATGAAAGCGGTCGGGAGCTATAACCCTAAAGATGATCCCAAGGATTCTGATGATATGCTGATCCCTCATGAGAAAATCTCCTTGAATTTAATGTGTACTGATAGGTTTTGTACTTTTTTGTAGTGTTTACTATAGGACAGCAATGATATTGCTACTGAATTTCACATGATTTTTTGTTTTTCAATTCTTTAAGATCTTTATGCCATTTCTCCATGAGATTGTCTACTTGATAAATAAAAGTTTTCAGCTTAATCCAAATTTAGACAATTTTGCATATGGGATATATTATTATCCATGAGATTTTTGTTCTTCAGTATTTACTGTAAAAAAAACCCATCCCTCCCTCAACAGAAATTCTAGCAAGACTGAAATCACACTCAGAAACTCTCAATTTATGACTAGTAGCCTGGAGATGAAGGTTTTCTCTGGTAGAGAAGTTGTCCAAAATATTGGACAAAATATGAGTGTTTACTCCTCATGAAGTTCAGTAACATGTGGCAAATTCATTTGTTCACTAGGTAAAAGTGTTCAAAGGGAAAGAGAATTGCCCTAATGCCCCATGTAACATGACAGACCACTGTACTGTTCGTGTTGTAAAGCATGAATGTATAGACAGAAGGTGCTCTGATCTCACAACCATAATTGCAGGCGAACTGCAATTCAGAACAGGCCAGAAACAGCAGGCTTTCTCATGACAGCCTTCCCTGTACCTATCCACGCAATGCCTGGTACTGTTACCATCCTTTTTCTTTTGGACTACAGGTAAAAAACAATTGTATATTTATTTCCCTGATGAATTTGAAAGATCAGAAAGAAGAAAATCTAGAAATAGGAAATGCAGCATTGGGCTGAGTGAAGTTTTAAGGGAATGCTGCAAGTCTTACATATTTCTAAGCTGGTATAAACAGGATTCCTCATTCTTTTGCCTGAAACTTCCATTTATTTCAAGAAATCTATTTAATTTAAAACAGGAAGATTTGAAACACAGCATTGTTAAAATGTGTGTCCCTATCCTCCTTTGGCTGATTTTTATTAAGAACAAAGGGAGATCTGGAGTAGGCCATGAAAAGGGTATACAGTGAGTTACACATGTACAAATGAGATTTTGAGTGAATATAGACGTAACAACTTTTTACAAGGTAGTACATTCAGGACTGAAGACTGTCAGATGCTAAAGTACCTTAGCACTGAAAAAAAAAAAGACTATGTAATGTCAGTAAAAATATCTATTTTAATTACACCACCAGCAATTTGAAATAGAAAATGAGCATTTTACAGTTAATTTTAAAGCTAAGGATGAGAGGTGCTAAAAACACAGTCCTATATCATGCAGATTTTCCTCTCCAGTTTGCTTTGTTTCTGTGATAATGGAAGTAAAATTTTTCTTCTCCTTTTTAAATAATAGAAAACTACCAGAATGAAGTTAGTAATTTTCAAGGGGTCCATTATCCTATTACTGAGAAAGAAATCTAACAGTTTATTAGATATTTCAGGGCAAATGCACTAAAACTCTGCATCATAGAATGCAGGACATAAATACCTGGGAGTTTAATGTTACACTGCAGTTAAATAACTAGCTCTTACTGAGAAAGGACAGGAAGCTTAACCCCTACAGGTTTATCCTGTCTTTTATCCCAGTGAAGTCTATGGGAAACAAAATTCTCCATTTGGGGGAAAGGAAGAAAAATGTCTCTGCATTGAGCCAAATTTACAGTTACCACAGTGGATCAGACTACCAGCTGAGCCATGAAATCAGTCCTGCCTGGCGTGCTTTTGCAATCAAAGTGCAGATAGACCCTTACACAAACATGAGCTGCTGTAACAAGGAGCAATCCACTCTGAACTACGAGTTGTGATTTCGTATTTCCTAGGAAACTACATATATGTGTGTTTCCACCACAAACATAATTTGGCATGACATTAATTGAAGATACATTCTAAAGACTTCAGCTTACAGTGGGTCTTAGTTTAATGCTACATAGTTAAGATGCATTCTTTTCAAATGAGTCCTGACACTCTAAGAGACGGATTTTCCCTGGCATAGCCTGAAGGATAAAATACATAAAGGCCTGGATTCATCCAAATTTAGTTATTTAACTGAAGTACCTCAGCTAGGAGCTTCCAGCTACACCAAAAGTAGCAGAACTTCAGGGATTATATCTGGTCTTCCTAAAACCCAAATCACCTTCTGGAGATGCCTCTTTCTCACAAAATCTCCATTGACTATGTGGAGAAACCAGTGACTGAGTGCCTGAACTTGTGCATTCGTGCCCAGATATCTGGCTCAGATGTTTGTGGCCTCCATGTGACATGGAAGAATGCAGTACTAAGGGAGAGTATTGTCATACAAAGAATGATAGAACAGACAGATCACAGTGCCCATGAGGCACCCAGCTCACTGTGGAGGAGGCAAAATTACACCTCTTTTCTTCTGTGAAAAACATTTCATACAGCTTTACCATGACTGCTTTTTTCATTATAGAGCTATTTTCATTTAACACAGATTACTGCACTGCTGGCTTGATAGCATAAAAAAAATTATGAATTGACCATAGAACGTTCCATAATGACAGTTTTTATTTCCAGCATTAATATATTTTATATAAATGACAAAATGCAGTTATTCCCCATGCCACCTCATGTATTTTCAGCACAGCATATATCCCTGAGAACTACAAAGAACTTTGCATTATAGGTGCCAAGATAGCCTTGTCTTTCCAAGGAGGGGGAAAACACTGCCAGAAGAAGGCGAAGATAACTATATGTATTTCAAAACACATTCTCCCTTTGGTGCTGCATCGTAGACTGACTGGCCCAGTTTTCCTAGATCTCAAGTTTGGGGCAAGCACAGAGGACATTCAGTGAAATATGGCCTTACAGTGTTCTCAGTCTACTTCAAATTTTAAAATTAATATAAGACAACTTGATGTAAAATATACATTAAACAAATGTCTAAAATACACATTGTAAGGGAGTGCATATGTTGTTCTTGCAAAGTGTTCCAAATGGACTTTCTGTATTGCGACTGTACTAAGTCAGCTCCTTCACTCAGTGGAGCTGTACAAATTTGTTGAATTGATAACCTTTTCTGTCTGTAATATATAGTTTGGAGAGACATAGAAACAAAGCATTATTTGTGTTCCCAAATCCTACTGAAAATGAAAGTTGCTACTCCGAAAGAAACACTGCGAAGCAGTATTTGGTTCTAATGGGCTTTGCACACAAGGTGGTTATGTTCTGAGTAGTTCCTACCAGTAAGATATTTTGAAAGATTCATTAGATTCATAGACTTCAGTCATGTGCTAGTTTCACTGGCTTAAAATAAAAATGAAGGCAGAATTAGGCTATTTCCTGGTTCAGAATGCAGCTGTTCTCCTCCTGATGGCATAACTAATTCATTTAATAATACTCAAAGCATTCTGTAACAACATCTTCTAGCAGTTTCCAGTTGTCCATTATTTTTTTAGTTTCCCCTCATAATCAGACTTGATTGAGAGAAAATGGGAGGAAAAAATACGTACATTATGCATGTGTAGTGCATAATGTCTGATCTGTGATGACATTTCCCTTCATTTGTGCAGAAAGACAGAACCGTTTTCTCCTGGCTATGCTGCTCTTGAGTTTTTCTTTCTCTTTCTCCCCACAATGATATGTTTTATGGTAATGAGCCGACATTATATAGTACTGAAATGATGTAAGCCATATCAGTGGGGTAGGAAATATCAATATTATTATAGGAAAGTTTGATACTTTGAAAGATTAATCAAAATTTAAGAAAAATTGTTTAAAAGGTATCTTAAAAAGTCTCAGGCAACTCTAGATAAAATTGCCCTGCATGTATAACAAATGAATGTGAGCTTTATGGATGTATGATACAACTTTTTTCCTCCCCTGTATTCTTTTTTCAGCTTATAAAAAGGAACATAGATTCATTTCAGTAAGCTATTTCCTTAAAGAGACAAAAGTGTGCAGGTCTTCATGAAATGCTTTACAGTTTTACTAAGTCATTAACTTCAACTGGGCCTGGATTTTTCTCTCTTAAGTGTAACACTAATCTTAAAAGTTATTATGCTAATATAGTCTGCTTTTACATGGTGGATAACCTCTACTGAAATATTAGGTAACTTCTGCTGACCATAGTCACAAAACAATTTCCTTTACTTCTTTTTAACTCCTAAGAAAACATGAAGGAGCCAAACATCCTTTTCTTTTTTGTTTTTGGTCAGTATGATCATTTACTAAGCAACACATTTTCTAAGGGGTTGTGACTGTTTTACTAAATACCATTAGGGTCCCCAGGCCCTAAATATAGCACAATCACCTGAAAATTCTGGAGGCAGGATAACTGACTGAAGATGTGAAGGTTTCTCTCAGGCATCTCAGTGAAAATTCTGACATCACAATGAAAACTTAATGCAACTGGCCAAAGGAGCAAGGCAAGAACACAGAAGTACATTACCTTCATTTTTGCCTTCCTGGAGCCATTTAGCCATAGAAGTCGTAACACAGATGAGCAGGACCAGCCAGGAGCCAAGACAAGCTACACTCAGCAGAAGGCACAGCTGAGCAGTAACCAGCGTTCCCACATACACCTACTGGGCACTTGCACATAGCAAGGTGCTTGGGCCTAACTCTCATCAATCATCTCTCACAAACCAGCAGAAGGCTACCAGCACAGTGCAGGGGTCAGCTCAATACGATTTGAAGGCATTAATGTTACCACTTATCAGTAACTAATACAATCTGCAGCATTTTAATTGCAGGTGAGGATTCATTGGAGGAAAGGACTCAGCACGATTCTCCTATCCAAGGTTAAGCACTCAAGGCTGGAAGTGAGGACAAACCACTGCTGTTGATTTTCAACATTTTTCACAGGGAGCCAATTGAAGGGAATGTTGTCCTGCTATGCTGATTACTGAAAGATCCATTCCCTGTAAAAGTGGCACTTACAATAGCATTTCACTCCCAGGAGGCTGAGTAGTTATTTGAAGGAAGTGGGAGAGGGCAGGGGTGAGGAACAGCTATGAAAGCTTCCTTTTAATTTTTGCATTTAATGCAAAATTAATGTATGCCACATTGTATCAGGTATAATCTGCACCTCTCTGCTCTGTATCTTATTGCTAATCTTTCTAGGGCCAGATTAACTAGCAGAAAATAACTCATAAAAATGCTCTTCCTCTTTTTTTTTCCTTTTTTTTTTCTTTTTTTTTCTTTTTTTTTTCTTTTTTTTTTAATGAAGTAACTTCTTCACTATAAATCTTGCAGCAGCAGGCATGCCCAGAAAATCTACACAACTTGCATCTGCAAAGCCATATGGGGCTTCTCCTCCCTCCTATTCCTAGAGTTAACACAACTCCTGAAGTAGAAGCACACAGAGGAATATTACACTTAACCTAGCAAGCTTCATCAAATACATGTGCATCTTTTTTGCTCTCCTGCATATGACAGAGGTATGTTTTCAGACGTACGTTTTATAAATCATGAGTGATGATAATTCTTCTTATAGAACTGCAGAAGAATCAGCTTCCATTTTTCCCATATTCAATACAGTTTTCCAAAACACAAACGCTGATCTTTCTCAGAACTGATTTCCATGGCATTTGATCATTACACTGATAACACTACTGTTTCACTATATTTCCATAATGGGAACAAATTGGAAAAATAGCCACTGCATTTGAAAAAAAAACCTCAGCAGTGCTTTGCCAGCCCTCATTTCTTTTCTTTCCCATTTTACATTTTAAAACACTCCTTGGAGACCCAGAAAAGATTGAGGAAAAACGTACTTAAGAATTCAAGTATAGTAAAAGAGGATAAATTACTACATTTATATAATAATCTTATGTGTTATATTTAAAAGAAAAATCTGTCACATATCATTCATAGAACAGTACTAATAATAACCCATATTTCTTGGTTTCTGTGAAATTTCTACATGAAAATTTATCCCTTTGTGTGATTAAAAAAGTGTCATTGCATTAAAAAAGATAAAAAAAGATACTAGCCATGGAAAATACCTATCTGAAGGCACAACCTCACGTTCACTGTGTCTTAGAGGAACTTTATATGTTATATGGATATTCTTTGAGACATGCAGAAGTAGCTAACAACTGCTGTATTGCCATTTTGTGACAGCACAACTGGAAGAATTTAGATGGAGTAAGGGGTGAACCTCTTACGATAACACCCAATTCTAAAAATTCTAGAGACAGTAGATGATTCACATAGCTCCTCTGGGAAGAGGACACAGTCTGTAATCAAAACAGAGGGGCAAAGATCAGAATTATTCATTCTAGGTCTCCAATATCTTTAGAAGCTCCTGAAAAATTCTAAATCCCATCAATATTTTTAGAAATTGTACCAAATTGACGAACTTTAACAATTACAGTTACAGTAACAACATACTTTCTTCTAATGATCTCACAATACTGTATTTAATTATGCTTTACATAACCCTCCTATCATCTTCTAAGACTGAAAAGGACATTGTTCCCATTTTACAAAAGCATAAACTTCAGCATACAGAGCTTATGAGAGATCAGAAAAAAAAAAAAAAAAGAAAAAAAAAAAAAGGAACGAAGTTAATGAAATAAAACCAAAAGTTTTCTGCACTGTGCCAATGCCACCTTCTTGCTTTTTGGAGGGTGATTTTATATCCCATTTTTCTGGTTTTCAGGAATAGTCCCTCTTCAAGCACTCTTGGAAAGAGTCACAAATGGGAAAACTGAGTTACTGAATAAACAAATTAACTACACACAAATTAAGCAAACTAAAAATTAGACAAACTTTCTCTAATCCTCTGTGTGGATATGTTGCTTCCTAAAACATATGATGAAAATATTCTAGGTAAGAAATATGATTACTTAGCTGAGAATGCCCATGAAAACAAAGTATTGTTTGGAGCAAGGAGAGGTAAAGATTGATCTTTTGTACCTGTCAATGTCTCTCACCACATCTTTGATACACTTGATATCCATTACATATATCGTAAATGAAAGGTTAGGTCAACAGACTGGAAAAGTATCCTTAGGTGTCAGTTCATAATATTGACAGCAATGCATAGAAGCATAATTTACATGCATTTTCCCAAGCATTTGGAAAAAAATCAGATTGGATGGTATGATTTGAGCACAGAAAAAAAAAACAACCCTGCAACATATCTGCATATCTAAGAACTCTAGTTAGGCAAGTAACTAGGGAAGCAGGACACTGGTGATACATCTGTAATTCCATCTTCATGTAGAAAACACATGTTCTTCCTGCCAAACTACATTGCAAGAGGTACTGCTTCCCACTGTCTTCCTTATCTTCTTCAGCTGAAGTGTTGCTTAGAGCTCCCTGCACTGCAACATCCTACTGGCTCCAGCACCCTGAGATAGCTATCCTGGATTCTATCAGTCACAGAAAAGGACACCTCCCCACAGTCTGCACTGGAGTTACTAGGACGAGAGAAAGAGAGGCTTCCTGGCTACTTCTACAGCCACTTTCCTGAAAAGCTCAGTGCCAAAATACTGAAGGGGAAAGAGATAAAAGGACAGGATGGGATGGGACAGGACAGGGCAGGGCAGGGCAGGGCAGGGCAGCTGGGACCACCGGCCATACCTTGGACAGCTCCTCAGTTCACTGCTGCCTGCAAAACCGGGGGTGTCACACTGGCAGCGGTGACCTTGCTACCCGTAATAATTAGAGGGGTGTGGTAAACACGGCACAGACACAAAGAGAAGGGTATCATATTGGTCTTCCTTTCAGGGCTTAGTCACCTGGTTTCTGCTTACTCTCTCAATTAACTATTGCCCTAATCAAGGCTGGCAATATCCAGGAGACAGCTTCACAGAGTAAAGCAAAGAAGTGGAGCGCTGTGGGGAAAGGGGCAGGGAGCTTGGAAATAGACATGGCAAAGATAAACAAAAGGGGGTGAGAAGTCTAAAATGGAAGACCAAAAGAGCTGGAAGAGAGAAAAGGATAAGGAAGGGAGGATGGGAGAGGAGGCAAGAAAAGTAGGAAACTATGTAGGAGGGAGTGACAAAACATGAAAATAGAAAAAAAAAAAGAAAGAAAAGGTGTGTAGAAAATGGAGTGATAGAACTAGGACAGTGAAATGGCAAAGAAAATGAGGAAATTAAATGGAAGACACATGATCAGGAGATGTACAAGCATCTGGATAGCATAAAATAAAAGGAGAACATACAAAAACATGTAGTAAGAAATACAGAAATGCATAGACCATATTACGGGCAGTGATACCTGCTTCTGGAGCACCACATCCTTCCTCAAATCTCCAAAGCTTACATCTATATCCCAGAACAAATCAATATTCACTGGTTCAGTCACCAATCCATTAACAGATTAATGGATACACTTCAGCCCCTCAGAAGATGTTCATACTTTCTATCCTCTTAACCATGGTCATAATCTTGACATCACAGTGATTAAATACGTAGCATTTTAACCTCTTTAATTAAGATGATAGGTGCAGTCATTGCTTTTAATTTTGCTTTTGCACCATAAATAAACTAGCTGATCATATCTAAGAGTCATAAACAATTTCCATCTGGTATCCAAGATGGTGATATGGTTCATCTGCATATTCATCAAGTGGCATGCACATAAATAAGAAAGTTTTGCTGATTAACTTGCCCTACTTCTTCTACTATAGTGAAATTTTTAACCATTAGGATATTCTCAGAGCAGGTCTTACTATCTGAACTTAATTCCAATGTGAATGAAAGAAAACATTCCCACACTCTAATTTAATTATTATCATATAAGTGTAGAATTTTACATCACAATGGTAAAAAAACCAGGTATATTAAATCCATTAAAAATAGCAGAAATAAATTATTGCCATTAGAGAGATAGATGAGCCCATTCAAAGAACAGTAAAATTAAGTATTAAGCAGTAACAAAAAGATCACCTCCTTCATATATTTTCCCTCTTTTTAGACATGTAATTTGTCATTGCTCATGGTTCCTATTTATCATCAGAACTTGTATCTGGAAAGCATTCTGCCAGGGCAGGAAGGCAAATAACAGTAATGAAAAACACATGAAAATGACATTCTACTGAATAAGCATTTATATCGATGTTCTGTTATCAAAGCGCTTTAAATCCCAAACAAATTAATCCCTCAATCAACATAAATGGACTCTTGGGAAAGATGAAGAAAACTATACTATTGAATATTCTGATTAATTTGGAATTAAGAAAATATTTGTAAAGCTTTTGCTTCTTTCAAAATCCAACAGTTTGCTTTTAATTTGAGTTAGATTAAAGATATAAATAATTCTATTTCAGTGCAATTCAGAGGTACTACTGAAAACTGGGCAGGGTAACATCCATTTGTCCACAGCAGAAAAAGAGATTTTAAACAATTACTGGTATCTAATTAAGCTGCATATTAATTTGAGATCCTAATAAGTAAAATGCTGTGGGATTTTTAAAGAAACATTTCAAAGAATGAATGCCTTGCTTTTCATGGGTTTACAGGTGTTTGGGTGAAATAACTTTTTCAGCTCAATATATTTTAATAAAGCAAATCACTAAGAACTGCCTTAACCTACAATGATCTGTTGCCTCAGGCAATGCACAGCCCCTTGCTCCACAGTTAACTGACAGCTGATTTATCCAGTCAAAAGATCTGTCTGTCCATGGAAGCCATTCTCTTCCATATTGTTCAAAAGGAGCTTCTCCCCTTTTGTATATCTCACAATCTAATTCATAAAGCTGGAATTCCCTGGGAATAGCAGCTGAAATTTGCTAGGCTACATAGAACCTCGCTTCTCAAATCAATTCAGGTGAACTTTCCTAAGTATCTGTTCTCCTTACACTGCTAATGCCACATGTATGCCGATACAATTATCCATTAAAATTGTTGCCTCCATTTTACTGACAAGAAATGAAGTAATGGATAAATTTCCTGAAAATAAAGAACTCTTACAATTTAAAGGGGACATCATTTACTTGAAGGAATTGAATTTCTTTTAGAACATACTGCAGGACAAAATTCTTGTAACTGAAAGCATTCAGAAAAGCAACATCTCTGTTACACATCTCTTTCCTGATGTCCTGAAGGACCTTCAGCACTTTTCATCTTGTTGGTTTTAGTGCCACATTACAGAATGTTTCTGTATGTAAACATTGCTCTTGTTTGTCACTCGATTGTGTACATCTATGCTCAATTTAATTTCAATTCTAGATTTAGAGTTTGGTAGGAATAGAAATAAGGTTTCCTGCTTTCTTACCTGTTCCTGTGTGGGTACAGTTATACCAAGGCTGACTGGAGAGCCTCTGCTGAATCACTTTCATACATCTGAATCACAAAAGCTTTTTTCTCAAATTTTGAGTTTGTAGAGACATCTTGAGCTATTCTACCAGGTGAAGAAACAGTAATTCCATGTGACTTAATTTAGCATTAAGCTTTTCTGTAATCATTAGATCACAGAGAACTTGGAAAAATTGATTTATGCAGAGATGCTGGGGCAGCTATGAAACAAACAAGGTGTAAGTTTCAATTTGATCTGAATGACTGTGGTGGGTTGATCTTGGCTGGATGCCAGGTGCCCTCCAAGCCACTCTATCACTTCCCTCCTCAGTAGGACTGGAGGGGGGAAGAAAATAAGATGGAAAAAAACCCCACCAACTTGTGGGTCAAGGTGAAGACAGTTTAATGAAGCAATAGCAAATGTTGCATGTGCAGAAGCAAAGGAAAACAATAGATTTTATTCTCTACTTCCCATCATCAGGCAATGTTTGGCTGCTTCCTGGGAAGCAGAGCTTCAGTACGCATAGCAATTGCTTTGGAAGACAAACATCATAAATAACGAATGCCCCCCTCTCTTCCTCCTTTCTCTTCATTTTGATAGCTAAGCAGATGCCATATGGTATGGAATATCCCTTTGGTCACTTTGGGTCAGCTGTCCTGGCTATGTCCCCTGCCAAGATCTGGCCCATCACCAGACTACTGGTGGTGTAGGGCAGGAAAGGTTGGAGAGACAGCTTTGATGCTGTGCAAGCCCTGATCAGCAGTAGCCAAAACACTGGTGTGTTATCATCACCTTTCTAGGCACCAATACAGGCACAGCACTATGAGGGCTGCTTTGGGGCTCAGCCAGACCCAATACAATGACTAAGTCATTGAAGAATTTATGTACAAAACATCAAAAAAGGGTTATAATACACACAGATTGGGATCTTGGAAAAATATGGAAAACATCACATTTTATATTACTGAATAATTGAAGTACAAATCAATTTTTTTACAGAATTATTAAAGTTAAAAAAGTTGAATTAGTTAAAACCATTGAGAGACTTGAGTTTGCCTGGGAAACACTATCTAGATTTCTAAGCTCAAAGCAGGAATCCTGTTTTCATCTTTGTACTCATAGATCCTTGTTTCAATTAAAAAAGAAATTGAAGTCCTGTGAGCAAACACACGTATCTAGTCAGGCTACAGGCAGAAGCCAACATGCAGCATTTAAGCTGCACAAAAAATAAATGTATGAGGGATTGTATTAAATACTTGCACATAATGATGTGAAACTATGTATGCACCACACTGCAAGGAAGCAAGTGAGCCAGTAGATGCCATATTGTCGCAGCACTCTCCAAACTATCAAGCTGCAACAAGTTCTTTTTACCATCTCATACCAACATACTCTTCATGCCAATCCCTTCACTGCCTTCTACCTTGCCCCTCCTCACCCAGGGCAGGCTCATTCTCTCTGCTTCCTCCTCTTCTCTCTTCCTCAGCTGCTCCCTCTTCATTGGCTGCCCAACCCCTTAACTTAACCAGCCACACCTGCACCTTATCTACATCAGCCAACCCACAGTTGTATATTATCAATGCTAATTAACCCAGCTCCATTCCACTACATCTTATAATGCATTTTATTATGCACTGGGCAAATTTTATTCTCTTACAACTCAAATACGGGTGGGTTTTTTGACCTGTGGGGTTTTTCATGCAAATATATAATACAGTAAATCTTCTGGCAGTAGCTCAGAGTTCTGTTAACTCTGTCTCCAATTGTATAGTATTGGGTTTCCATACAAATTAAATTGTTTATTTTCATTCCAGATAGAATAGATCATAACATCAACAGAATCTGTCCTTAACCCTTCCACTTAGGCAAAGTTTACAACTCCATGAAACGATGCTGACCTCATGTAATCAACGCACATATTATACTCGGTCTATACACCTACAAAATCAAAGATAAAGACTAACTCCTCCAAGTTACATGAGTAAAGCTTTTGTCCTTTATTTGGGGCTTTCTTACAGTTCTCTGACTATACAGAAGCCATAAAGATGTCAGGTCTCCCTTTGGAGATGTGCCAGTAGGCAAAGAGACACACTCCAGAGATATAAGGACAGCAGAACTCTCCACTAGCCAGTCCACAAGGCAGAGGCCTGCAGAAGCTATGGTTACTAGAGCACTTAAAGTATTTGACATTCCTGAATGCTTCCACAGGACACGGTGACAGGCAACAAAATTAAGGCACAGTTGAGCTACTTCAGTTTATCTTAGGTAACACTTTGAGACATAATTTCACTAGATTTTATATGTAGCCATTTTCTTTCTGGACTGTCAAATTCAGGAACAACCACCCAGGAAACCACCCAGGTGCTAAATGGAAGAACATAAACCTAAAAGCATTCATTAAGTCATCAGATATGTCTAATTCCCTGCTCTTTCCCATTTCTTTTTATCCTACTATTGGCATTTACTGGAGCAGCTACACAGAATAAGAACTTAATGTCACACTATAGTGAGCTGCACACAGCTCAAGCAGATACACAGCCTCCACTTCTGTTTGCCCTATGACAAAATCACCTTACATTCTCCACACGTTCTGCAAACATAACAAGTTGTTGCAGGACAGTTATCTGGGGACTGAATCTGGGACCATCAGCAATAACTGCCTACTCCCAAATGCTATCCGAAAAATCTGCAGATTTTTGTCGGTATGTACCAGAAGTCAGACTGAATTTAGATGCAGAGTTGACAACTTGGAAATTATATATCCTAATATGCATATGCTCCCAAGCACATGTAGAAATATCTATTTATTAAAGCAGTCCACTTTAAGGAATTAATTATCAGTAACTGACTTTTTCTTTAAAAAACCAAACACAAGTTACTGAATGAGTACAAACATAGAAAATGCCACCCATGTAACTCTCAAGCACATATTGTACAGGCACACCTATAAGCAGAATATGGCCCACATCACTCAAGTTACAAAGAAGCACCTCCATTTTTTTTGCAGGTTACACCTAATAGTTAAGAGTCCTTAAAACTCAGTGAAAAGTCATAATGGCTTGAAGATGTTTAAGTTATTCCAGTCAGGGGAAATGAAGAAATGTACCAAGACAAAACACTCCCTTACATGATCGATATCTTGTCATTATTACTGTTGCCATTACTTATGATAATTTTCCTTCAGTTATTAAGCTAACTCATTTGGTCTGTGTTTTATTATTCTTTGCCCTTAGTTTTTGGCAAAGGAAGAAATGGAAGTTTGGTCCAGTGGTTTACGGCACTGGCAAGACTCAGAAGATACTAATTCAGCTCTCAGCTTCCCTTTAGGCAAACTACCATAGCACAGCTTACCAAATTCGATTGTATAACTATGCTGAGAAAAGTGTGACTTTTTATTTCAGGAGCCTTGAAGATAGCTGTATTTTATACTGCAACAAAGTAAGTCTTACAAGCCTTATAACTAGGATAATGTATTTCTATTTTCCAAGTGAAAAGCCATAAGGAGGATATATTTGTCAATATCACTGAATCCATATTGAGCTCTTGCTAGTCTAACTGTGCCAGGTATCTCTAATCAAAGAGGTATTACAGCAAAGCTAAGGTCTTGTTAAGGTCTTAGTCTTTCATATTTAATTTCCTCAGTTACAAAATAGGAATACCTTTAGGACAAACATCTTAAATTATGAGGTGCTCATTTACTGTGATAAGCTAAATCAGTATTTTAGATGAATAATTATAACCACCCCAATACCAAACATGAAATACCAGAGTTCTCTGCTTACCCAGATTGAAAGCAAGCCCAGTGTACTTGTCACTAAAGTCTTTCACCTCCAGTTGACTTTACATACAAGAGTAATCACTATATTGCAGAGAATTTCAACCCTGTGTTATTGTAAACTACACAGTATTTCCACTGAAGGCAAATTTTAGGTAAAAATAAACAAACTATGAGTGTTACAAGCTCATGTGCTTCTCTGCAGAAGCATAAAGGACATTTTGATGGACTTTAAGGAAATCTCAAAACCAAATTCATGGAGCTAAATTACTTCCTCTAGAACCTGATGACGTAACAATGTCATCATTGCCATATAACAATGTCAACATAGATGTTGTTGAGAAGAACTGGTTCAGAATTATTGCAGCTGAATATTGCATAATTTTGAACACCTACCAACCACTCCACTTTGTGCTCTCTACATAAGCAAAGAACTAAATTTTTATTCTAATATTATTGAAACTCATTCTTAACTGCCCAGTGATATTTTGCTGGCTACATGCAGCTCCTTTTTTATGTAAGGCCTCACTAGCTGCTTTTTCCTGAAATATTTGAAATAATAGAGTAATAGAGAAAAGGAGAAAAAACCCTCAGTTATTCCAGAAACCAAAATATCAGCAATTAATGATAATAAAGGCAATCATAACTACTTCTTGAAAAGCATCCCTTTCAGTTTCAAATGCAGGAGCAGCTTATTAGAAAAGGTGGCAGAAAATATGGGTTTATAGTATTTTCAACAAGTACCAGGGTGTAACACCTCTGTTCAGGATTCGCACTCTGAACTTCAGCAGTAACTTCTGTCAGACAGAATTCCAGAAGTTTCTACAAATAATGAACTTGTCACATAGAAAAAAGTCATACAATAAAGATAATATTTAACTGGCTGCATAGGCACTTATTCATTTGGAATGTATAGAAACCAGAGTGCATCCAATTAACTGTGTGCACAACTATGGTCCAGAAGTTTACACCTAACGTGCATGAGAAGTATTACTGATCTCCATGTGTGTGACAAATCCACACCCCTGGGAATCACTGCAGCTACTGAACATGTGCAGACAGATGATAAAATATATGTACAGTAGACTCCATCATATGACAAGAGAAAGATTGCTATTTGCAACTTTCATGTCACTGGAGGAAGACCGAGCACTTTATTTGGAGAGCTAAATAGCCATTTCTGCCACTGTCATTTTATGTTCTGTGCTAGAAACTAACCAGAGCATCAGAGCACATCTAAGAAGCATGCTTATTTGGCATACCTCTGCTATGCAGGCACTATTGCTAGACATAATTTTTTAACATCAAGTGCTAAACCCTCAGTTATTTTTATTAATGACTGCACAGTTATATCTTTACCTATATGAAGGAATAATTACTCGTTACTGTTCCCTTTCTAAGGTTGTCTGCTTGAATCTACACTCCCCCTGTTAACAAAATTTCCCACATTTAATTTAGCAATGGTTGACTTAACAGCTTTCTAAGCATGATCACAGAGGGGCTGAAAGCCACCTGACAGCCCTTCAGTCTCACAGAATCAAGACACAAGGTGATTGTTTTTGCCCAAGTATTAATTTTACAAAGAGCATTCTCTCTGTGAATATTCAACTAGTTTTTACAATCAAGCTCTTTCTACTCAATTTATTCACAGATTGGGTTTTTTTCACTTTTAGTTTAGTAAGATGATAGACTGATTCTTGTGCCATGCTATTTCTGCATAACATTTATTGATAATGAGATTTTTTGCTGCCTGATGATGTAGAATATTTTCAAGGAAAATTTTATATAAATAATAAAATATGCATTTCATGGTTTTCCCTTTTCTGTTAGTCCAGTAATATAATGTTATAATGACAGATGGAACCAGAGTTCTGTGGTGCTATATAGTATAAATAGTTAATGACGATATGTATTGAGCGCTATGGTGGAGCTGCAGTAATATTTAGCTGACAAGATTTCATTCGATTGCCACATTGAATCTAAGCCTTAAGACCTCATAAGTACATAAAAACATTTTTATGAGCATATGTACACACAGGGTAGGTTCTTATGCCTCACTTTAAAAAACTAACAGTGAAAATGAGTATTTAATGGTGAGGAACAGTAGTTTTCTTCAGTCCTGAGGCCACCTAATTTGTGTCCTTGACAACAAAATGCACTATGATTATATACTTCCAAAATAATGGATGTTCTCATAGGATAGTTAATGTTGGGCTTCAATATTCTTCAATATTGCAAAAATAAAAGATTTTTGTCTCTTATGAATTTGGAACATCTAAGAACACTCTGAAAAATACATATTTTAGTATTGTAGACATTTTTCCTACCACCTCCTATGAATAAGCCACCATCTTGGTTTTTTACCATTCAGTTGACAAATTTCCTTTTCAAAGCCATGCACACAGTTTGTCTTGTTCACGGAATCTGAAGCATATATTTTTAATTAATGTTGTGTCTATGCATATTAATTTAAAAAAAAAAAAATGAGAAAGAGGTTATTTAGGTCAGAAAAACGTGACATCAGAGTCTTGGAAATGGCAAAACTAAGTTCAGAAGCAAATATGTGCAGTGGTTAGAAAGGGATAGATTAATATCAACAGAATATTGTAGCAGTACTCCTCAAAATGTCAGACATGTATATCAGCCCTTTTCTGACATGGTATTTCATACAGATTGCAGGGCAAACAGGGTTCCTGCTGGGACTGCTGCATTTGCATTTAGACAAATGGGTATTAATTTAATTGCATTACTACAGTTTCTCACTCAACCTCTGCCTCAGCTCATGCACTAAATAACTGATATTTAATTAGCTGGTGATAAGTAACTTGCCCAGATTCAAGCAAAATCTCTGTGACAGGTCACCATGTAAAAAAAACCTGATTTGTGCCTTACTGATATTTACACAAAGTTGCTTTAAAGAGCCATTGATATCCCAGAAACAGTCTGGGATTTTCACATTCTGATGTTTTCATGCCTCCATGCCTGTAACTAAGATCTTATATCCAGATGTATGCGGGTAACCAAGAATATGCTATTATCATCATCAAAATAAAAGCATATTTGTCATAATACATAGCAAACATAAGTGCAGTTTCACATATTCCACATCAGCCAGCCGCAAGGCAGCTTCACTAAAAAGCCACGTAACCGCTCAGCCTGGTGTTAAATCTGACTTAAGGAGAAGCAGTTCATACAAACCAGTCCAGCGTTACGCTTCCGTAGCCACATAGCTTGCAACGCAAAACGTGCCTAATGCCAGAAGGCACAGGCATGTATATCTGCAAAATACTATGTAAATGTGTTTATAAGTAGTATGTAAAGCCACAGATTTGGAAGAATGATCCTTGCATGACTCATGCAAAACATTTTCTAGACCAAACAGTGCAGTGTAAAAGGCAGCAGAAAAGCCAGGAATCATTCAGACTCATCTGCTACTTTAAAGCTGTGACCTATATATAGTAGCCACAGAAAAGACATTAGAAGACATAGTTTTACAGCAACAGGAGATTATTAGGCATAGTGGAGAAAAAATTGCTTGATGCACTTACAACTTCAAAGCAGAATTTAACTCTCCCGTCTGCACTGTGGATCTCTTTTGTATGTTTTGAACTTGTTCCACTATGAATCTCCTCCCAGTGCTGTCACATGCCATCTATCCAGGAGTGCTATGAGCAGCTCACATGGGAGCTACAGATGGGTCAGAAGAAAAATTTGCCCTAATGTGAAAAAGTAAGAAAAAAATAAACTTGTACTTGAGAAAAGCTAATGTAAATCTTAATAACTAAGGGGATGCCTTTGATATCATTCAGCTATCCAATTTTGCTGTATCCTATCATTTCTCCCTCTCATTGCAATAACCAGGTTTATTTGTAAGGTACCTTTTTAGGATGCTAGAAAAGATGTCCTTTTGTCTGACATGAACTTTGACTTGGGAGCCACCATTTTCTTTTTTCCAGGTAACAGACTATATTAAATTAGTTGCACCAAAGATTAGAAAGCCTGTTCATGAAATATTTTTAAAAATGTATCTGTCTTATGACAACAACAATCTTTTAAATGCATGATTGTAAAACAAGCTATGTCCTCTCACTTGCTCAGGGCAGATTTTCTTATGGAATAACATGTGAATTCAATACACACAACAAATTCCCCCAACCAGACATTTTCCTGAGGGACTGGGGGGAAAAAGAATAATATACATATATATACACACACACTGCTGCATTTCTGAAACCTGATATGGCAAGCAAAGCAGAACAAAAATCATCTGTCAGTTCCACACAGCATAGCCCAGTTCCCATATGCCACGCTTTCTCCAGAAGAGGATTTCTGTTTTAATATGCTGAGTTCACATCATCTGTTCCAGGATCAGTGGGCAAAACAAAACAAAAAAATCCATCTATCTGTATAATATGAAGGAGTTAACTGATCCATGCACACAGTCCCAGAAATGGCCTTTGTGCAGGGAAATTGTGTGGTGACCAGGGGAAAGCAGGTTTTCTTAGGCTACTAAGCAATGGTAACTGCTACTGCAGCTGCTGCTGCATCCTCTGGCCAAACTTCTGCTTGCTACAGCCCTCCAGAGCCATTGTCTGACCAGTGGATCTGCACAGCCACAGATCCAGCAGCTCTCAAACATTTCTAATTCTTTCCCAAATTATCTCATTCTGCTTTGGCAAGAGGGTTTATTCAGTCATATAGCACAGGTCCCTGCTTATGCAGTGTGCTTTCTGTTCCCATGGAAGCAGTGAAACCACAGCCATTGACTGTGTTCAGCACTTACCAAAACCTGGAAATAAAGGCAAATTTTGCTACAGAGGGGAGAGAGCACCTGGATAAGGAGATGATGACCTGCAGTCACGTTTTATATAGTGCAGCTTTGCCAACACACTAGACTATGCTGGAAAATAATTTCAAATTATGTTTCTAATAACAGTGCCAGCTACTGTCTGCCTGACAAGTGCAAAACAGGGGCTTTTTTTGTTAAACTAAAGAAGCTCCACTGATAATGCTTCCTGAGCAGGGGCAAGATTTTGTGTCAAACTGAGCTCTTAAAAATCAGCTTGGAATCACCAGGACCACCCCCTGGATGGCCATGTTTTCTTTTTGTTGAAGGCAGAATGCATCTCATTTCTTAAATCTTATTCCAGGTGAGTCAGAAGAGGCCTATACTCCAGATCTATGGACTTTATTTTTTAGTCCCCCAAGTTCTTTAAATTTTTCCATGAACTTCACTGTTTTTGCTGAAGTAAAGCATAAACAAACAGTTCTATGCTTTATGCTGACACGTTCCCATGACCCTTCCCTGTTACAGAGATTGCTTCAAGGTGGGTAAAAAAAGCTGCCAGCATTAGTGCAGGTCTTGTACACGTGACCATCCTGCAGATAGATAATAGGCATTTTTAAGTCATGCATCACCACACTTTCCTATAAGACTATCTTGATTGAAATGGACAGGTGTTTTCCGAATTTTTTACCAACGCATTTTCCTTCATGAGATCATATAGTTGATAATCATTGGGGCGAGTTGGCCTTGGCTGGATGCCAGATGCCCATCAAGGTTGCTCCATCACTCCCCTCCTCAGCTGGACAGGGGAGAGAAAATATAAGAAAAGGCTCCTGGGTCAAGATAAGGACAGGGAGATCACTCCACCAGTTACTGTCATGGTCAAAATAGACTACTCAACTTGGGGAAATTAGTTTAATTTGTTACCAATCAAATAGAGTAGGACAATGAGAAATAAAACCAAATTTTCAAATAACTTACCACCATCACTCTCTCCTTCCTAGGCTTAAGTTTACTCCCAAATACTCTACTTCCTCCTCTGAGAGGCACAGGGGGACGGAGATTGTGGATTGCAGTCAGTTCATCACACATTGCTGCCTCTCTTTCCTCCTCAGAGGAGGACTCACACTCTGCCCCTGCTCACACTGCTCCAGCATAGGGTCCCACACACAGAAGGAAGTCTTCCATGAACTTCTCCAGTGTGAGTCTTTCTCACAGGCTACAGTTCTTCACAAACTGCTCCAGCATGGGGACCTTCCACAGGGTGCAATCCTTCAGAAACAGACTGCCCCTGCGTGAGTCCCCCACAGGGCCACAAGCCCTACCAGCAAACCTGCTCCATCTTGGTCTCCTGTTTCCATGGGTCTACAGGTACTGCCAGGACCCTGCTCCAGTGTGGGCTTCCCACAGGGTCACAGCCTCCTTTGGGCATATCTCTGCTCCAGTGTGGGGTCCTACACAAGCTGAAGGTGAATACCTGTTCTAATGTTAACTTCCACAGGCTGCAGGGGCACAGTCTGCCACACCATGGTCTTCACCACAGGCTGCAGGGGAATCTGCTCCAGCACCTGGAGCACCTCCTCACCCTCCTGCTTCACTGACCTTGGTGTCTGCAGAGTTGTTTCTCTCACATATTCTCACTCCTCTTTCTGGCTGAACTTGCCAGGTGTCCCCCCCCAAAATATGCTATCACAGAGGCGCTACCACCCTCATTGATGGGCTCAGCTTTGGCCAGCAGCGGGTCCATCTTGGAGCCATCTGGCATTGACTCTATGGGACACAGGGGAAGCTTCTAGCATCTTCTCACAGAAGCCACCCCTGTAGCACCCCCCACTACCAAAACCTTGCCACGCAAACCCAATATACACTTTTACACAAAGTCCATTTCACACTGTTATATTAACATTAGGGGTACTTAATAGAGCTATAAATGTTTGTTATACCCATTTGAAGGCTGCTTATACTTCTAGAGCAATCCAATGAGATTTTATGTAAATGTAAAGCAATCCCATAATTTCTAATAACTAACTGTCAAAAGAGCTGAATACAGAAGCACTAGGGGAGACTTACGTCTTTCCAGGTGTTAATATATATATGAATCCCTTAGTCCAAAAGCCATATCATTACACTCAGGAAGGGATTTTTCTCTTTTTCTATCAGTATTCACGTGCTTGAAACAGGACACACAGGAACCTTAACATCAGTCTTGAGAAGCAGAGAAGAAATATTGTTACTCCATTATGTTAGTTCAGGACATAAGGTCCAAATGACTCTCTGGACACTGCAAGATGAAGAGAGATACAGAGCCTCAGCACAGAGTCTGTCAGGTGCCACCCTCTGAGTCTCAGGCAGGGTAAGGTGGAAGCCAGGAGCACATCACTGGCAGCACAGCAAGGGTAAAATGATGAAGTGACACTTTCACTGTACCTTGGTTACCTACTCTTGAGAAAGTGCTTGCTGTAGTTGAGTCTCAACAGAGAACAAATGAAAGTCCAGAGAGAAGGGTTGGAAATGCAGCCTAGCCATGACCCTACTTGCCCATCAGTATCACCTTTAGACTAATGCAAGGCAGACCTGCCACACTCTGGGACCCAGCCACTGATGATCCTTTTCCTCCTCAATTTGATTAGATAAAGGGCAGAAGTTCTGGTCAAGGTCTGTCACTGGCAAAAAAGTAATTGCTTCACTTCAGCTGAATTATATAAAACCTCTCTGCTAACTCCCTCTCAGTACATTCAGTGAGAAGCAAAATCAGAAAACTAGCACAACTCTTCCTGCCCCTACAGCAGTCACACAGCTTGCATTGCATTCTCATTTGTTTATAGTGAGAATTTGTGTAACAGGGACTATAACCTACTCTGTGTTTTACCATACCTAGCTATCACAGCTGCACTCTTAATTGACCTTTAGGCAGTGCAATAATAAAATATAATGAATAGCATGTTTTTTGCCAGTTTCTGAAGTTACATCACAATGTGAGTTTCTCAGTTCATTTTACCAGAGAAGTACCCTAATCCCGCTATTCTTCCAGAATGAAGCAATAGTGTGTGAAACAGAAGCAGACAAACCACTCCTGACTAATTTTTAATGATGTGTGCTAACGATTTTCAAGCCAGGTTCATGATTTCAAAACAAGCAAGGCCGATATGCAACTCTAAGTGACCATTGCTCATCAACCACTCTCCCCAATAATAGTTACATATTTGGCAGTAGCAAAGTCTTGCTACAGCTCCTCAACTCTTACTGTTTTATTAAGAATAACCCAGCAGCAAGCTAAGGAAAAGGAACTTGTTTTACTTAAAGGCTAGACCACTGATGGGTAGGAACCACTACCAGGTACCCACACAGCACCCAAAATACCTTCCTGGAATCTGGTGCTGATAGTCAGGCACAAACCTCCTCTGCTCACAGCTTTTCTACTCCCACAAATATTCGTGGCCACCTCTGCTGCCTGGAGCCCCCCAGCCTCCCTTTCACAGGGGTACCAATGAGTTCCCCATTCCCCTAAGTCAGCAGAAACCCTGGAAATCTTTCTTAACAGGGTGAGGACAAGACTATGTGTCAGTGTGGCAACACTTGCAACCTGTTGCAGCTCTGGAAAGTCTCAGTAATTTGGAGTCAGACTACTGATTTGCCTTCCACGGAGTATAATTTTGCTTTTATCCTCTTATGAAACTTTTTTGCCTGCCTGCTCAGTGCAGAGCATGGATTGGCATATCTTCTACGAGTAAATGAAAGAACAGCTAGTCAAGAAAAGGGGCTGATGAGAATCTTCACCTTCATTGCCATAGGACCTTGGCTACAGCAGCCAAATTACTAGCAACCATCTGAACAAGAACAGCACATTATTTCCCATGTTCCTCTCAAAAAGGAGGGACAGAAAATAAACAATGACTGCTTGAGTCACACTCTGCTCCTTGAACATTAAAGCTAAACACTGCAGTGCAAGAATAAGCTTACAGACACAGGGCAACCTTTGCAGACATCATTAACGTGCTATAAAAGAATGAAAATGCTATCCCATACAGAGAACTCCTGCAGGACTTAGCCAAGGTACCTGTCATTGACATCAACGAAAGCTTGCCTGAGAAAAGGCTGCTAACTGATCCACAAATAGAATCTCAAAGTAACACATTGCACCATGGAAACAACTGTTCAGGTTAATTCTGTTCCCTTTAAGATTGTAGCAGGACCTGCACCAGATACCTCGCAGACTGGAGAAATCATGCCTTATTATTGCACACGGGGTTGAAAAGCTCAGTTTTGTTCAGTCCCAATCGCACTCCCTCTGACTAGTGCGGAGGCTGGGGTGAGCTAGCTGTCCTTAGCAATTTCATCTCCAAAAGAGTATACCTGCAAGAAAACACGGGCCATACAGGAATGCTGTTCCCTAGGGTCATTCTACCTCCCTGTTTTGGAGAACGATTTCCCAGAAACACAGCAGCCCCCAGCTCCCCATGGCGCACCCTGTACACCCTCACGCCTGCAGGAACCCTGTTCAGGTGGCTCGGGCCCGCTAGGGGTACATCCACAGCCGGCTCGCAGCAGCCACAGCTTCCCTCGGCCAGAGCGCGCCGCCCCGGGGCTCCCCCCTCATCCCCGGTTGCTCCGACCGTCCGCGGAGCCCCGGCGCGAAGGAGTTAAGGCGGCCAGGACCCCCGCCGCCCGCACCGCCGGGGCCGGGCGCCTTCCCCCCGCCGCCGAGCGGCTCCTGACGTCAGCCGCGCACGGCGCAGGGACGCGCTAGCGGGCGGCGCGGGGCTCG
>JAVJGJ010000030.1:14530337-14547057 GCA_035590215.1 Microhierax caerulescens | reverse complement strand
GTGCCCAAGGACCGCGTCCCCCGCGGGCCCTGCTTCTCCTTGGTGGCGGTGTGTGGCCGCGCCCGGCGCGGGGGGCCCGGGGGAGGGGGCGCGGGGGCGGCGGGGCGGGCGGCGGGCGCGGGGAGCGGCGCCCCTTGGAGCCTTGCCGCGGGGAGCGCCGCCGTCCCCGCGCAGGGGAGCTCGCCTCGGTGCCGGTGCCGCACCGCCTGATGCAGAATCCCTACGTGATGCTCTCTGCCTTACCGCAGTCGGCATCGAAGCCCCCCGTAAGGCGCAGGCACAAGTTAACCTCTTTGCAAGCGGGAATTATTTCTAAGAACGCTCACAAAATGGAAGGGTCGCTCAACTAAATCCTGCGGTGTGCACAGGAACCTCTCGGGAGGAAGACATGTTTCGAGGAGGGCTGGCTTCTAGGCAGACGCCACTTGCACTGCTTTGGTGGAATAAAAATCACCTTTGTAAGGAAATGCTTAGGAAAATATAAATGTTCTCAGAATGATAATCAGTGATACGTTTTTACTGACTCCTGGATTATGTGCTTCTTCTAACAGAGCTAAAAATGTCCATTTTGAAAATGGAATGAGGTTCTCAGCACATCTTAAAGAGCAAAACCTGCTATGGCTGCTTGAGCTGGTAGCAGGTGGAGTTGCAGGGGCTCTAACTGCTTGGTGTGTCACTTGGAGGCATTTAACCCCCCTAGTAAGTACAGTTGCTTAGGTACTTCTATGAGAGCATGAGCAGGCACAGTTTAAGCTTAAGGAAATGGGTGTGATGTGACTTGGTTTAATGGCACAGCAGTAAGAAGGAGGTAAAAATGTTTTATGGAGTGAACGAAGTGTTTCAGCTGACCCCACTCACCGGGGAAGTGACAGGTGTTTTGAGGCACCATGTAACTTACCTCAGAGAGAGACTGTGAAAATGACATGAAGAACTTAATGGTAAAATATGGTGTAAGTTAATTATAACTGGTATGCTAAATAAAAGCATAAAAATACATACAATACTCAATGTATAAAGTATTAAAATATAAACACTGAGTGAAATAGAAAACAAAAATTATTTTCTTTCAGGTGCACTTGAAGGGCTGTGGAGGTTCTTTAGGAGGTAGAAGGGGTTGGGCTGAGAAGGGATTTTAGGTAACAGTGGAGTGTGTCTGTCCCCTACACGCCCTAAGCACCTGGACAGGGTCTGGAGCTAACCCAAAGCAAACTGCACCAACTGGAAAGCTTTGCAGAGGCTGGTTGTATGGAAGCATCAGACACATCCTATCAATGTATTCAGGCCTGCTCAAGAAAAGCCCTTTGATGGAAGGCACTGGCTGTGCCATATATCTTACATTAGCTTTGCCCAGGAGGGAGAGGTCAAGCTTGGAGAAGCCCTTAAACAAAGGTAGAGGCTTCTTCACTCTCTGTTCTATCTTTGTAGCTTTGGAAATCCAAACAGGAAGGGAGTTTGCTGGACCTCAGCTTGGGCATAACTAATGCAGGGGACAAGGTGGAGATCCTGCAAGACACAACAGAGCTGTGCTGTTCAGTAGGCCGTGCTTTGGCCTGCAGCAAGATGGGATGAAGTAATGTGTGCCTGCTGCTCAAAAGAGTTGCCTTCTATAATATTAATTGCATACTTGTAGCTCCCCTAGAAAGCCCCCTGTAGCTGTTAGAAGGAGTAAGACAAAGGGTTCTGAGAGCAGTGAAGAATTTTGAGCTCTGTTTACAGTTGCCACATAAATTAGGCGAGTTCTCCACTCTGTTGTGGACTCTTACAACCTTCAGCAAGTCATTTACAGCTAGATCTAAAAAGGGGTGGAGATCTCTTCAGCACCCAGCTGTGCTGAGAGGGAGTCAGAGTCCCTGCTTAACAGAATGGTCTCCGAATAAACTTTCAGGCCTTCTATGTTATTCAGTCACAGGAGCAGAGACTAGAGCCTGTGCGAGCCCTTCTACCCCAGGAGTGAGTTCCAGCTATGGAACTGCATACTTATGGTCCCTCTTGAACTGATGATCATGTAGGTATTCAGTACAAGTAAAAGCAATATCAAAGAGAAAAAACTGACTGCAATACACCTGAGCCTAAACATTGATTAGGAAGCTCTTCACCGATTTATCAGCCATCTCCCATTACACAGAAGGAGGATTTGAAACCATTCCCCACATTTTAGTTGAGTATACAAATCACTTGAGTGAGTGAGAGGGTGACAACAATTTGTATGATATTTAGAAAGAAACATTTAGCTTGTGTTACTTGTGTACACCCACCCTGCTTTTACCTACACTAATTATAATCAGATTAATGAGAATGCCTTTCTAGAGCTTTGTATCACAGGCAGATGCCAGCAGTTCAACAGCATGAGAAAAAGAACATGATGGCTTAGATTCTTCTGTTGTTATTGGCTGAAGGAGAACCAAAGATTGAGTTGTACCTCATATAGTGTGATTTAATCAAAGGTAATTTAATTGCAATGAGAATGTCACAAGTGTAAGGGATAGAGAAGTCACCCATTGTTGTTGACTGCCATTACTACATAATACGGATTTCCTTTGTAAGCATGAGGTAAGTTCCTAATGTGATCCAATAGCCAACTACTTAAAACCAAAACTCACTCAATTTAATTAAGGCTCTCTGAATTTTAAAGCTTTTACTTTTGTGAATGGTGGTTAAATGGATGATGGGAAACAGGCTTTCAACATTTCCCATCTGAATGCTGTCAATTTTTTAATGTATGTTTTTAGTTCTGCCAAACATTTGCTTTAATTTTCTCAGTCCCATTCACAGCAGACAGTCCCTCCCCGCCCTGAATTGCAACAAAAAAACCATGCCATGTTGAGTTTGTACCTTCAAACAAGAAAATTAGGGTTTGCTGTCATCTGCTTTGTATCATGACCTAGGTGGTCTAGGCCAAAGGGAAAGCAGATTGTTTAGAAAATACATTAGAAAAAAAAGTGCTGTTTTTTCTCTCATACACTAGACAAAAGGAAAGATGTGGAAAAAAAGTTGTTGTGTGAAGGAGGAAGTGAAAATTCCAAAGCAGTAGGAAAGGGATTTGTTTGTGTTATACAAATGAAATATATTATACAGTTAGAGTGAAAAAATATTTGTAATAACTAATAAAATTCAGGCAGCAGAACAAGTAAAGACAGATTCTCTGCTTCAGAAGGACTTTATCTTTAGAAATAATAGCAAACAAATACAGTTCTGACACTGAGGGTTTTTTGCTATTAAGACCCTTAAGAATGTGTTACGAATGAGACCAGCTCCTGCAAACAAATGTTTGGTGGCAGCAACTTTCAGGATTTGGTAAAATATGAAGGATTTAGTAAAATATGAGTATGTAGAATGTATGCAGGCCAACTGATGGTTATTTCAAAGGAAATACTCTGGGCCTGATTTTGATTTCAGTCTAAGATTGCTGACAATATCCCTTGTACAGTCAATTTTTTTTCCTTACATTGCCTTCTAGGCTCTTGTGTGTGATGCATGCATACAGATACAGGTATATTCTTTTTCTACATTTTCCTGAGCACAGTCAGGAATTAATCACGCTGGGATTGTTTGGAAGCATTTCTTTGAGTACTGGAAGACCGCTTATTTTTCTTATTCCCCCAAGGAGCTGGAATTCTCACCAGCAGAAAGCACAAATCTGTTATCATTGTAGGACTCCATGCTGCGAAACACAGGAAGTCATCAGCTTCCATTGAAACAAGTGCATGCAGAGAATGTTCACTGTACTTCAGCACCAGATGCTTTGTTTCCTTTTGTTTCTAACATATACCGGCATATCTAGATTTGAACTGTCAAATGTTTGTACACATCATTTGGTAGCTCAGTGCCACTTCTCTGTCACATCTGGAATTTTTTTCAGCTATTCAGCCATGCATGACCCACCACGTTTAAGTTATACACTTTGTGACCTGCTAGTCATGTATAGTTGTGACTGCAACAGACATGAAAAGCCAAGGGAGTGTAGCAATTAGAGAAACAGTAGTGGGAGAGTAGTCTATAGGGTTAAATCTTTCTTCCTAAGAACAGGATGTTTGGATCTAGTGTAAGAGTTAAACTATACTGCTGTGTCTTGGAGGCAAGTGTAGTCACAATTCTCTTTAGATAGGTTTTCTGTTATGCTTATATTAGCCTTGGGGAAGGGGGGAGGACAGACCCAGCAAAAAAAAACCTGCTGTAGAAGATTAAATTATCCCCATACTGTGGAAGTAGTATAATACTTTCCAAATACATTGCTTTTTCTCTCAAAAGAGTCAACCATGTGTGAGGGGAGGGGAAGGAGAAATACACAACAGTCTGCTCATTGAGCTGACCTTGTCATATGGCTGACTTACAGGGGACAGATGTCAGATTTGTTTATAACAGTGCATTAGAGACTGGCATCCCCAAAATATTAAGGAGCTGAGGCCCAAGGAGGCTGCTATGCATTCAAAGCAGCTATATGATTCATTGCCCAAGCAATCAGCATTACATCCTCCACATCACTTCTATGCTTATAGAAGTGCTTGCATACTACTGGCTTTTAGCAGAAGATGACCAGAAAAAGGGAGTGAAAAGGGAAGTGTTAGGCCTGCGCCAAGGCTGTCCTGGGAGAAAAAATGCAAATGCCACATGTTGGATCTCCCTCTGTGTTTTGCTACTTGCTTGGCCAGTGTAGAGTTTGAGTAGTTCATAGTGAAAGAAGGGCCTGCTCCCTTTTCAGTCCTGCACCATCCTCCTGACCTAATACCTCAGTAGTTGGAAGAGGCCTGAATTTGTTGGAAATGAGAGGAGATTCATTTTTCCAGATGATTAGCTCTTCCAAAAATTTATACCTCCCTCTCTGATTTTATTCTATAATTATTAAAAATCTGTTACTTGGCAGCCAAAATTAATAAAAAATAGCCTATCGTGGAATCTTAAGTACACAGAAGCTGAGCTATTACAGACGTTGTATCTTGACTGATGATCATGTCACTTAAAAGTTCAGTTTGTAGGAAGGGAGTTCAGAAGTGGGGTTGGCACCCACTGATATATTTTTTTTTTTTAATGTATGGAAACCAGTGTGTTTTAGAGAGTAGAATAAATTGTAGTATTGCAGAGGGATTGGCAGCTTTGTCCCCAAGAGATGGAGTTTCTGAGGAAACTTCCAGCTTAAGTTTGGTAACACTCTGACCCAAAAACAACCACCTTTTTTTGAAGTGTTGAAGTTCTTGATTTACCATAACTTTGCAGCAGTAGCATCAAAGAAGTTTCATTGTTATCAACAGTACATGCAATATCCTAAATCTCATTGTCTGTAGTTATTCACTGATTATAACTAATAATCTATTTAATTAATCAATAATCAGAATTAACATAACCATCAATTAGGTTTGAAGTCACACTGAAAATAAATGCATTAGTGGTATTTTTTGCATTGTAAAATTTCTGCCTAAGGATTTGTTTTCTATTTAAACACTTAATTAAACAAATTTTTTTTAAAGTATTTTTAGATTTTTCCTGGGAATATTTTTGTTCATCACTTTTAGGATGATCACACATTCAGCATGACTTTGAGATTTCTGAAATAGGCATTTTATCACTGATGTATCAGCTCTATTTTTGGTCTTACACATACTGAGAGGCTTTCTATTAAGATTTGGCAAAAGATCAAGGGGTTTGAGAAGTTGCACAAAAATATTTGTTGTATTTCTAATGCTGGACTCTACCTGGCACTCACTGAACAATTAAATTACGTGCTAAAATCAATGCTGGAAGTAGGGATGACTTGATTTTCCAAAATTGTAATAATAGATTTCAATGACATCTGGGATTTGAAATCAAACTGTGAGTTGAAATTAAACCCAACAGTGTTATATCTGGAAGAAAGACCATCATATCATGTCTCTGCAATTAGTTACCACAAAACTTGGACAATGATGAGGTAAAAATCCTTTAGAGAATAGAACACTTCCTTAGGGCTTTGGGCCACATGAAACGTATCCAAAAAAGGGACAAGCAGCAGCAGAAACTCGAGTTCAGAGAGAAAAGCAAAAAGCCTTTATACAGATGCAGATCTTAGACTTCTGAAAAGCCTGAATGCCTTCTCTTATAAGCCTGAGGCATTCACAAATTAAGTTTAGAACATAAAAAAAATCTACAAACCTGACTTTTAGGTCATGCAAGTCCCCTACTCTATAGCCATCCTGTGCTTAGTACTATCTCTCAAAAGTCCTCATGACAGTCTAGTTTGCAATGCATTTGAGCTTGTGCTTGGTCTTAATCCCAGTCCTGCATAGCAGTCTCATTGAGAGTGAAGGTGCAGCACTGGTGTAGCTAAGCAGGAGCCATGGTTTCTCAAAACCAACTGGAAATGGCAGAATTTGAGCAGATACCGTTTCTTCTTCCTGACCTTTTTCTGGAAGGTATTCAATCACAGTAATTTCCTGCCAGGATAAGAGAGACGTATCCTCCTTCCATTCTCTCCTCCTTCCTTTTGTGAATCTCACAGCAAAGTACAACAGGACAACAGCCAGGGTGGTTGAAAGCTGAAATTGCTGTTAGTAGTTGGCTAAGAATAGGAATACCTTGTCTCCTCCAACCCACCACAGTCCTCTTTTTTGTCTTATCCATCTGTTGTGCCTTGTCATTTAGACCATGAATTCTTTGGCACAAGGGCTGACATTTATGATACATTTTAATAGAATCTTCCACAATGCCTTGCAGTATGAACACATTATAATTATTGAATAGACCATCCTTCTCCCAAGTACTTGGCTGGTATGTTTTCAGTGAGGAGAAACCAGTGGTATTCATTAGGTATCTCTTTGAGGCAATCCGTTTATTTAGCTGTTTGCTTAGAAAGATTTCTTTGTAATTCTGATTCCCAGAAAACAATAGAAACGCCAGGAGGCAGCTCCCATGCTCAGGAATTTCTTTCTTGCTGTGGAAGGGTTGCAGAACAACCTAAGGATCTAAGAATTTCCTGGCCATCCAAGTGTAAAAATTATTTACAAAATATAAAAGGTTCAAATAGTGCATCAGGCATTCCTTAACTCTTTTTGACAGGTGGGCTAGTCATATTGTCTTTATTCTGCATCTGGCTAATCAAGTCTTGACTTTCTCTGAAAGCCACATACATACTGCCCCTCTCTGTTCTGCCTATCTTTTATTACAGGCAGGTAAAACTAATCCATTCCACAGCCTTTCTATATGCATCCAGTCTCAAGGAAAATCACTCAAATTATTCTGGCCAGCACACTGAGCGGTGACTTCAGCAGTCAACTATAATTACAAGAGAGGCTTTTCATTTTTCCACCTCCTTAGCCTGTCTGAAATACAGCCCAGGCTAATAATTTTTGTAACTCATGTTCAAAGAATGCTGGTAGCCACCAACACAGCCCAATAGAACACCACCACAGGATCTGGATAGAAGTTCACAATAAGAGATAATGCCAGTAGTGCATTTTAGCAAAGCAAAGAGAAGTCACGTGACTGCAGCCTGCAATACAGGGTCAGATATTTGAGTATGTGACAGTCCGTGGTTGCACTCTCAGAAAGCCCGTGTATTTTAAGGTATTATTCTACTGAAGTACAGACTCTGCTTAGCTAAGTGCTGGCAAATATAAGAGTTAGATTAGTCTACCAGTGTACAGTCTTAAAGAAAGTGAATGTATAGAAGCTACTGATTTCCAGAGAGTTTTGCATTATGTATGTATCCAACTGCATATTCTTTCAAGGTAGGAGAAACTGTGGGAGAAGGTGTGCTTATTTGTTGCCTTTCTTTCGGTTTGAGCCTCACTGTCTCCATGGTGTCATTTAAGAAACTGTCCATATCTGATTGCCGTTGACTTGCCTGTAATGCTTGCAGAGAGCATGTGGTTTTAGTGAAGCATTGATTATTTGGAAATTCTCCAAGGAGGGGAAGCACCTTGAATTAGAAACTTAGCGCTCTGCAGACACCCTGTGGAACAGTAAAGTTAAAAGTCCTGCACTTTAACTCAAGAGCAAGTAGTTCAGTGTCTTGTGGAAGGCCAGCAACAAGAGTCAGCGCCCCAGGTGATGATCCATGCAAAGGACAACCTTATACTATTTAGGGTTCCATCCACTCCAGTACGTTTTCCTGCTAAGGCTTGGCTTTCCACTGCATTTACATTTGCAAGACCTCTGCTGTCATACCAGACCTGTATCCTGCATTATAAAGGGTGCAATATGGAGGAGTTCCAGGTGCAAGATAAGAGACGGGGCATATGCTGGTACTGGAGACCTCAAGGCTATAAACAACTCACCCAATGGTCAGATAAAGAAATGCAGAACCGCAGCTGGCAAAAATGATTTTAAGGGTAACAAAAAGTACAAAGAACAAGCATCCAACACGTGTAAACCAAGCCACATATAGTAAATGGGGATGTAATGTGAAAAAGCAGACCAAAAGAGAAAGAGCAAGGTTTAAAAGTACATTAGCAAACATAAAAATGAACCCAAGTGGCTCCTAGAGTGAAGAAGAATCATCACCAATGTCATGCTGCTCCTGAAAAAGGGTTTGGAATGCACTACACTAGTCACAAATAGCTCATTTTTTATAGAATAATTACTTGTTACTCCTAGGTATTTATCCAGAAATTATGCAGAGTTGTACCATACAAAGATAAATGAAAATAAAACAAATCTGGCATAGCTTAACTTCTAAGGTCATTAGAAACTCTGCTGTTACAATTAAACCAAATAAAACCAAAGCCCTAGATAGGTCAAGACAAGTACAGACTTGTTTGACAAGCCCCAGTCCTGAGTCCTTTGAAATTCAATACAAAATCTGTGGCTTGTTAGTGGCAATGACGATACTGTATTCAGTGGGCTATAGCTCTACATGTTCCCCTTTTCATTCATTTAAAGCCATGGGAAACTAGTCTTACGGAAGTTTTAACAGAAGCGTTTCCATTTACCTGGGGGTACCTCAGCAAGTTTGGGCCTCATGGTTAAGGAGTAGCCAACTTCTGGGGCTTGGGCAGGACTAACATGGCTTCCATGTGTAGGCTATATCATATGACCAATAACAAATTGTGCTGGCACTGTGGGTCCTGCATGATCTTAATCCTCACAAGTAACCTAGAAGCACCCCAGAATAACCCCAGGAGCAATCATGGCATGTCCCACAGAAGAATGATGGGCAGCCTGAAGAACTGTTACCTCCTGCCTCTGAACTCCTCTTATAGCCATCTCTTCTTTCAGTTCTCTGCAATATGTGATATATGTCTTGTGGCTATGGGCCAGAAGGAAGATTTGTTACATATCCCATCAGTTCAGAGAAGTTATTGTGCTACTGAATGCTCTTTTGCTTTGTCCTGCATTATGTAACATGCAAGAGTTTTTCACCTTTTATTTTTTTCCTTAGAAGATCTCTGGGTGTTTACTTACATCCTTGTTGAGCTCTTGGGAATAGAGATCATCTTTTCTCATGCTTGGACAATTCCTAGCTGAATAGAGCAAAATCTTTCTAAATATGAAGTCCTATGGCTTAATAAAGGCTTTTAACCTGCAGTTTAAAGAAATAATAGGAGGGGAAAAATATTTTTTTAAAAAATAAATAAACTCCAAATGAAAATTTCTCAGCAGCTATGCTGATCATGGTTCTGACTTTAAGACTCTAAACCAAATTTACAGTCTAAATTACAAACTAAACAAGGATTGTTCTCCTTTAGCTAACCATGGAAGTAAGAGTATAAAGACTTATTAGTCAAGATATGTGAACTTAGGTTGGGGGGTTTATTATTCTAATTAGGAACAGGAAAATTCCTATTCCATTTGGTAATTAAAACAATACACATTCTATCATCTAATTATATTTGACATTTTCAAGGTGTTGGGAGCTGAAGTCTATAATTGCAGAACTACTGCTGCCTTAAGCAGAATGCTCCATAAATATTCATATATTAAATAGCCAGTTATACAGTTTAGAAGACATTTGCTTTTTTTTTTTTTTTTTTAGAAATGTTAGACTTTTAGAAGATGCATTTTATATTTGTATTTTTAAAAAGATAGGAAGAAAAATGTCCTGTGGGATCTGACATACTGTATATAGCAAATTTACTATAAACTTATTCATTAGTATTGTAAGCAGTTAAGTTGCAGATTCATAGTCCTTTAGAATTATTTTTTTTCCTTTAGCCCTTTAGAATTTTTTTTTTCCTTTAGCAGAATGGGTAATTACAGTCAGAAATAATATGGGAGTCCTGTAGTGAAGTCATAAGACAGTAAAATGCAATTTTTAAGATTCCTTGAGTTTGTAATTAACAATAAAATTATAGCTTACATACAGTAGTTAAAAAAAAAAAGTTATCCACATATTTTATTTTAGTGTGTCACAATAAAATATTACTTCATATATTGCCTATTTTTAATAGTTCAATATTGCTATTTAAAACAGTTGCCTGCCTAGGTATACCATAATCAAATTAGAGGTGGACTTGTGGGTAACCCAGCGCCTGTTGTTCAAGGAGAGGCTTTCCTTTTCTTGACATTAGAGAAATAGAAAAATATGCAATGAAGATGAAAGTGTGAGTGCAAGGTGTTCGTGTTGTTACCTCCTGCCTCTGAACTCCTCTTATAGCCATCTCTGTGTTACCTGCTCTGTGTTACCATTCTAGGAAATGAACCTGTGGGGACATCTAGATAAAAGGGCATAATTTCTGAAAAGAAGGGCAATAGGCGGTTTGCCTGTTTTGTCCATTTAGCTCATCTCATTGGAATAGGTTTGTATCCTGTTATAAGATGCTTTGCCCCATGGGAGCCTGGACCCTGGCTAAGTCATTAGTTATGATTTTCAAATAGTTAATAATAAAAGACATTGCAGATGTTTCAATCAAACAGAGTTAAATGCTGTGTAGAAGTGAAGTTGCAACACATGAGAGTTCAAAGACTGTGCTGAATTTCAGTGTCGTAGCAAGAGCAGCAGAGACTCAGTGCAAGCTTCCTGCACACCAGGTGAGCATACACTATGCCAGCCGTCTGGTTAGGAGGCCCCTCATCCCAAACAGCTCCACAGTCTGTGTGCTGGCAGGTGTGGAAAGAAGGGCACGCAGTTTCACAACAATCTTAATTACTCCCAAAGTATGAAGACTTCAGGGAAGTCCTCTTTCATTCCTGCACATCTGTATAATGACTAGAATCAGTCTAGCCCATGCTGACTAATCACGCATGATTGTGTTATAGTCAATCAGAGACTGCATTCGGCAGGAAGTGAGAAGTAGTATTGTCTATATAATGCATCCAGCTAAAGAACTGGGCTTCTTTCTGTGGTGGGCAGGAAGCAGGACTCAATCTTTTTTACATTGTATGTAATTATTCCATACATATTATGTGTCAGATTATATAATAGTTCTATTATATATTATGTATCCAGATAACATTTATATTACATCCTGTGTAAGTTATATGCTATACCTAATATGTATGTGTAATATAGTATGTGTGTGCAAATAGGCGCACGTGTTTGGATTTTATATATACACACACACATACACACTACTTCCTGAAACAAACTTACTAGATGGCTGGTGTTATTTTTGTAATGTTCATAGCACCAAGGGATGCCAATACACATTCCCCCCCTTCCTACACAATCACAGCCTCTGTACTATGTGATATTACAATGCAATCAGCTTGAACAAAGATAACCAAACAGGCAAAATTCTTCTATTCCCTGACTTCTGCAGATTTTGCTTAGAACACTTCGAAGACACAACTCACCCTCTTCAGATCTTTCCTTCAGCACATCAAAGATAAGCTGTTCTTTCCAAACAAAATCTAAGTTGTATTAAAGATGTCTCAGTGAAATTTAGCTAGAACTCTTCTTCTTTAACCACCCAGAATTACAGTTTATGCACAAAAAGTCTGCATTTTGAAAGCTCAGTGTTTAAAAATCTGAAAATGGCCAGTTAAGGCAAGAAACCATTGTCCTTCTGCCATATATAGCAGGTTTTATTCATCATTTTTCCAATACACATATTTATCCAGTTTTACCTCTGCTTTGTTATTCCATTGTGGAATGGGATGAATGACATTGATTTTAACCAATTATTTTTGTAAAGGTGTACTGAACATGGCAATAATATAATCTAGTATGCCCAAATTTGTATTAGGACAATCCCTATTTCTCATAACATTGAGGTGCTTGATGCAAAAGCAGAGGGTTTTTTTTCCCAAGAGATGTGATATCCTTATCAGATATTTATGATTTTATCCTCTAAGTGTATCTATTTATAGTTGCAAGCTTTTACTTTTCAGCTGCAGCTAACAGGAAAAATTAATGTGATAGCCATCTTAGAAAAAAAAAAAAAGGAAACAGGCAGTTAACATGCTATTATCCATAGGTACCTTTGTACAGTAGAGACTGAGGGAAGGAGTCATATTTCCATTTCAGTGGAGGAGCAGGCTGTTGTTCTGATGTTGCCTTGTTCAGTGAAGAGTCTGTGAAACAACAGAGAAGTTTCTGAGCATTTACCAAGAAGATACAGAGAACAATCACATGCTGCTGGTCACCTCTGAACACCCCGATGCCCACCGTAGGGGCAGGGCTATCCCCTCTGCTCACTTATAAACAAATGGCTTCAAAATGCCTTTTTGCTATTTCTTCTTTTAAACAGCTTCCTTCCACAGAGGCTTACTGGTTGATTCTGTGTTTTCAGGAGCTGGTGGCAAACTGGGGTGAACTTATCCCCAGAGGGACCAACTTCACTCTTAATAAATTACTGGAAGTAATTGCAAAGGGTAAAATCATTAAATAGCTAAAGGATAAAAGAATTGTGAACTATAGTCATCATGGTTCTAAACAGATCGAGTCTTGCCAAAGTTAATTGCTTTTTTGATAGAATTACAAAATGAATGTGCAAAGGCAGAACACTGTATTATCATATATTTAGATTCTAGGGAAGCATTGGATAGTGTTTTTCATTAACGGTTACTTTGAAACTTAATGCAAACTGGCTTTGATATAAACACTGTCATATACATGACAGAGAGCTAAAAAACGTCATGATGAACAGCAGAACACTGAGGCCCCACATGGGAGACTGCAGTCCTAGTGCTTCCTTTTCCAAAAAAAAAAATAATCAAAGTTTTTCAGTTAATGATTCATAGATGAAAAGGTTAAATTATGTAGACTGAAGATTGGATTGGGTGTTTTGACTGGCTTGGTAGACAACAGGGTTATTTGATATCAACATAATAGTATATCTCTAGAGAATTAATTATTTAAAAATGGTAAAATGGTTATGACAGGGAGCAGTGAGATGTAAATAGCAGTCATCACAGAGATTTATTAACAGGCTATGTTGCCTTTGCAAAAGTATTGCTGTTCCATTTCCAACAGTAATTTGTTGCTTTCTTCTCTTCCAGTTGCCCATATTGGCATCTTCTGTTGTTAGCCTCTATTTTCTTGAACTTACTGATGTCTTCAAGCCAGTTCATTCTGGATTTAATTGCTATGACAAGAGTCTGAGTATGCCATACATTGAACCTACACAAGAGTCTGTTCCCTTCCTGATGTTGCTTAGTCTGGTTTTTGCTGGACCATCAATTACGGTAAGTTTGAGGTGCCACTGTCTCTTATTAAAGATTTTTAACAGAGTTTCAGCTGGCATAAAGAAAATAGCTCCTTTCATTTCAGTTAAGCTGCAGAGTGTCATCCAGGGTAATTACCTTAGGATTTTAAATTCATTTTTTATTCTTCTACGACATAAGGAAACATACTCCTTAAAACATTCCCTGTAGAACTTCATCTACCTGCACATCCTGATTGTGGGCATTAATGTTAAGAAACAGGAGCCTCAGTAGGGCGAGAATAGTTTGAATCATTCTGTTATGCTGTACAAATATTTGAACTTTTACAGACAGGACATCTCCATACTCTGAGATACATCCAAAATTCAAGATTTTGTTGGAAATCGAAGCCTTTCATTTGCAGCCCTGAATGTATCGCTTTGTTACTGCTAGCTTTATTCAGTGAGAAGGTATATCAAGTATGCCAGTGAAATCGATTATGCTTTCCCAAATAGCACTGGGACTCCTCTAAATTGCAAGTTAGTCATTAAGAGCAGGGAAAAGGAGGATGGTTTAATCATTCACCCAAAAGGAGATTATTTCAGTAGAACAGAAATTTCCTGTCAGAATATAAGCGGTTTGGTCACTATTTTACAGAAAAAAAAAAAACCAAAATCATTGCATGATACAGTTGAGTATTGTCCCTTCTGGAATTGCCATGTCAAATTCAAACGAAATCTAAATACTTTATCTTTATATATATACTAGAGGGAATTCACTTTGTTTTCAGGCAGTTCAGATAGGAGCCTTATTCTCACTCCACTTCTGTTTGGTAAATGAAGAGAGAAAGTCACCTTGAGTGTGTGATTCCGTGCACCTAAAAAGCTCAATCAACCTTCTGAAAGGGTCTGTTCTCTCCTCTGACAGCAATGACTGCGCATCTCGATTAGGCACTGCTCTAAGCCTAGCTGCAAATGTACCTCAGCTGCCAGCTCCTCTGAATTCTCTTAAATTCAACCAGTTCATTCCTTTTGTAATATTAGCCAGTTTGCAATTTAAAATTCTATAAAATCTGAAGCCCATATAAAAACCAAGTGCTATTCTCTCTTTGCTTTCCAGGACGTTTTTTGTTTATTTGTCTTTTTTTAAACTGATCTCTTTACTGTGTTTGATATTAGTTGCTTTAGAAACCATTTTTAAAGAATTTTCCACAATCATCAGGCTAAAAAGTGTACTTATTTAGGAACTGGGAGCTAAGACTTTCAGTGGTCCTCATGCAGACACTTGCAGCAAACACCAAATACTGTGATAAAAACGAAACTTGATGGTATTGCAGTTTGGCTGGGTTTCTTAAGTTTAGACAGTGTTTCTAACAGCAACAAAGTGGACTTTCCTGAAACAATGATAGAAGAAATGTAAATAGGCTCACTTGGGCCACAGTAGAGGGGCAAAAGCTGATTTTTACTTCAGAGAGTTTATGTCAAGCCTAGGTAGTGTCAAACACCTTCATCTGAGGTGAAAGATGTCCATTTTATTAGAGTGTTTTTTAAGGGCTTTGCTTACAGCTGAATTACAGCACAGCAGTACAGACAACTTAACCAAAAGCATGCCACATGAGGAACTTAAACCCCCATTTAAGCATACCTATCAAACAGAAGATGGATAAAGGAAGTAAATCCTGAAGCTTCAAAGTACAACCACTTAAAACCTGCAAGCCTTAGGAAGGTGTAGTTTGTTTGTATTAGTGCGAGCATGAATGTGATGCCTGTATTAGCTGGAGAATGGGCTCTGATATGTAAAATACACAACCTCCTTTAGTAAAAGGCATTGAAGATGGTGTAGAACATCAGCACTTTATTATTCAATACCACTTCTGAATTAAAAAACCCGGGGGTGGGGGTGTGTGTGGTGTCATTTTTTTCCCCTTTTGTTTGAAAAAATAGGCCAATGAAGCTCAATGCGAAAAGATAATTGTGCCATTGTCATCTTTTAGAGTTTAGCATTTATAATTGTTTTCATTAACATTTCAATGAGTTACACAACTGTAAAAGAAAGCATGAGCTATAAGAGGAACTGAGGATGTCCAGTAACACAGCATATGCTAGCCTCTGTCTGCAGTACTTAACTGCAGTATGAGGCAGGTCATCAAGACTCAGTAAAATACAAGTGTGATTAAGCCACATATTAATTACCAAGGAATGTAAATAAGAAAAAATATTAAAAAAAGGAGAGGGGGAAGAACCAAGCAAATTCTAGTCTCAATCCCTCCTTAAAGCTTTATATAAATATTAGAATAGGGCTTTATTTCTCTATATTATTTTTGTTGATATACTCAGTGTTTCCCAAGACTGGAGAAAATATTAAATCTATTCATTTTATAGTAATTTTTTTAACAAGTCTAGCATTTTTAAATTTATTTTCCCAAGTCATTATTATAGAAGGATGTGTGTGGATTTGGCTCTTTACGGTGGGTTTTTTCTTCGTTTTTTTTTCCTCATTATTAGTGAGAAGCAACTGCTTTTAACCAGGTCTGTTCTGTAGTTCTGAAGTGCTATGGAAAATTACCACCTGTATTATTGACATATGTCTTATTGCTTGTGTCACATATGAAAATTTCTATATGTATTCATAAACCACAGGAGACTTCAGTGTGGAGCAACTAGTCTTGTTTGAAATTACCAACATGGATATTTTATGTCTGGAATATACCGGAATTGCAACATAACTTCCATTTGCTTCAAAGAACTCTGAATCTGATTCTCTGACATACATTCTTTCTAGTTAGTTATTAATTCAAAATTGTTAGTACCAGTTTTTTAATCATATCAGTGTAGGTTTAAACCCTTATAAGCCACTGACTGAAAACCTACTTAAAGGTAACCATGTGCTTTCTAACAGAGATTACCAGGAAATTAGATCACATTGATTTGGGAAATCAATTTGCAAGGAGATAAATTCACTGCTGGCAATCTTAGTCCTACTGCCTCTTCTACTGTGGGAGTTTGTTTCCTTGGAAATACCAGCCTCTGAATTTTCTTTGACATAGGCCTTGCTGCTTTTTCTTATCTATCACACAAGATAATCCAACACTCTGGTGTTTTTCCGTGTGCCAGACATTCCCTAGAGCAGGGGTCCTCAAACTACGGCCCATGGGCCGGATACGGCCCCCCAGGGTCCTCAATCTGGCCCCCCAGAATTTACAGAACTCCCTGCCCCGCCCCCACCA
>JAVJGJ010000030.1:14504097-14530237 GCA_035590215.1 Microhierax caerulescens | reverse complement strand
CCCACCCCCCGCCCCCCCCCCCCCCGGGGGGGGGGCCCGGGGGGGGGACCAAGCAGCCACAGATGACTGCCTGCCACTTAGTCCGCATGCTGGCCCACTGATTAAAAAGTTTGAGGACGCCTGCCCTAGAGCTTGGCTAAAAACTGTTAGTTTCTCTGGTTTTTAAGTTTGCAATACTACTGATTTCTCTAGCAAGTTTCAGCTGTAAATTGATCAAATGGAGACAGATAATAGTGACCCTAGTTCTCATCTAATTAAAATTCCTTAAATAATCTTCATTACTGGCTTTTCCATGTAATGAGACAACCCTCACTACCTCATTTTTTCTAGCAAAGAATTGAAATTTCAATTTATTAAACCTTCAGCTAAAAAGAGTTAGACTAAATTTGTCCACTGTATCTCCCTTCTTCTAGGGTGAGGGGTCTTAGCATGTACAAACTTCACTGGTGATTACAGCAGATTCAGCATCATTCAAATGCTTTAGCATCTCATTGCTTGTAAGCTTTATGCATTGCATGTATTAGTTTTCAGTGCATCTGTGGATAGACAAGGTGAACCTCCTGTTAGTGGTGAGAACTGCCTCACTAATTTCAATATTTCAACCCAACCCTTATTTTGAACTCTGTACAAGCACAGTACAGATTCCCAAGTTGTTGCACTATTTAACAAGGAAAACAATCAACCCTGAGACTGCAAATGTAGAAATAGATTTGTATTTTCCAGCAATTTTAATTAACCTCATTTTTCATTTATATTCTCTTTATAATTCTTGTCTAGGGCTTCAGTCATAATCTGTTTTACTTGGTGTGTTCAGAGGGACCATAAGGACAGAACTTTTTCTACTGTGGATCTGGTTAAAACCCAAGCCAAATTAAACAAATACAGAAGAGCAGGCTGTCACATAATTAGAAGCTGCTAGGGGATTGCTAGGCTTGAGGCCAAGACTGAGTGCTAAAACCTCCTCGGGATCATAGTGGTTCTGGATTATTTTAGAGGCGAGATTTTCTGATTATTACTTTTTCGTTGTAGAAGCACCAAATTTCAGCTGTGGATCAAGACCTCAATTCCATTGAGCACTGTATACTGTATGCCACTTGCATTTATTTCAGTGCCACCTTCTAGTCTGCCCTCACTCAGGCTGCCACATTACTGAATGTTACATATTGATACAAATCTTTCAAAGGCAAGTACATGTCAGCGGATGACATTGGTTGTGGTATAGTTATATTTCAGCCCTTTAAATTCAATCAGTGTCTTCTGAGTAACTGCTACATTTAAATTAATGGCTCCTTTGTCATTGCAGATAATGATAGGAGAAGGAATTCTCTACTGTTGCCTGTCCAAAAGAAGAAATGGGATTGGAACAGAGGCCAATATTAATGCAGGAGGATGCAACTTCAATTCTTTCCTTAGAAGAGCCGTCAGATTTGTTGGTGGGTTTCAAATGTTAGTCACAAAGAGGAGCTTTCCTATACATTCAGTTTTCACCATGCAGGTTTCCTTTTCTGAAACAGCCTTTCAAAGCAGTGTAGGGCTGTCACTGGCATAGATCTTCTGCCAGAAAATGCAAGAAGAAACTGTCAAATAGAGCAATAGAGCAGTGCCATCTCAGTAATGCAGCATCTACACTCCCATGTTTTCTGAAAGAATTTGGTTTTCCTTCTCTGCCCACCTTGCTTCCTTTTACTGGTTTCAGTGTATGGTTTCCCCTGCCAGCCTTCAGTGCATCATAAGGATTCAACCCACCTGGCACGGTATTCAGCATGACAGTAAAAACTTGACAGAAACTCTCAGCAGATTTTACATTCTTTTTCTGTGATGTGTCTTATCTATCTTGAAAAAGGGCTAGAATCTGGCAACCTAATGATAGGAATGTGTTGCATTATTTTATTTTACTTTCATTTAATTTTCATTTATGAAAACTGAACTTGAAAAGGCAAGTGGACTTTGTTCCCCTTGTTACAGTTAATTTATAAAATTAAAATTATATATTAATTTATTTATAAAAATAGTGAGTAGCTAAAGGAAAGGTTTTCTCTCTTCCATTAGAGAGGGCAGCCTAGACAAAGGACTTGCAGGACAGCAGACTGAAAACCTGGTAGAAGGACTATACACTAGGTTTCTGTAGTCTGGCAAGGGGTAATGACAGGACAGGTTATAGAGTCTATGACTAGTAAAGCATCCTCTTAAGAGCAGCAGTAGGAAGTGAACACAGTGAATGGCAGATTAATCCATCAGCAAGGAGAACTGTAAAAATACTCCATGCTTTCCACTTCTTCTCCTGTATGGCATCCCATTCCATCACCAAAAATGACAAGCTCAAAGACACATGAATTTGGTTCTTGATGCATACTCTGAATCTGCTGTTTCTTTCTATATTTTAATGATTTTAGCATTCTTTCAATTTTAAGATGAAAAATAGATTTATTTGTAAGAATACAAGTGGATAATTACAAATAAATCTTTAGGGGAAAAGCAGTTGAAAATGCTCAGTAAAACACCTGCATTTACTGTAACTGCATTGTGAATTTGCCATTATTAACTAGACAGAAACATTGATCAGTTATCAAAAAGACTTAAATATTTGGACTCATGGAAAGGTTTGGTACTCAAGAAATACTAGAGGTGTGAAGGTAGCCCAAGTTATTGCCAGCTGATGAGTCCCTGGTGGTAAAAAGAGAGCAGGTCAGAGCAGTGGTCTCAAAGCAGCTGTCCATGTTACTAAAAGCCTGTATCCCAGTGGGCAAGTCCAAGAACTGGATGAGTACATATGTTCTTCTAAAATAGCCAACTGTCCTTCAGACAGTTCATAAAACTGCTTTCCAAATTGAAGCAGCTCCAGTGTAGTTCACTTTTATAAAGATGTTGCAGGACATCGAGACATCAAAATGAAATGTTAAGTATCAACAGGAAAAAAACAAGCATAATTTTTTTTTCATTAAAGAATTCAACTTTGCAATAAGCTTTCATAAAAAAATACATCTTATTCTGCACTTAAATTCTCTCAAGTCCAATGACAGAAGCCACCAGAATTCCACTGAAAGTATTTTGTCAGAATGGATTAATCTGATCTATGCAAATAATAAAGTTAACGAGCTCTATTGATTTCTTTCCTAGGTGTTCATGTGTTTGGTCTTTGTTCTACTGCTCTTGTTACTGATATTATACAGCTCTCAACAGGATATCAGGCACCATATTTCCTAACTGTTTGCAAGCCTAACTATACATCCTTAAATGTATCATGCTCAGAAAACTCGTACGTTGTGGAAGATATTTGCTCAGGAGCTGACCTCAATATTATCAATGCTGGAAGGTTGGTGCTGTCCTTCGTTGTGTACATTCTTAAGTACTCGTTTTTTATTTTCTGTCCCAGTTTCAAGGTTTTTTTTAGTTGAAGTCTTCATTATTTTGTCAGGGGTTTATAGCAAAGGGAAGAAAAGTGTCTTTTTAATGATGTACAGTTTTCTATATAAAGATATTAGGTTAACAGTGGGCTTTGGAAGATTTTGTCAGATTCCAAAGTACAGTCATTAGTAGCTACTTATTTTCCCTCCTTCAAAGAGACAATTTCCTGTACAACTATTATTATGTATAGCTTTGATTCCCAGTGGGATCTGGGTAAGTTCCCTGTAACAGACAGGGGAAGAAGTCGCCCAAGTACTTTAAGATCTCTGTGTAACATACATTACTGTTCTGGCATTTTGGTCTTAGTTTGTGAGGCTTGGTTTGGGGATTTGTTGGAGTTTATTTGGATTTTGTTTCTCTAATTGATTATTAATTTTTTTACATTGACAGCATTGAAAAAATACCTTTATTAGAGGAAAGACCACAACTGTGCAAATCTGTGTGTTCCCAAGCATATGCCTTTTCTTTCATGTATTTATAACTGGTGGTTTGTCCTCCTTGATCATTTATTCTTTAGCCTCCCTACTTAGATAGCCAGGAGAGAAATTAATATGTTTAAAACAGCATGTTTTTGACATGCATATCAGTCAAGTTGTGATATAAACCAGACTATGTATCTTATTTTAAACAACTTAAATGTGATAAAACAACGGTAATTCAATAACTGATGAAAGGTCATACATTTAAACAAGTAATCTGAAGGTATAAATCAGTAAGTTGTACTATTGCAATACATCTGCTACTAGTTAGTTCAAGGACTTCATGAGGTGTCCCTAAATATAAGCACTACCCTACTGAAAAATCATGAAGCTCTTCACTGAATACAATAGTAGTCTTCTGTATCTTTGCCACACCAGGTTAACCTTTATTGCCTGTTAGTCATTGAATGTCTGAATGTTTGCAATCCTTCAAAATTTTGGTGCTTTTTTAAATTTCCTCCTCCCCCAAAAAGTTACAGCAAAATTATAGAACGCTTGAAATTACTACAATTTATGTCTCTGACTCAGCTGCATAACTTCTCTGTGTACCTGCTTAGTAGACATGAAGCTGTGTTACTTCTGACACACCCACTTCACTAAAGCTTTGCACTCCTTTCTTGTTCTGTATGCAGCCCCAAATGCTAGCTTCTCTTTTAACTTTACGCCTCATGGCATTACATTTTTGTTGCATGGTTATTATTAAAATGTTCTGTCTATATACTAAGGCACCTCTCCCCCAGTTTGTTTGCTTTTCCATTAATTTCAATGGTTGACACACTTGGGAATCATGAAGTCATTCACTTTGTAAGTATCGTCCAGCAAATCCCATCATCTGTCTCCTTTCACTGGGACAAACCAATTTCACTGATGTTTAAAGACCCTCAATTATTTGATGTACTTGGTCTTAAATATGGGCTAAGGCTCATAAGTAGCATTGTTTGACTTGCCATATCTTTTCAATTTATATATGTGGGCATGATCCAGAGCTGGACTAAATTCTAGCTCTGTTTGGCCAAAATAATTTGGTGACAATAATTGTGGTGAAAGGCATAACCAGAGTTACTATATCAGCCTTCACCTCACTGTCCTTTGCCATCGCCATTTGCTGTTATTGGGATAGTGCCATTAAGCCTGATGCTTGCAAGCAGTGTCTTGCACCTACATGGTGTCCCAGGGAAATTGAGGTAGCTTTACATGGCAGCAAGCAGAAAAAATTTCATGATTACATCTCATTCATTTCGTATTGGAGGTGATGATGATAACTTCTCTGAATTGACTACCTTTAGCCATTCCAAAAACACTGATCATTCCTAAATTTAAATATCTTCACTTCCAAAAACCAGCAAAATTAGTTGTACTATATTAAGACTAAGCAATCATGTTTTGTGTGTTTCTGTTTCTTTAGGAAGATGACCATATATTGATATGTCAAATTTATTCCCATCATAGAGAATACATTTGGTGATTTATAATATTCTGGCACCACCTCCAGTTTCTCCTTAATTCAATTTTATTGCCTTTTTCCTTTATTAAATTGTTGCTTCTTTATGCCTGTCTTAACTTTACCAAAGCAATCAGCACTTGCTACTGGTTCAATACTTCCTTCAGTCATCTACTATAGGAGTTACACCACAACTTCTCCAGCCCAGGAGGTCAATTTGTCCTCAATAATATCAGCTTGTAAGGGACTTGTTCTTCTGAGATTGCTAATAGCCTTCACTTTTTATTTGTACTTCCCACAAACTTTGGCTGCAGAAATTTGCCTCAAGACTCCACTATGAAAAGTATAGAGAAGAACGCATAATTGTCCAGCTGATTATATGAAACCATTTTCTGCAACATCCCCAAATATCCAGTGGTTTCCTTATTCCTCTATATCTTCAAAGAGCCTTTTCAGTCATTTCAGTTCAGATTTCCAGTGAGTTTGCTATCCTCTATAATTTCTGATGTTCTCAGTATGACACTGTCTCTCTTAGCATGACTCTTTCTCATTGTTGTTCTTCCTTTACACATCCTCTTGCATGAGCATTTAGAGTGATACACTATCATCCCAGTTCAGGACATGTTTTCTTTGAGACCTTTGTTCACCTTTTCAATACAGAGCCATACAAAAAGGCTACATATTTTTAGGTTGGATTATTTTCATTTTAGATTAAAAGATAACAAATAGAAGAACAAAAGCTGTGTCACCATTAGAGAATACACAGCATGCATTTAGTCTGCAACATGCTGTGCTTGCCCTGAAAACATATGAATAGAAAATAAAGAGAAAATTGACTGTAGCATAGTGGCACACCTTATATACTATAAAAATGCCATCAAATTAAGGTTAAGTTCTGAGTGATACTAAAGTTCATAGAATCAAATCTACGCGGTAGCTCCACAGAAACTGTAAGTAGTTTTGTGCTTCCACTAAAACCTGCAAAGACTAAAGGAGCTGATTAGCCATTATAAACATTTCCAATTTTTTTCATATCTTTATCCTCCTGTCCTCAACCCTGACAACTGTTCCCCAGGGATACTATTTGAGAAAGGTTTGTTCGGGTTTGGGGGGAGGGAGGAGAAGAAGAATGTAGGTCTGTCTTTAGAAGTGAAAAAGGAATCATGCCGATTTCATCTTGGCTAAAGTCATGAACCTCCTGGAGCCATGGGCTCAAATTCAGGTCAGCAGTGTGGCATTCACACTGAACCACATGCACACATTTAATTGCTAATGAATTATTTAGAGCAGACAAGGCAAAACGCACAGGAAAGAAATTTAGACAGTAGACTCTGCTGCTTTGCAGAAGAATGTCTTTGTCTAAAGGTAAAGGACTATGTTTCAATCTTTGCTGTTTTAAACTAACTCAGGTGCTGCTAGGAAAATGGCTGTACGTGGAGCCCAGTTAGGGTGGCAAGACCCATCTGTGAAGCTGAATGATTGTTCAAATATTTACCCCAAGCTGAGCTTTCTCAGGTGAAAAGATGCTGCAAGATAGACATACCCTTCTTCACCAAGACAGCCAGCACATTACATTGCATGTCCGTGCCATTTTAAGGGGATAAATGCACAGATATAAACTGTTATGCATCTTCATTGCATCTTACTCACTTCTAGAGCTCAGAAGTTTTTCGGTCTTCTACAAGCTATGAACTAGATGTCCACCATAGAACAGCTGAAGCCACCCCCAGCTAAGTTTTTCCCTCTGCTGTATAAAAATCTCTCCTTCAAGTTCCCATCAATTTTCTTTTGTTGTTTTTAAGAGGATTGAAATGGTTCTATAAGAAGAATAGTACTAAAATGGTAGAGGGCCTCATGTGATCTTTCTGTGTAGCTGCTACTTACACAAAACCTCCTTTTCGTGGTCAGAGAAGTAGAAGCTAAGCTGTCACTTTTAATTTTCTTATCTGTAGTTTGTGACTCAAGACCCAGTCCATATCATTCGAGTCCCCATATTTTCAATGGCAGCAGAAGGCCCCCAGCAATTTTCAGAATAGACCTGATATTCCCCACTGTCTCACACAGTTTGGACATATTTTCATTTACCCCTTTGTTCTGGGCTTCAGGAAAGGAGAGGCCCAGTAATTCTTCAAATGCCCTCCCCAGTTCTTGTGCTCTATCCTATCATGTTACAAAGTGCTGAAATCTAAAAAACAAACTTGAAGACATAGCAAATAAAGATGTAGCTTGCCTTTCTCTGAGAATAATGTCACCCTTCCATTATTAGAGCAACAAAGCAGGGGCACGAAGATGATTAATTCAGCTTCTGAAGTTAGGGCCTGATTATCAAAGTGTATGAGTCCTTACTCTAAAGACAGTCAAAGTGAATTCAGTGAGAATAATAAGATGATCAAGGTTCAGGCATTAAATAAGTCGTGTAATTATGTACTTACTGAAAAGTTATTATGGTCATTTATTTATAGAAATAAATATATACATATTTCTCTCAATCAAGCATTCAGTCTTTAGCTTGTTCACACTGTTCTCTCAGTACACTTTTCATAGTACGCAAAAAGAATTTCAGGCTAAATATTTACTTCAAAACAAAGGCATTCCATTAACGTTGGTCCTTTCTCAAGATTATAGAAGAGAAATTTATAAATTAAATGACTATCCACCTAGTGTTTTTTTCAAGTGAACACTAGCACAGTGTATTTGAACTGAGAAGCATAATTTGAGTGTCCTTCCTTGGCAGAAAGTCATTCCCTTCTCAACATGCCACCCTGGCAGCCTTTGCAGCAGTGTACATTTCGGTGAGTAACCAACTCTGTTCATTTTCATTTATATAAAATACGTTAGAAAGTAATTTGCTATATACTGTAAAGTGATGTGTTGCCTGGATATCCTGGATGGATATAAGTTTCTATCCTCCCAGTCTGAAAGCAAAATAAAACTACTAACAGCTAAAATAAAAGCAGCTCTATTAAGAACACAGAAGAGATTAAACTGCTTCATGTCCTTTGTTAAGAATTAACAGAAAGTGTAATGTTAAGGTATATTTGATGCCTATATTATTCACATATAAAATGCCATGCTTATCTGTCTTACAGGGTGATATTATAACTTACCATTCAAATTAACCTTTATGTCTTCTGCCTTTTCTTTATTGCTGTATTCACTTGACTCACTGCTTTTAAACTTGAGGCATTAAGGAACAAACATTTATGTGATGTAGTTTCATTTGACCTCCATAGAATTACAACATGGATGAACTGGCACAATCACTTCCAGAGTCCTCCAAGGTGCTACTGCAAAGCAAGTGAATAAAAACCATCAGTAACGAGCAGGGAATTGTAGGACATGCTGCAGTGATCACAGCTGATTTTCCACATATGACCAATGACACTTATTCAGCATGGGCTACAATGTTTGTATGAGTGACCACTTACTTGAGGTTTTTAAAAAAATTGAATTCCATGACTCATGCTGTGAAAATCAGAGGAAAAGAAACAATAACAGTTAATTGAATTAGATAATGGAATTGTGCATGTACTAGGAGCTTGCCAGTATTTATTCTGCCCAGGGGAAGGCCAAAATTTAGAATAATACTAATAAACCACCTCCACTTAATTATTGTGACCTCCCTGACATCATGCCCCCCTGTTGAGAAATGGCTCTCTAAAGCATCTGGGGTGGTAGCTTTTGTTAGAACAGCTTATTGCTTTCATCTGGCATGACAGCTGGCTTCTGTATTTCAGAAGCAGTGGCTCCTTAGTCACATTTACAGAACATTTAGGCTCTGACTGTGAACAGTATTTAGGTATAAAATCCCTGTCCTTACTGATGTCAATAAGTAATGCCTGCCTGTGTTTCTGGAAATCCATTCCTTGTGATTTCAGACCTTCCTACAGCAAGCAAGCAAATTTTAACAGAGCTGTAAAATAAAATTAAACTGATTATTTGCAATATTACTGTGTAATAGTGATCTATGTGTGAAAGAAACATCGAATGTGAGAAATTATTGTCCTCTTAGGTAAATTTAAGTTTCTTCAACTGCTTCTTCATTTCTTTCTTTTTTCAAGATGTACTTCAATTCTACGTTAACAGACTCCTCAAAACTTCTGAAACCACTCTTGGTCTTTGCTTTTATCATCTGTGGAATTATATGTGGTCTGACTCGTATCACCCAGTATAAGAATCATCCAGTTGATGTTTACTGTGGCTTTCTTATAGGAGGAGGAATTGCTCTCTATTTGGTAAATATAATACACATTTAGTTAAAGTTTTAGCAAATAAAACTGATAAGGCTGTAAGAGCACTGGTATTTTTTATGAAAACCTTTCATCATGGTAACATGCTATAATTAAAAATATAGTCAAAATGTGTTGAAAAAGATGATGTTAGGGGTAATCATTTTAAAAGTAAACGGAAGAGCAAATATGTATTTCAATGTAAAGTGCAATAACAGTGCATGAAGTGGTATATGATCATCTGGCATTGTATACAGAAACAGTTCTAACATTATGTGCTTCATTAAATACTTAAAGATGCTAATCTCTTCTACACCACACTTAACAACCAAAACACAGGAAAAATATTGGATTAATTGGTATTTATTGCCAGCCTGAGTTTATATTGCCAATGTTAGCTTGATGATCTCAAAAAAATGGTTGAATTAATATGCAGCAACTCAGGTGAGTAAATTGCTGAACCTGCAAGAAATCAAAGGCAATATTACACCCTTGTGATACTCTGGAGCTCTTGGGGAAATTATGGATGGGATATGGGATGCACAAGGCAGGTTATTCCCATGCTTTTCCTCTGTATTGGGATGAAACAGATGGAGCAACTCAGAAGGGTCCTGTAAGGGAGTATGTAGGATAGGCCTGTTTGCATCTGTCAGTAGGAAGCTCATCAACCATTTGCTTTTCCTTGCTGCTCTTTATGTCTCCAACACGACTGTTGCTGCCTTAGCTGTTCAGCACAGTGTTAACCCAGGTGCCTGTGAGAAATCAGGAACTTCTACTAACAGCATTTTTGCTCCAGTGTGTGCAGGTGAACAGAATATGCTTTTAACAGCCAGTGGGATGATTCTTGACCCCAAAAAGTCAATGATTAATTTTAGTATAATCCTAAATTTTAAGTTCATGTCGTATCCCCCTTTTTTCTGTGATGAGATATACAAAGGTGACCAGGGGAAAAATTGGAAAAACGGCAACTAGGATGGATAATAGAAATCCCACGAGCTAAAATCAGTTTCTATGATTGTACTGTGAGCAGAAAGGCACTTTGTTGAGAATATTATTTCAAATGATTAAGCTGTTGTAGATTCTCGTAAATGGAGCTGTTGTTCCCCTAATTGAAATCCACAAACAAGTATGCTCTTTGTTAGGTCTCCACCATATACTGTGGCATGACAACATACATCAGAGAGTACTGGATACACAGTATCCAGTAAAACTGCCCTGAAAACTACACACTAGTAAGAGGAAGGGGAGGGGAAATAAGGTGAAACTACAGATAACTCTGAAAGGAGTGTGAAGAACAAGTAACCTAAGTGATTGAGCCAAGCACTTGACCCTTTCATGGAATATCCTTTCTCAGTAGAGTCCTTTTAAAATGACAGCATTTTACAGTGAGTGCTGAATAAGAAAATGTTGTGTAACTAAATCCTGTTACAGTTCTGCACATCATGGAAAGCAATTGATTTAAAGTTGATAAATTGTTCTATCATGTAGATATTGTATTACATGGTTATTATGCAGTAGAAAGGGCAGAATCACAGAGCAGAGAACAACTCAAGCTGTATAAGATTCAGTAAATCAGAGCAGACAGTAATATTCTGTAAAATGACTTTCCCTAGAAGACTGCAAACATTTATTTTGTTATTTTTGGAACAGAACATTCTTTCTTCAGCTGTATCTGTTGCTTTATAAAAAGAAGAAAACTGAAGGAGGCTAAATTCCTCAACTATTTACTGCTGTGAACTATGTGCCGTAGTTATCCTACTGGGACTACTTCCTACATCTCTAGATGTACCAGTTTGAGGACAGAATTTGGAATAAGGCTATACTGGTGAGGAAAGGAAAATGAGCATACCCTGTCAATTAAGCTGGACTTATTCTATCACTCAATACTTATTTAAAGGCAGAAGAATATAATTAAAATACCTTAAAATGTCTCTTTTTTCCATAACTGATTGTTGATGCTTCTGTTCAAATACCAGGGCCTGTATGCTGTGGGAAACTTCTTACCAAGTGATGAGAATGTGTTTCACCCAAATTTTCACAGAGAACCGCTAAGGTCTTTGACAGACCTCAGTCAAGATGCCAACAGAATCCTGCCAGGTAAAAATGGTAGCAACAGTGATGGCATTGTCTCTCATCGTACAGAAAGTATCCTGAATAGAAACCACAGAGATTCAGGGTCTCTGACCAATATCAAGAGAGCGAATGCTGATGTAGAAATAATAACACCACGAAGCCCAATGGGAAAGGAAAATATGGTTACTTTCAGCAACACTTTACCAAGAGTCAACACACCATCCTTGGAAGATCCAGCAAGACGAAATGCAACAATACATGCATCAATGGATTCTGCCCGTTCCAAACAGCTGCTTTCCCAGTGGAAGAACAAGAATGAAAGTCGAAAATTGTCACTGCAAGTTATAGAGACTGAATCTGGCCAGTCACCACCAAGGGCTATTGAAATGAGGTCAAGCTCAGAACCCTCCAGAGTGGGTGTAAATGGTGATCATCATGGCCCAACTAGCCAGTACCTGAAAATTCAACCTGGCAGCGTACCAGGTTGTAACAACTCAGGTCTTTCTGGCGGGCCAAGGGTCTCTATTCAGTCACGTCCTGGCTCATCCCAGCTAGTGCATATTCCTGAAGAGACTCAGGAGAATGTGAACACATCACCCAAAAGCAGTTCAGCTAGAGCTAAATGGCTAAAAGCTGCTGAGAAGAGTGTTGCATGTAGAAGCAATAGCCAGCCAAGAATCATGCAAGTAATAGCCATGTCCAAGCAGCAAGGCGTGCTTCAGGGCAGTCCAAAGAGTTCAGAGGGGAGCACAGTCACCTGTACAGGAGCCATCAGATATAAAACCTTGACAGACCATGAGCCAAGTAGCATTGTCAGAGTTGAGGCCCATCCAGAAAATAACAGACCTGTAATTCAGATGCCATCAGAAGGTGAAGGAAGCGGGTCATGGAAATGGAAAGGTCCTGAAAAAGTCACCCTTCGTCAAACATATGAGCTAAATGATCTTAACAGAGACTCTGAAAGCTGTGACTCCTTAAAAGACAGCTATGGGTCAGGTGACAGGAAAAGGAGCAACATAGATAACAGTGAGCATCACCACCATGGAATCACTACAATAAGAGTCACACCAGTGGAGGGAAGTGAGATTGGCTCAGAGACTCTGTCTATTTCTTCTAGCCGGGACTCAACACTTCGGAGAAAAGGTAACATCATTTTAATCCCTGAGAGAGGAAGCAGTCCAGAGAACACCAGAAACATCTTCTATAAAGGCACATCCCCCACACGAGCATATAAGGAATGAGAGGAGACATATCAGCTGGTCCATACCACCACAAAGCAATCACATCTTGACACAGGTTCTGCTCTCTTTGTTTTGAGCTGATATTTACCTTTGATGTGCCAAATTATTGACCAGCAGCTCAACTGTTGTTGAATACTGCTGATGGGCAAAGTGTGAGAGCCTGTGGAAAGCATGTGGTGGGGGGAAAAGCACAATGCCAGAACCTAACTAATGTGAAAAATTTTCATGCAACTTGTTTCTTCAGACTCAAAATGTTTATCTGAGGGTGATGATGTCAATCAAAACAATGGTCTTGAACAGACACTTTATTTCCTGAATGTGCCAACTTTTTATTTTATATTTGTGTCCAAAATCGACTGAATTTTTCACAGCAAAGGCTGTATCAGTGGTATATATTCACCTTTGCAGAATTTGCACCAAGTCTTTAATACAGGATGGTGCTGATGATAACTTTACATGTTTTGAAAAATCACATACTTATTAGACTCTACAAACACATGATGTATTGATGTGCAGTTACTTTAAAAGTAATATTGCTAATACTATGATGATGCTGGCTGCATTCATTTAGCGTAGGAAATATTTACAGCTTTGTTATAGTGGATCTGTCACATTCAAAGATTGCAAAGGTTTTGTGTAGTTCTTTAAGATGTCTACTGCAACAAAAAATGTGTGGGTGACATTCCATTAGAATGGAATAACTATTTTGAATAGTTTTGCTGCTACTGCTCAACTTTTTGTTTAAGAACAGGTGCTACTAATGAAGAGGCTGCTTCTTAGTGGGCTAACTTGTAGAATTAATTTAAATTCTGTTTTTAAGGGGTCTTTTAAAGTGCTACAAGTAATTAAGATTTTACATTTTTAAACCTCTTATTCTGTCCTTCAGCAATCCTTCAATTTTTCTATTAGTTTTTAACCATACAATGCAGGACACCAATAACTGCAAGATGTGCAAATGTGAAAGATGAGCCATGAGTAAATACAAATAAATGGCCGCTTTCCTGACCAGCTTCCAAGGATATGGTAATTAATGTCATAGCTCACACTTAGAAGCAGTCATTCACCTCACTTGCTTGGTATGCCACAAGAACAATCACAAGTTTCACCCCAGTCACCATCATTTAGAGGATTTATGCTTCGCTTTAAGAATTTAATGCCTTGGTATTGCAGAATCACTGAATGAGTGTTGCATTGTGCCACTGCTACTGGTCACCTCCCTTGACACACCTTCCAGAGCCTTCTTAAGCATGATATTTTTTCCCCACCGCTGCCACTTAAGAATACGAAGGGTCTCTGCACCTGAGACAGCATGAATTATTTTAGTAAATTGAGCTTCAAATATAAAAAAAGAACTTGCCTGCTAAAAATCTCTATTGCCAAAAATTGTTGACAGGGAAAAGCTCTGAAAGGAATAAACATGACATGTCCTGGGCATGCTAGAAGAAATGCCTCATTACATTTGGTTCTGACTTAACTTAAACCACGGAGGAAGCCAGGAGCAGTGCTTGCCCAGTGCAGCTCTGCATTCTCTCCTAGATTATTTCCACCTGAAAGAGAATTACTATCAGACACCTCCCAGCTCCCCTGCAAGGAGGGGGAGGGAATAGTTTAGCAATCTCCTCACAGAATAAGTAGTATCAGATTAGGTCTGTTCTCTGGCTTCTTGTGAGATGAGTGTTTGCTCTAAGTCCTCTTCTGATTTACAGAGTATCAGATACATACTACGTAGCCAGAACCTGTCTACAGACCCTACCCCACAGTACTCTGAGGAAAAGTGCACCCCACCCCAGCCAAGTATGAGGTAGAAAGGAGAATCATTTCATCCGAGAAAAATAAAATAGCACAACACACACAAACCAAAAATAAAACCAAAAAACCCACCCCCCAAAAACCTCAAAACCAAAACAAAATCCCAAATCCAACACCAATCCCAAGTAATTTCAGAAGCATGAGGATGGTTTTTGCTAGTCTGTGTAGAAAGGAGAATCATTTCATCCGAGAAAAATAAAATAGCACAACACACACAAACCAAAAATAAAACCAAAAAACCCACCCCCCAAAAACCTCAAAACCAAAACAAAATCCCAAATCCAACACCAATCCCAAGTAATTTCAGAAGCATGAGGATGGTTTTTGCTAGTCTGTGTAGAAGAAGGGATTCAGAGTCAATGGAAAGCTTTATATACCTTCCCAGTTATACAGGTGCTCCAGGCTTAGTTGAGTGCTGTCAGCCAACCCTGTCAAGCAATGCTTCCCTCACCTACCTATCACCCAGTGCTGTGGAAGAGTGTCGGTCCTTAGGGGAATGACCACACTTTTCCTGCTAGTAATAGAAGATGACCCCATCATATATTTGATGATTGGGAGGAAGTATTCTGCAGGTTACATGTAAGAAGCTAACCAGTAGGGTTGCAGCATATTGTGTATGTTAAAGGCACAATATGTTGAAGACACACTTTAAGGTACATTAGCTGGGAAAAATAATCATAGATGCCAGGGGAAAAAAAAAAAAAAAAAAAAAAAGAGAGAGTAATTTTTTAGAAATACGTTCTCAGACTCTAGTATTTACAAGTCAGGATGTGCTTTTTCTTTTTAAAAGGATGAATCTTTAGTCCTTGGTATTTAATATAAAATTTTGTACAAGACTCCTAGGAATTACAAACACTTGGATAGTCATGAACAAAACCCTTTGGATTTAGTTTAGTCTAGGTACATGATAAAGCAGGTAGGATTAGCTTTAAAGGAATGGGTAAGACACAATCACTGTTGGCCTATCAATGCAGGGAAATAAGATGCAATCATTTGTTAGTTTGTAAGTGCAGGGAAAAAGAACATAAGTAGATGAACCTGGAAATAATGGAAAATTGAAATGTAGAATAATGGCAATAAAGCAAAGATTAGAAAATGTTCCCTCTGGCAATTTGGCTGTTTTGGAAACAGCAGGATTCCTGGTGGGAGTGTTTGTTCTTTATTCCTTGGTTTTAGTCAGATATATATTGGCATATGTGTTGCTTTTATTACTCTAAATCTTGCTGCATTATTTCAAGTGCAGTGTGATATTTTTCCTAAGGTTTCCTATTTCTTAACAAAAGATTTTAAAGCTCTTGTGTAATCATTGAAATTGTGTTCTTTACATAAATATTGATATATTCTTTTTTACTCAAAGTGCCAAAGGCTACTGTTTTTAATAATGGCTTATCAAATTATATTACGTTAGAGAGCAGAAATGTAATAATATATACATTGGAACTCAGACCTCTGCATGTATATTTGATAACGAGCCTTTTGTAAAATTACTCTTTGTTTACATTCCACTGATACCTTAATTTAAAATTAATCAAATAAATTGACAGGTGACATCTTCTTAGTGTTCTGATTTTCTTACTTGCTAACAGGCACGAATTTCTTTGTTAGGCTGTGCTTTACTGAGAAAAGAAAATACTCAAAAATAAAATATGTTTTTAAATGAGAATTCTCTATATAAAGTATTGTGTTTAATAAAATGTTATGCAATGTTTTCAAATGGAAAAGAATTTGTAAATTGCTATAAATGTATTTTGTTAAATAAGTACAGATCAATGCTACTGTGTGAGTTTATTGTGCTAACATCATGAAAATAAAGATAAAATTCTTCATTGATGTTCAGTCCTCTCTGTGGTGAAGCAAAGTTTCTTTCCCCACCAAATTATTTTTCAATGTTAGGTATCTCATGACATGTAAAAGTGTTCATCAGTGGGAAACCTCAAGACCTTGTGTAGTTGTAAGAAGTTATGAGGAGCAGTGTCCAAACAAGCTTCTCTCTATCCAAAAAACATTTTACAAAAAAAGAAAGCAAGTAAGTTGGGATGTTTAGGCCATGTGAGGACACTTCTGCCAGATCATTCTGCAGGACCAGCTGCATTGCTAAGCCCCTAATGCCTCTAAACCACCTTGCTAGTGTTGGGTAGAGCTGTCAGAAGCAGTAAGGCCCACCTTGGATTTGTGCATGAGAACAGGGCAAATATCAGGAGCAAATCTGAGAGGAAAGGCTCTCCTCAGGGAAGGAAGTTAGGATGCAGGAGTCATCAGGTGACATACACCTTTTGCTGGCAACAATGAAGAATGTTATGTGTAGCAGCACACTGTCAAAAGCACTGTCTTATCTAGAACCCACACAAGGGATGTTAACAGCAAACATTGTTTCCAAGCCTGTCTTGAAACAGCCTGATACAAGGCAACAGCAGGGATGCAAGTGCCTGGGATGGAAGACACTGCTGTAACTGAGGCAAGCATGGACATTGCCAATGGCATAATAAGGACCACAGGGACTAGTAGGCCCTGCAATGCACAACAGCAAAGCCAAGTGACTCCGAGCAGCTTTCCAGCACACATGCCTGGGCCTTTGTGCAGGCTGCCACTTTGTAATTGCGTGTCCTGGCAGGTGACCTGCCTTGGCTGGGGTGATGGAGGGACTGGGCAGCTGATGGCACTGCTAGCTGCAGCCAGGCACCATGCTGCTGAGTGGTACAACATCATACATGTGCCATACTCCCAGTGAAGGCATGCTGGGGTTGACTTTTGCCACTCCAAGCTGTGATGCAGATCTAGGTCATTTGATTATTCCTGTCCCAGGACTTCCATGACCATTTAAGATGGGGGCCCTCAGGCAAAAGAGAATTGGAAAACAGTGATACTGTTCCCTCTGTGGTGACTGAAGGAGCTGTCTGCTTGTGGCTGGGGCTGGAGAACATCCTGACCCCACTTGACCCCACTGCATGAGTAGTCAGTTCCAGGAGAGCCCTCTCCTTTGGCCAGCAGCAGATGCTAGTGCAGCAGACTATCTTGATTGAATCCGTGTGAAGCATGAGGGCTGGGGACCAAGGTTATGGTGTCCCACCCTCTAGGACATGTATTGGTAGCCTGGGAAAGCTACAGGCAGCAACAGCCCAGGTATGCTCAGAGAGACACTAGGAAGGAATGCGAGAGTAAAACAGATCCTGTCAGGGTATGACTGCCGAAAGCTGACATCTAATACAAATCTGATGAGTTCTTCTCTGGGAATGGCCCCTTCCATGGACTACAGAGGGAACTAGACAATTAGTTCAAACATTTCAAAAGGCACATTTCAAACATCTAAAAGTTAGGCTAAAAAATGAAGCCCCCCTCTGAAAGGTACCTTTGATGTAGAGGTTATATTATAAAACATTATCTAAGATGAGAAATTACCTTTACTGACAAACCTTGTTTTACTCTCAGACCATTCTGGCTACAGCAACACTGTCACTAAATCAAGAGAGCTCACTGATCCAGACTGATGACTGTATCTAATCATACAAAGGAGTTTTCAAAAGTATGAAGGATTAAACTGAAACTTAAATCTATTTTGTGCTGCATTTTAAAAGAGCTTCAGAGGTCTTGATATAAGAAGCCACAATTATACCATAATCAGTTTGGTATAGATTTATGAAGACCTTTTATATGACAGATCAGTGCACAGCTAATTTGGCAGGAACATTTTAAAGGCATTACAACCCTGGCTCATAAAATTGTGAGTAAAATGTCTTCACAAACCTTATAGCACAGAATGTATCAAGCATTGGACAAAATTAACAAGTGTCTCCATACTGCACATTCAAAATGAAAGTAAGGGAACTCCAGCTGCATAGGTGTGCCTACACATGCATTCCTAAAACAAAGTTAATGTGTTCAAGCCAGGCTTTAGAAAGAGAAAGCTAACCAGATTATTTAAATTGAGGAATAAATTGTAGCAAGGCTACAAATACTCTAAAAATTTTCTGCTTTGTCTGCAGTAATCTCTCATAAACACATCATTTGGTTATACCTCCCATGGAAGAAATTTGTTCCTTGAGTGGTTTTGCCATGAAGTATAATAGCAAACTTGGACATTCCATGGCTTTACCAGCACAGATTTGCTAAAAAAAGGTCACAGCTAAGAAGCCATCCAGAACTCAAGCAAGTCTGCTCAGACCTAGAAAGCACCTCTTACGTTTGAAGAAAGAAAAAAAAAAACCACTTTTTTTTTTCTTTTTTTTCGTTTTATTTTCCCCCAGAAAAATCTCCCTACCTTCAAAGGCCAACTGTCATTCAGCTTTTTCCACCTGTATTACATTTTCCAGTGATGCTCAGGGAGAAATTAGAGTCATGGGGATTTGTGGATCTGTCAAGTCTCTGCAGCTACTAAAAGATGCATAAGGGAAAGCTCTGCTCTCTCACCAAATCATTCAGAGGAGACAAGCATATCTGCGTGTGATGTAATCAACAGGATTTGATTCTTTACCTATTTCTGTTCCTGCTTCAAACTGGATTACAATGTCTGTTCCTACACTGTACTGGAGCCAGAAAACTAGCTCTGCTATGAGAAATAACACCACACAATTGGGATCAATAGCTTTGCTCATTTTTACCTGTAAAGTATATGACAACATAATCAATGTTTTGCAAACAATACCTATATTTGAATTTTCCCAAAAACTAGCTATAATGGTTTTTCAATTAGCACAGCCTATGTTTATCAGAGTCCTCAGTATGCATTCTTTTGGTGCCCTTTCTTATACATATTCACGTGTTGTTCATTGCCTGAGCTACATAATTTGCCCGGAGGTCCAGTCACCCTGGAACTTATTTGCTTTAGACGAGAAGAGGTGTGGATACTTAGCAGAGTAGCAGGTGTACACTTTTTCAGTAGAGCATCATCAAGGGCTGAAAATCTGTTCCCAAGCTCAAAAAAAATTTAGCTAAAATCTCTGGACGATATCAGTTGCAGTCTTCTCTGGTACTTCTTATCTTTTTGTATGATCTGAGACAATTGTCTTCACTCTTGTCAGGGAGACGAGTTTTCACAGTTGTTGTTCCAGCAACCTCTATCTCTTAACACTAAGAGTGTGCCAGCCTGGTAGGGGAACAGTTGCAGGGTTTCGCCACTTTTAGATTTTAGTTTCCTGAGAGCTATGATGGGTCTGGCGCCCAATGAATGCCATGGTTACTACCAGAGACAATGAGACTTACACGTTTTAATAATGAGCAGGAAAATGGAAGAGAAGCATGTTGTTCAAACAAGCAGGACAGTTAAGACTCTATATAATCACATTCTGCTTAGTAATACAACACAAAAGCACTGTGAACTCTGAACGCCTAACAGATTGCAGATTTGTCTAATCTGCTAAACTAAGACCATTGGAAGAGGTTTCTTAAAATGTTTTAATTTTTAATTAGATTTATGAAAGACTCCTCCTCTCACTAACCTTTTTTATGACACAAGTAGAAGAATTCAGGCACAAGTTAGCAAAAGAAAAGAAAAAAATCTTATAATTTACCCAAGAAAAGAAAATTAGCTGGTAGAAAGTTCTAACAATGAGTCAGGAGAAAATCTCTGTTTTCCAAAATGGAAGATTAAGCATCATTTAAGCACAAAATAATCATTTGTGAATTTGTATGTGATGTTTATCAAGCAGAGTAGGCAGATAATTAGTACAATCAGTGCTTTCTTAGTCCCTTTTCAATTATTCATCAAATAATTGAAGATTGGGTCACTGTAAAACAATTAATTGCTTCCATAGTTAAGATACAAAATTTGCCTAGTTTAAAAAGCTCCTCAAACTCTTGCCATTGGGAGGGGGCAGGGGAGGAACCGAAGGAACTGATGACAGCTTATTCTAATCTGTGAAGTGATACAAAATCTATATTAATACTTTATGAGATTCAAGGTTTAAAATTTGGAAAATTAAAGGAAGAAGAGTAGCTAATTCAAGGGCATGGAACTAACACGACTAAAATACTTCAGAACTCATGAGAGGAGCATATTGCCAGGTCAAACTCATAGAGTGGATTTTTAGCAAGAATGGTGAGCAGGGGCAGTAGCCGTTGTGTGTCTTTAAGCAGTGTTATACTGATATTGCTATAAAGAAAAACCTGTAGAGACACCTGGCAGGAGATCTGCTGCCGTAGAAACAAATGTAGATGCTGGATATACTGCATCATTGCTACACTAAGGACAAACCATGGATCAGCAGTGTTCCATGAACTGCCTCTAACTTGCTTTGTTCTATAACTTAAAATCTGAAACAGGTACATGATGATCAATTATTATATATAATGCAACATATCTGCACAGACTTGGCATATTTTCTAACAGGACTTAATAACTAGTGGAAAACTGGACATGAAAACCTCTAAGAAATTAAGGATTAGATACCACTCAGAAGCATTAATCTGATGTCCAGAGTGCTTTGCATCCTTGGAAAAATGAAACAAAACAAACCTATAGTGCCCAATCCTTCATTTCTTATCCAGGCAATACCCTTATAGCAGTGACAGGGTGCTTTACTTGTGCAGTTTTTGTACCCATTTCCCACAGACTGAAGTTGACATTCTACATTTCTAATGCAAGGCCACCTCTCTTATTCCAATCAATGGTACTTTCTTGTACATAAGGAATCCGACTGCCAGAACCATATACTGCAACACTGCACATCTCATCTTCTGTTACAGCCAGTCTTGTAAAGACTTACCAGACTGTTTCACCTGAAGTGCAACTGCTTTATGTGGAATCAATGAACTTTCTGAACAAATGAAAATAAGCCACTGTCTAAAGCACTGTAGAAGCTTGACTTTAAAGTTTACTTTTAGAAAAAATGATGACAACAGTTCAAGGCTCAAATGTTATTTCTGTGTAGTCAGTATCCCATTATTCATAATTCTATAGTGAAGCACAAATATTTCTGCTTTAAAATTATGGCACCATGCAGCATTAGATTATCCAGAGACAGTTTAGCATTGATATATAGCTGATACATTGAATTCTGAGCCCACCTGATTCTCACTTCCTTAAAAGGATTTGACTACATAAAACAAATTAGTAGTATAATTTACAGGGTGAGACGTAATATCTGTTATGTGTATTGTATTTGGGGCACAAATATGACATTTGGTAGATGTTATAATCTCCTGCAACTGTATTAATCTTTACTCAGTCCTGCCAGTTCCTGGTAGAATTCTGATGATATCACTTAAGTGGAAAAAAAATATTATGTTTGAAAATTATTTAGTTTTACTGAATTCAGACTGAATTATTCAGTCTCTCTTCTGTGAGACCAAAATAAAGTGTTCCATTTGAATGCACTCCTACATGGATTTCACCACAGGACAGTACTCAGTGGCGGCAGCTTACATAGTAATGCTGCTTTGTATCAAAAAGCATGAATTGACCTTATATAAACTGCAGTCATTTTTTCCCTGCATTAATGAAAAGATCTTTCATCCTTTCAGAACAGGAAATTCAATTGAATTAAGAAGCTATTAATCCAGAAGTTCAGATATTTGCAGCTTTTATACATCTCTGGTACCAATATCACAGAACAACCTATGCAAGCAGAAGCCTCTGGATATGAGTATCACAGATCTATCACATTAAGCATGAAAGTGTTGAAAGTATTTCAATCTATGTCTCTTTAAGAAGACATATACTTTCCAAATATGGAAGCAATATACATTTTTAGACATTTTGCTGAACATCCAGTTGACTCTGGGGACTCTTCACCTTGCTGAGAAAAGGACTGCCTTTTGGCTCAGCGGTGTTGGTCTCTGGGAACGTTATTATGCTACATCTCGTCTCTGCACTGAACACAAAGTTGAAATCTCTGAGTCTCCTGTTTCTAACTGCCTGAAAGGAACCTTAAGAAAAAAAACCTCTTGCATTTGGGTTGGCCTTGTTTCTACACCTTGAGTGTGCTTTGTATATACCAGAGTAATGAGTACTAATTAAGAAGGTGAGACAAAAGGACAGATGGTTTGTATATTGTATGCTATTTCTTTTCAAACTGTCATCCACATCACCTTAAAAAAGAAAAAAAAACTCACCACAAAACAGGATGTAGTGGCTCTTGGAACAGTGAATACCCAGTTATAATGAACAAGTTTTTTTAACTACCATAGTGAATGTTAAACATTTCTGCAGCTCTGTATGTTAGGTAACATAGCCACTCAGTGTTCTTAGGATCTGAATACCACTGAACTGACTGGAACCACATAAATATGGGGAAAATGTATATTGTCACACTCACGGATGGATTAAATTAATTTCTAAAATATTATAAAATAAACATTCCCTTGAAATCACCAGAATTATTTGATAACTGCCAGTAAGAAATCAGATGACTGTCCTTTGTATGACTACATGGAACATGTAGATTCATACAGGCTCAGCACAGCCCTGACTCTCCTTGTGCCAGCATAAGTAGCTGTGTGAGGCTTCAGGCTTTGAAAATTGTTAGCAATAAAAGCTTGGAAAATTACAAACCTGGGGTAGTAGTAGCAGGTGTCAGTGATTAACCATCATGGAAATTACTGACAAGCAATAGAACAAGGACAAGAAGGGAAGAAAACGAGGTCTGGAAACCTTTGCTGTCTCCAGTTTCTTCCATTTGCTTCCTTTCCATTCCTTCCCTTCTTTTCACACAAAAACTACAGCTCCATACAATAGCTGGTGTGTACCCATTTTTTCTTTTACCATATCATTACTTTTTTTCTTAGATTGCACGTGTTCTGGGAAGCACAATCTCTCCCTGTATTTGTCAACACAGTGAGAAAGGCAGTGTTGTAACCTATATAGATGGCCATAATATATTTGTCAAAAAGTGACCCTATATGCTAATCTCTGCCAAGCATTTACGTACTAGCAGTCAGGACACCAGGGAAGGTACTACATAACCCAGCATAAACTGCCCTACTACAGCCCATTGAGACAGTATCGGGCCTTACTGCATTGGCAGTATGAATCACTGGCAGCATCATGCCCCATTGTCTACAGAAACAAAATCTGACACATACATCTGGCAGGTTGATACTACTTCAAGGTATCTATTTTTAATTCTATTACTTATCTCCCTAGTAAGAAAGGGCAAAAAGTTTATACAGAAGGGAAGTGCAAATAACATGCAGTACCTGTCACATGTATCTTTCAAAACAGGAGAGTGTCTTCCAAAGCAGATCAAACAATCAGCACTAACAAAACCATCAATGTAAGCAGGAGCTAATTATTAACGCACACTAACAGATGAAAGCAGCAGCATGTCAGCTTTCCCCTCAGTGTTAAAATTCAAAACCTCAAAATGAGAAACGTTCTAGATGGAATTTAGCAAATGTCCTAACCCTTTCTCACCAATCTGTCTTTCCTGCCCGTCAAATCCAATTGACTGACAGGCAATTTGTATAAGCCTTTGTACTATGTAAGCTCCAGTAATTCCCTCTTTTAGAAAGCCTTTCATTCCTGCTCACTGTAAGAGGCAAAAAAAAATGTGTCTGCGTGAAGAGAACACAGTAAATTTGGCAGAAAGCAACCCATCAACTCCCATTAGCACTACTCTTGGGTATGGCAGCTGGGATGGTCCATAACTAGCCACTTCCTCATCATTTAACCTAACCTCTCAAGAGACAGTGATGAGATCTTATTGGCCCAATTAGCATCTAAGTCTTGTCAAACTACCTTATCTCAGACTTAGTCAAGATTGTTTGGACAGATGAAACTATGAAGCTAAAAAATCTGAGAATGACACATTTTATGACATGAATTGGCCATTTCTTAAGGAAGAGGAAGAATTATTTCTCTTACAATTTCCCTAGCAACAGAGAAAATGAGGGGTTCTTTTTCATTTATAGAAAAGCCTTGATTTTAGGATTGCCAGAAAATAGAAGCATCTGCTTGTAACCAAAGCATCTTCTGAATAGCACAGGACTTTCAGTTAAAACCCTAAAAGCTTTATAGACCTTATGTCTTATTATAGCAATTATTTCAGATAAAAGGAAATTACAAAGCCTGAGGTGTGCGAAGGCTTTCATCACACCATCTAGTGCTAATATTGTAATTCCTCCCTAGGAGAGAACTTGCTTGACAAATACTATAAATAGGACCCTACATAAGAGGATAAATAATTATTCATCTGCTGATAAATTCTGACAGATCGTCTTTCCTATGCAACTTGAGTGAAAGACATAATCAGAAAGTCCTTGATCTGCTAATGGGCAAATAGCATTCTAAATCCAAATTACCTTGAAAAATCCTGAAAGCTTAGAAATGTTAATTTACATTTTTCTCTTTATTAGTGGGGTAGTATCACTGAACTCTAAGCATCATATTGACATAGGATTTGGGGGGTGTGTGGTGGTGTGTATTTGTATGGGTTTTTTTACTACTTCACTCTATTAATGTTCAGTGGAGTTATTTTCATTCCCACAAATTCAGCCTAAGTTCTCAAGCATTGCTTTTTTCTCATGGAGGCTGGCCACTGTCTTCAGTTGAGACAGAGAGTTAAAATGATTGATAATTAATTAATTAAATCAACATACAAACCCAAGATTTTCTTACCAACTGCTACCCTTGCTCTTTAGTCAGAGTCATTGTGTCGATTTCAAATGGACAAGCAGGTAACATTGGAGAAAAAAAAAACAAACAAAAAAAAATATCTGCAACTTCCATATAATCCCATTATGTAATGATTGCTTGAGTCTCCCAACTAAGAATTTCAGCTAGTCTCTTTCCTTATAGAGACTGAAGAAATTTTTAGGCAAGGCACTTGGGTGACTATACAAGTATATGCCATTAAATAAGAGTCTAGAAATGGAAACAGATACCATCTCCACAGCTTCTTTGCTCTGCCCTGCCCATTTGCAGAGAGAGAAGGTGACTAGTGCAGGAGATGAATGAGAGAACTATTTCTTCTTTCCACCAGACCAATTATTTTTAGAATCACTGTGCTGCTGACAGTTTGGAGCCTGCTATGATAGCAGATCTGAAAAATCAGAACAACACACCTCTAGTGTACAAAAGGATAATGCTTTTTAAAAGATTTAAAAATACAGGAATGCATAACAACTTGTCTTCCAAAATTCTTCCACTGAAGCCGTGGGGGAAAAAAAAAAAGTAATAAAGGTTTTAACTATGTGATATGGCCACATTTTTCAGGTATTTATAGATATTTTGTGGAACAGCGTAGGGTTGTTTTTTCTTCTATTTTTGCCCCTGAGATGAAACATTTAAAATAAAATTATAATACTTCACATTCAAAATGAACCCTCCATGCCAGATCTCTGAAGAATAATGATGCTAAAAATAAAACGTTACCAGGGAAACTGAATGGAACAGAAATTAGCAATAGGGCCTGATCTAAAGCCACTGAAATGAATGGGAACAGCATCAAGCTACACTGAAAAAAATAAATCTGCATTCCAGAATTTCCTCCTTTCACATTTTAGTGGCTTCTGTTACATGCTTATGAAGTT
>JAVJGJ010000030.1:14486240-14504083 GCA_035590215.1 Microhierax caerulescens | reverse complement strand
ACATAACTTGTCAATAGAATACAAGTTTCTAAGATTCACTGTGCTGGGTACTGTGAATTCAGCAACAGGAGCTTTTGCACAGGCATTTTTAAGAGGACTCTGGCCCATTTTTTGTTCCCTTGTCCTTCAAGGCTACAGACTTGAAACAGCAAATGTACTTCAACTGTTGAAATACCAGAAAAGAGCAGAGAAGGAGACAACATAGCTGACTGCATGGGAAACCTGCAAGGTTAGCCTGGACATGAACAAGCGTGATGACAGATGGCAGGCACAGGTAACTTGGCATTCCAGAATGACCAAGGAGAATACATGGGTCACAATAGAGGAAAGGGGGCAGTTGGTTGCATAACTGGTTCAGCAAGAACGAAGAAAAGGAACTTACTTCATAGGAAGAAGGAAGGACAGTGAAGTCCAAGTTCCAGTGCTCAGAATGAGACAGACACTGCAAAGGAATTTCAGCTATAAAACAGTCAGTGTTTCCACATAAATGGAAATAAAGCAATAAAGACATGAAGACAAACTGGTTCAATTTGCTCTCAAAACTAAACAGTATCATCCTTGAGAACATTATTTATTAACTTTATTTTTGTCATTGACAGCTGCTGTTATTAATTACTTGGCTAATACTGTCTGGTCCTGGGGACATAGGCCATAACTCTGTTTTTCTGGGGAGGGAGAACATGAAAAACGTGGAAAATCCTATTGAATAAATTCCACCTCACTTTGTTCCATCAGTAACAGAAGGGCACAGCTGAATGCTAATGCTCTCAGGACCCCCAAACCTGTATTTTTACAGCACTAGGCCAAACATCAGATCTCATACAAAAGGGGCGTGTGTTAAAATCCCCATCACTGTCTTACAATAAAGCCAAAAGCCCAGATGCAATCTTCGTACAGGAACCACTCCACCAGCAGCCCAATAGACCAAATATCTGTACATGTAAGTAACATTATTGCAATCTATGGAAATACTTATATAATTATACCCACACTGATGTAATCAAGACTCTGTGACAGAGACCTGTTCTTGGATGCCATATTAATACCTATAATTGGTTAGTTCTGTCTTTTTATTCCATACTAGTTTTTGTAGTGGTATTTCATTTTCCTTTGTACAGGCAAAGGCAGAGGAATACTTCAGCCATAAGCATGTTACTGTTAAAGTGACAAGTAGGATTTTGCCATAGTCTGCCTGCAGACTTCTAGAGGAGTTAAATCACCTTGCTTCAGTGAAGAGAGAAGCAGATACCCAATTATTTCTTAAATACAGTTTCAAACTCAAAATAGGACTTATTTCACATAATTTTCCCTAAAATTTATTTTAAAGTGAGGGAGAATGTTGATATCTACAAAGCTGAAATAGACTTCCCATCCATTTCGTCATAAGCAGCTCAAAGGCTGGTTTATCTCTGTGTTCCAAATTTTCTGTTCCAAAGCCAGTCTCCCATTTAGGAGTCAGTCCTGGACTTCTATATAAAGTTATTGCAATTATTGCAATTACAATCCTTCAACAGCAAAACCTTTACTTTGTTACTATCTCTGGTTATAAAAATAACCCCAAAATACAGCTCCTGGAATGCATTTTTTCAACTGTTTTAAGGTCTTTATGTGGAGTGCTGAACAAGACTCTCAATATCTACTTAGTACCAACTGGCTACAAGAGGTCCCCAAGCCTGGCCTGCACTGCACTGATTTCCCCCTTAGCATAAAAGCTAGTAACTCCAGCCAGTTTCACTTAACTAGAATTTCATATGTTCTTTCACTTATATCAGCAAGTCCCAGTTTATGTTTCTAACCCCTTCTGAGAAAGCCAAAAGGTGGAAAATTATGCAGGATACATTTAATTAAGAGTCTAGATAATCTAATTTCAGCATACAGTTATGAGTATAAAATCACTTATCCCAAAGTAAAAAAAACAAACTTCTCTATTTCTGCATAGGTTAGTCTGCTGCTATAAAATAACCAATTAACTATTTTCAGACAGAAGACATTACTTCAAGATTAAATTATTTACAGAGAAGTAGGGACTTGCCATTTCTATCCCACATTTGCTAATTTTAGCACCAATCTGAATGTTATTTCCTCGCTTCAGCCCTGACTTCATTGTGGTATTGGTATTGAGGATCTCTGCCACAATATCCATTCCTACTCAGTGATGGCAGAAATGTTCCCCTATATGCACTACTGCTCCCCAATGGAAGAAATCTTGAAGTCTACATACTCCTTCAAAAGAGTGAAACTTTAATACTTACCAAAGCAACTAACTAAATACCTGTCTGCCCTGGAGTATCACAGTGTAAAACTCCTCTGCATCCCTAGACTCATTCTACCGAAACCCTAGAAATAAAAAGGCCAAAGAAAATCTGTACTGTCTATGACGCTGACAGCTTCACACAAATCAAGCCAGTTCTGAACTCACAGAGGGCACACTGCCTGATAGGAGCACATTGCCACATATGAAAACAGACAAAGTCCACATAGAAATGCCTATAGCATATTATGTCTTCAAAGCACTGGTCTACCACAATTATTTGATGATCTGCCATGCTTTTTTAAGCCATTACTCATCAACTTAATGGTGGATTACTCTCTTCCAATTAAAAAAAAAAGAAGAGATGCAGAACTAACCACAGCAGATCATCAGCTAATACTGAAAAGCCTTAGGGAGTTTACCTAATTCAGAGTTCTGAATTCTGCTGAAGTCACTATAACCTGCTATACAGAGAAGAGAACAGCAGCTTTAACTGGCAGTGCAGAAAGATATTGGCACATGATAAAAATTTGAAGTGCAACTTTTTCTGCAAAGACATTTTCCTTTTTGATGAATATTCTAAAATTATTAGCTCTTTTCAACTTAAAACAATCATTAAAATATAAATATGTAAAGAACAAGCTAACTGGGCAGAAACTTCTGGATTTAGTCTCATCTTTCTTTTCACTACCCCCTCCTCTTGTGACACTTGCAAGAAATCTGCCAGCTTAAAACCCTAGACTGGGACAAAGAAGGGAAAAAAAGAACCACAGCAGGGAAAAACAGAACCACAGCAATAAAAAAAAACATAGGAACATAGATTTAACAGAAAGCTGTACATCTTCAAGTCTAGGTTGCTTGCAAAAGCCAACACCCATGAAATAAATGTCTAGCTTTGGCATTTATGGCATAGAAAAATTAAATAAAATATATTCAACATTATGCAGTGAGACACAATACATATGAGAGAATGAGCACTGAAGTACAGTAAGACAAGCAGCAGTATCTGAAGCATCAGACAGGTAAAGACTAATTTCCCATTCAAGTAACTATCATATATAGATGCATCACATGGCAAGTATTTTGGCATTGCTCATTAGTTAGTATTGCTGAACTCACCAGAGTTATCTGCATCTGATTTGTCTGTTTCAAGCCTTACATTTGCACTTGGATTTGCTCTATGAGCCGTGAAACTCTGACCCTGCAGCTGGATTTCCACCATAGAAACTCTGTACATAGGCAAGGACTCTTGCCAAGGCACAGAAACTTTGGTGTAAAGATCCCTTTGCAGTTAAGTCTGTAGTTTCTAAGCAAGTATGAGCAGCCTGTCTTATATTTGTATGAGTCCATAAGCCTTGTTGGGACTTCTAGGGGTTACTGTGACATAGATATCTACTGAGCAGTAATAATTATTATGCAATTATATTTTTATTCTACTTCTCTTGGGTTATGCTTATTTAACTCAGCTGCACTATTTCTATTTTCAAATTTCTGGAAGCTTTTAAAGCTGTCACTACCTTTTAAAGAAAGGATTTTTAATTCTCTTTCATGCATAAACTACTCAGGGTTTTAAATTAGAAACAATGAAGAAATTGTCAGCTGGAAAACAAAACTATTTGTCATTTCTATCAGATGGAATTTAAGAATTACAAAAGTCAGTACACAATAAAGAAACATTTAACATTAAAATTCAGAAGTACAAAATGTTTCTTCCTCTTGCTCGAGTCATTTGACATTGGTCAAGTAGAATGGTAGGAGTCTGCTCTTTTAAAAATATGGTTCCACTCTTAGGCATCTGGGTTTGATTCACAATAATTTGGCTGTGCTAAATGAACACCAACCACTCCACCCATAAGAATGAAACCATGAGGAGAACTGAGAGATCATGTGGAAATCCTCAAATCTCAAAATATAAGAAGGTAAATCAATATCAAAGGTCTGATTAAAAGTCCAGTGAAGTCAAAGGAAACAGCTTTTGAAAGGAATTTTGGATGAAGCTGTGTGAACTCAAGAAACCGGTTAGCTCAGTGATATTTTTGTCTTCATGAATTGTTTGAACAGGAACACAAATCAATCCTATACAATTATTCAGTATCTGCATTTGTATTGTTGCAAACCTATGCCTCTCTTAAGTAGCTTTGAGTTCTCAAGCCATGCTTGCCACTCAGTCACAAAAGTCTGAGAGTCCCCATAAAAACCTGGACGCTATTATGAGTTAGTCATAGTGAATGAAACGTACCACTCACTACAAACCTCACTGTGTTCTAAAAACTGGCTTGCCTTAAAGCATCTACACCGTAGTCAGAGGGTGGGTGCAGCTAAGCAGAGACAAGGCTGAGAGCACAGTGACCACTATAAAAGTGAAAACTCCACCTCACAGCTTGTTTCCATAATCATCACTGAGGAATATTATTCAGGGATTAGAGTCCTCTGTTGTTCCTCCTCACATTCTTCTTCATGCCTCCTTTTAGAATATGTTGGGAAAAGCAGAAATGTACGTTTCAGTGCAAATATTTGTTTCAAGGGCATTGACCTCAACAGATTTGTTTAACACGTGATGAAGTCTGTACAGAGGTATAGGAGCCAGAGCTAGGTTACTGCTAGCTCAGTTATGCATATCCATACTATCGATAGACTTTCCAGTTATACTGAAGACATACTGATAGGTTTATTAAAAAAATCCTCACCCTTAGTCTGGAAATCACTACTTGTTCAAACAAAGGTATTCAAGGAGCAGTCTCTCTGGCACTAATAAATATAGTGTAAGTCCAAATGAAAGAACTGCTACCCTCTTCAATTTATAATCACACTTGCATTTATAACCTTCTCCTCCCCTCTACATAACCGGCTTGCTTCCTTCCTTACTGTAATCAGAAGTAATGCTAACCTCTCTAAATCCAAGGATTAAACCAGGATACATTTGCCACGAAGAACTTTGGCAAAAATTAAATAAACAGTAAAACTAAAGAAGGTCAGAACAGCTGAAAGATAAATTTCTGTTCAAATTTGTGCCTCACCAGATGTATGTCCTTTGTATAACACTAGAAAATGCAAGTCCTCCATCTTGCAAACAGTAGAAAATATTTGATCTTTTCAGAATCATATCAGATAACAATAGTCAAATATAAGAATTAATTTATTCCAGCATAATCTGAAGTAACTTTAATGCCATCAGTGGAGCACTACAAATGAGAGCGGCTGTTATACCAGATTCATGCTCAATGATTCTGCAATCACTCTTGTTTAGTCACCTAACAAGTAAAATTATGCTGGCAGTTCTCTGAGCAGTATTTTATCTAAACTGTTATTGATTTCAGTTTCTGGAGTCTGTCAGAAAGGTTCACAATATAGGTTTTAATCAGTGATTTTTAACAGCTAATCATTTTGCACACATTTTTGGTTCTCAGGCCAGATTTCTACACTCAACCCAAACACAGCTCAATGCTATTGTTATTATTAATCATTTGTTCAGAGTTGTCATTGTGGGCTAAATCTTTTCAAGTAGATGCCCCAGGGTTCATTCACAAATTTGCAAACTCAAGGGTGGATTTTCATAATGTGTTATGGACAGCATTTGTACCTTCTGTGTAATTAGTCTAGCTCAAATGAAAAGTAGGCATAAGGACCCCAGAGTACAGTATTTTCCACCCTTACCCTGTAAAATCTTTGTATTTACTTTCAGTAGAGTACATATTTCTAATCAATTTAAATGTAATTATTTTTGCAGAAACCCTATTTTAGATGTACAGTCATAAGAATGCCAACTCTTCTGATTGGGAAGAGAAACAACAGTAAACTATTTGTATCTTCCATCTTCCACCTTTCTTTCCTGCACATCCCCAACATATATATCTAAATGCCAGGAATCCAAGTTGGCATGGTATCAGTTCAACATATTAAGTTAAATTAACAACAAAAAAATCCTAACTCTGAATTGGTCATTTCTGATTCACATGCAAATCAAAATGCTCAGTAGCCATGTTAATGTAACTTACTTCCTAAGCATTATATATATATTGAATTCTTGCTACCAAAAAAAATTCACTACAAATATCTCTTTGTCTTTACAGTATAGGCACTGGACTCTGTCCAAAATTTTAAGACTACATGGGTAGAACTGGGGAAGGGAAAGGAATCTGAAGAACTTGGTCTCAGTTGCTGAGGTTCCATTTGTAAGAGACTGAAATGACAAGTTTAGGATGATTCAGGAATGTCCATCTTTCAGAAAAAGTCAAGCACTGAATACCAACAAGTTCTATCTCCTCCAAGATTTCTTATGTAGCACAGCCAGTCGCTGTGATGCCAGGAAGTTAAACATCAGATGGCTACTTTCAAATGATCCTTGTTTGCTCCTGAAAATTAACAAAGGCTGAATTTACAGCTTTGAGGCAGGTTACCTGTTACTGTGCCTGATTCTACAGAAATGAACTCAATAAGCCAGGTGGTACTACACACATTCCCCAAAAAAAGTCATGACACATTTTCCCTTCCCTCACTGCAAGCCCAGTCTGATGTGCCCTACTTCTGTGACCTGTTCTTAAAGAGGAAAATAAGGCTGGATCTAGGCCAGTCCTCAGACCTTGGAATCAGCCAATAGTATTATTTACTAAAAATCCAGTGTTCTGTAACATTAAGTAAAAATAAAGGCTCGTATTGCAATTTAAAGCAATAAGCTAATGAGAATGTAGGCTTACAGTATGCTTAAAAGATCTTGAGGGACTGTAGATTTTACAGTCTTAAATAAATATGCATTGTTGTGGGCAAGATGTTGAAATTAATAAAAGTAATTAAGACCCTTTCTGTGGTTTATATGTGTTAGTGACATGGTATACAGGTGGAAGTTACCATTCAAAGGAAATGCATTGCAGTCATCTGCAATAGACTAGAAGTACAGAAGGGAAAATAGGCTGATGAAATTTTATAACTTCATTTCATTTTATATAGATAAGACTATGAATACTTGTAAAATAGCCATTTATACACATATACATTTGTTTCCCTGTCTAAATGTAAACTGTGGGTCATTATCATTTTCTGTAGTTAGGCTTCTGTCATCAGTATTAAGGGCATTCATTTCCTCTCCTAAATCTTTTCCATATATCTTTCCATACACCATGCCCACAGCTTTTCTTTTTTTTCTTCTTCATTGTCTGTAGTGTGGGTCTAATTCACCAGTTTCAGAGGGCACTGGATTATACCTTACACAGAGAATTTCAGCCTAGTGCAGTTTAAACACACTAAGATCTGAAAAATTCCACCTACAACGGGGTATGTTGGTACACTGAAGTTGGTAACATTGCATTGAACAAAGTCCACATAAAAGAATTTAGAGCAAGATTCAAAAGAAAGATGGCAATGGAAAACAGCATATGCACTGGACAAAAAAAATTTCAAAAATCATTAAATGAAAGCCAGATGGGTTTATGAGTAAACTGCTATGCAACTTCATAGCTTCAAATAGACTGAAGCTTATTACTCTGTCTTCATCTTTCCATCCTCCATGTATCATTCTTATCTCTCAAATAATGACCAAATAATTCTCTTCCCTATTAAGTAATTTTCTTCACTAACTTCACCTCATCTCCTTGTTGCACCAATTCTTTTCTCCCATTTCATCGTTCATGGCAAATTACTGTTTGTTCCATTTCTTCCTCTAATTTACCTTCTCATCATAATCTTCTTTACCAGATGAATTAAACAGTAAGTATTCATTACTTCTGAATATTTGTAACAGTGATTCTATGGTGCCTGCAGGTGTTAGTATAATAGCCTGTCAAAAATAAAGTGCATAAAAGAAGAACTATTTATAAAAAGAGAAATACCTGTTCACCATTATAACCTATATCCTCTTACTTGTATTTCAGGTGATACATATTAGCTACAAACTTCACTTCTGCTTGAATTAGGAAATATTTTCTCAGGGGCTTCTGTGAATGTACAAAGGCTGCTCTAAATAAAATGCAATTTTGGGGACTAGTGTTTTGATTAACTTGATTCCAAAAAGAGAACTGGCATGGAGACAACTCATTCCATTAAAAGGTTTAATTTTATTATTTTTTTTTATTTTATGTTTTGGCATTTAGAAGGAATTTAGAAGGAACTTGGAAACATTGTTCAAAACTGAACTATGCATAGTAGACTACAGTCAGCACAGCCAGTAATGAACAATTGTGCAGTAGTTCTGGCTTAGGAATGTCAACAGTAGGATTCAGGTAAAAGGGATAACTCCTAAATATCAACTGAACAGCAAAATACTGTCAGCAGCTGCTCGTCCCCTTTTCCATGCTATGGATACAGCAGCACCACGTGCTTCTGCTTGTGTATTCACACACACCAGAGAGAACAAGTCCTTGCTGGATACCTAAGCTCTGAGCAGCAGCCTAGTAATTTGTTGCATGTCTTTCCCCATTGCCCATGATATATGAAATGTTAGGCTGGACCACAAAGTCTTTATGAGCACTTCAGTCTCTCTGAGAAAAACAAGCCAATCATCCAGATTGTGGGATGAAAAGCAAATGTTCCTGAAGGTTGTAAGAAAGTGTCCATACTTTAAAAATTACATTATACAGTAGACTGTAAAGAAACTCTAGGTAAAGCATGTCCACTGATGCAGTAAGTTAACTAAGTGTTGCATTGGGGTCTGTCATTGCCAAACATCCACAGTTTCAATGAAATCAGTTTCAATGAAATTTCCATCTGTTCATTGTCTTTACTGCACTAGAGGAGAGTCTAGTTTATATCCATGTTTGAGTCATTAGTACATAGCCTATATGTATGTGGTTAGAAGACGTGAAGTTGAATAAACTTTACCATTTTGTACAATTCAAAAATTTAAAATTCAAATGTAAATTGTTCTTGGATTCAATAATCTTTTAATCTCATTGATACTTTCCTATTTTACCTTACCTGAAATTCTTGGAAGTTATTTTTGAGTCTGTACTGCAGAAATGAGTACTTACCTAAAGTCAAAAGAACAACCGGAGGTAGTTGGCCTGAGAAGCAGCTCTGCAAGCCTAATATTTGACACCGTAAAATGAACTTTACCTCTCTCTGCCCACAAAAAAATCACCTCAATAGCTTCCACTTGCTTTACTTTCTCTTCTATGCATTCTACTGGCAAACTACAAATGACATGTTTCCTTCCAGAAACATTCTACCTTACCAACAAGCCCATGTTTCTGTGACATACAATGGCTGTATACAAGAATATCTACTAAGGACAATTGAAAACATGATAATGTTTTGTAATACGTACAGATAATAAAAAGGTACAGAAGAGGATATTAGTATTTTGTGATATAAAATATCATTAGCATGCATAATACAAAGTTATAAAACAAGAAAAGACTGCAGTTTGTAGTGCAAAATGATAAAATTATAACTGCCTATAATACAAAGAAGATTCATAGTCAGCAAGAGTTGTAGAAAGAGCCATATGTTGGCTTTTCTGAATGGCTTAATTAAAGTTCATGAGGAAACAGGAGATAACCTGCAAGAAAAGCAAGCAATAGCACAAGTCCATATAAATCCTCAGACATCACATTTAACACCTAGCTTGCAAAGCCTCCATAATTTTCACATAGCTATAGAATTATAGAATCATTTAAGTTGAGAGACCTGTAAAATCATAGAGTCCAAGCATAAACTGCTAAGTCCACCGCTAAACCACGTCCCTAAGTACCACATCTACATGTCTTTTAAATACCTCCAGGGATCATGACTCAACCCCTTCCCTGGGCAGCCTGTTCCAATGCTTGATAGTCCTTTTGGTGAAGAAATATTTCCCAATATGGAGTCTAAACCTCCCCTAGAGCAACCTGAGGCCATTTCCTCTCATCCTATCACTTGCTACTTACCTCACTACAACCTCCCTTCACGTAGTTGCAGAGAGTGATAAGGTCTTCCCTGAGCCTTCTTCTCTCCAGACTAAACAACCCTTAGCTCCCTCAGCCACTCCTCATGAAACTTGTGCTCCAGACCCTTCACCAGCTTCATTGCCCTTCTCTGGACATTCTCCAGCGCCTCTACATCCCACTTCAAGAGGGATACTGAACACAGTATTCAAGGTGGGGCCTTACCAGTTCCGACTACAGGGGGTCAATCACATCCCTAGTCCTGCTGGCCACACTATTCCTGATACAAGCCAGGATATTATTGGCCTTCTTAGCCACCTGGGCACACTGCTGGCTCACATTCAGCTGGCTGTTGACCAAAACCCCCAGGTTCTTTTCCGCTAGTCAGCTCTCCAGCCACTCTTCCACAAACCTGTAGCATTGCATGGGGTTGTGTCTCAAGTGCAGGACCCTGCACTTAGCCTTGTAGAACCTCATACAGCTGGCCTCCGACTGTCAATCCAGCCTGCCCAGATGCCTCTGCAGAGCCTTCCTATCTTCAAGCACATCAATACTCCCACCCAACTTGGTGTCATCTGCAAACTCACAAGGGTGCACTCTATCCCTTCATCCAGATCATTGCTAATGATATTAAACAGGAGTGGCCCCAACACTGAGCCCTGGGGAACACCACTTGTGACTTGGCCATCCAGTTGTTTTTTTACCCAGTGGTACAGATTTTTTAACCCAGAAGATACAGCTCAGGTAGATGGAAGCAGAAAAAGCTTTAAGTGCGCCTTCACTGTATTTGCAATGTTTGGAGGCTGAGGCAAGTCTGAAGGCTAGTAAATCTAAACCTCATTCATAAAGCTGGTTCCAGCAAAGCTCATTGTTACAGAGATGTCTTGCCTCAACCTGCTCCCAAATCTGGTCGCAGACCAGACAGCTGGACAATATAGGTCCACCATACTAACTCTCTTCTAAGCAACTTCTGTCCTGTAGGTGCTGAACCCAAAGAAGTAGTGGCCTTGATGGCAGACACCAAGGTCTGCCATTGTCTCAAGGAAAGGTAATATATCATCTCCACGTCAAGGCAATATTAAAAAAGAAAATGCACACCTCTATTTTGATGTTTTGTTAACATGTAAATGAACATAGCAGCGACACTTCAATATTTTATTTCCAAGGCATCAGGCAGAATTAATCTTGAGAGTTATTCTGAAGCACTCCAACAGCATTTTATTTAAGTAGGTGGCCTACTATCATGCTGTAGAGCACAAGACAGCAACATATTAAGCCACATTTGCCTTAAAAATTTAACTTGGAACGGCATCAGGATTCAAAATAGCAAACCTCTTATTTGGGTGATTCCATTAATAGCTCATTTGTTACTTCAGTATGACATGAGTTGATTTCCCCTGTCAAAATTTCTCTTTAGAAAAACAAGGGGTCTGATTTTAAAAATTGCTTAAAAATACATACATTCTGAATTGTTGCTTAGACTTGAATTTTTGTTTGCTATTTTAGATTGTTATTCTTTTTTATATATGTGTGTATATATTTCCATTATTTCAATATATATTAAAAATAGTCACAGGGTATAATTTGAAATACCTTTTAAAAATCCTAAAATCAAATGCTAAGACACAAATATTATGAATTTCCATTATGTAGAAAAAGTTTCTATAAGTTACCTTGTTCTAAATTAAAATGAAATCAAAACACACTTTCTTTTGTGAAATGTAAATTCAGAGCTTTAACCAATGCCATGCAGGTGCTATACAGGAGACCAGGGTAGAGCACTGCATAAAATGTGTCATAATGAATGTTAATAGACAGCCAAAATGCAGTTAATATTCTACCTCCACATATGGCTAAGACAGTAATTAACTGGTATTATTGCACGACATCTTGTGTTTTATTTCTAACTTAAGTATCTGAAACATCAAAAAAAAGTGCTAAAGTTGATCAAACCTGAACTCAGTTTAAGCAATGTTCAAGCAGCTTTCAGACTTTTACTACCCTAAATGCAAGTGCAGCTGCTGAATATGTCAATGTAGCCAAACAGCAGCAGCTGTCTAGATTCCACTCCTGGAAAAGGCTGCTGCAAAGGTGATTTATCAGAAAGAAAGAGAAAATCCCATGATATCTAGCTTTTATTCTCTGCTTTTTTTTTTTTTCTTTTTTTTTTCCCCAAATACTGCAGTGCAGTGTAGTGGAAAAAGAAAGCTTACTGAACCTGATAAAAGCATATTTCTGCTTGAGATCAAAGAGAAACTACAGTCTGCAATGGAGTAGCTTTGCCCTTCTCAGCAAGCTCACTTGATTATGGGAAGTATCTACTGCATGTTCACAAAATGGTCTGAGGAAAAAGAACTGATTTCTGAAATGGATTGGACAGTATGAAAGAGGAAAGGCATTAGCTGCTCATTGAAAAATATCTCTAGGCGGCACTGGAGCAGCAGCCTGACTGACAGCAAAACAGACAGATGGCTGCACATCCACCTGGTGGCTGAAATAATTATATCACTAAGTATTTCTGAATTACAAAGAACAGCACAACACAAAACCAGCAACTCAAATGTATCCTCCTACAATTGTACTAACACATTTTTACAGGGGCTTTAGCTAAAATGTAAGCCCAGCATAATGCACATCCAGTGTTTGTGATATCAGCTGGCTGTTACAAAAAACATATAACAGTCAGCATTTCTGTAAATCCAGGACTCACCTGCCCCTTTTACTCACCACCAGTCTTCAACATTCTTCAAACCTTTTTTTCAGTAAAACAAGCAAAGCCTATGGAATTCTATCTTTACTGTTAGCTATGGCTGATGTACACAACACATATCTAACAACCATAATTGGTCTCGTCAACATTTACAAAGCTATACAAGACTAATAACCCTATGTGCTTGTGTATATAACCCTATGTGCTTGTGTATCTTGCAATCAGAACTAACCGAAGCTTCAAAGTGAAAACCAGAAGTGTTACAAGTAACAAGAATTAGAAAAATACAAGTGTTAATTAGAATGGCTTGATGGAAGAAAATATCTCAGGATATGGAAGACCAAGCAGAAATATTAATACAATAATGTAAGAAAAATCTCAGCTGCTCAACCATCTGTGGCTCAGAGGGTTCTCAGAAAATGTCTTTGTGGTAACGCACAGGGCCTGATGCAAACTCAATTTAATGCAGCCATGTTAAATGACTGTAATATCCTAAACCAGCATGACCACTTACTAGTATCTGATTTGAACCCTTGCAAGAGCATCTACTGTGCAATTTTCTGACGTTTTCTATGCAATTTATTATCTTCTACAGTTTGGTCATGGATGGGAAGATGATAAAAACTTTCTTCATCGAAACATATAGCACTGCTGCCCTTACATACTTGCTACCATGTTCTAAGAAAACGGCAGCTGCCACTATGAATATCTTAAGGCTTAAAAAAACCGCTGTCCTTAAATATCTCATCGTGCTTCACCATAGACAAATATGGCATGAAGCCATAATTTTTGTTTTCATTCTTTTCATCCATGTCTGTTAGAAATGTACAAATTCACACAGACATTTTGTGATACCTCTGATGAACCATGTTACTCTGGTGATAACTTCCACTCCCAAGTGCAATTGCAAAGAACCCAAAAGAAAGACACTAGGAATAAAAATTATCAAGCTGATATTATATTTCTGCATGGTTCCTAATGGTTAAAAATGCAGACTGCTTTAGGATTGCATTAAAATATTAATATTAACTTCCCTTTTCTAGTTCCAGATGAGACCTGGTTTATAGATCCTCCTGCAGAAAGCCTCTAAAAGGGAACTTGGGAAATACAAAACATTAAAAGAGTGTTTTTCATGTCTCATTTGGAGCAGCAACACAATACTAAGAGCAGTTGAGTGCCTGACAAATTAAGGATTTACAAGAAAATTACTTCAACTGGTTACTGTTTAAATGACCGAGCTTCATCAAAATATAAACTAGATTAAAAGCAAATATAAACTGTGCATTCCTATGATGGCTACAATGCAAAACTTACACAAATTAAAGAAACAGAGCAGGTTTATTCTAGTATTTCCCCACAAAATTAGACAGAACTCCCAGGAATCTAGCCAGTTCTATTAGGAAAACATTCATATGTCTGGAAATCTTGAACAGGAGCTATCCCAACCATGCATTTATAGCATGTGTACCAGTGCTAAACATCCTTATAAAATATGCCAACTAATAACTTAGTTCTTCATGTCCAACATGTCAATAAAATGACACTGGAGTAAAAGAATAACTACAGCCTGCAACTGTAGGGAAATTCATCTGAGTTCACCACTAGGAGGATGGGGAGTATGCCCACCACATACATGCCTTATCTCACCCACAATATAGGATGACCTACAAATTCAGCTTTAAACTTTGCAATATCCCTAATGAAATAAACTTAAAAGAAGCAGAAAAAAAGCCATTTTTTTTAAATGAGCGTAAGACAGTGAACACAAAATCCTCCAGCCTTTTGCTCAGACTCAGTTCTAAGACTGCTAAAAGCAGTATTTTCCAAAAATATTTACAGCAGCTCTGTAGGCAACTTTCTCTTGGGGGGCAGGGGAAGTCTTACAAGGACAGCATGCAAAGGTATGCAAATTTAATGTTGATACAGAAGTCTAATAACCTTCTGCCTTGGTCTAGCTGACATAATCACCACTAGCTATTACCAGTGCAGAATATTAATTTAATGTGGGGTAATGTGCCCCATACCCTTATTATTTATGTACTCTTTCTTCCTTCTCATTTTTATGAGATGTTGCAGAATTGAATTAATGACACATGGCGAGAATGTAATGAAACATTTAATATCTTCATCTTAGGTTTGTATCTTAAAATCACATCTGTCTTGGGATTAATTTTTGTAGTTATAACTACAAAACTCAACATTTTTAATCTTTTTAACCGGTCATAGTTATGATGAAAATGGTCTCAAACTGTAACTAGCTAATGATAAAAACCCCTTTATGAGTTTTCACAACGGATGGATTGAAATCACATTTGCTTTCCCTGTGGCTTTGTCACTCGTTTCTACATAGCAGATAAACAAAACAAAGCCAGCATTTTCATATAACTGCTGAAAAGATTTCTCTTCTGGTTTTTTTTTTTTACTTCTCTCTCCATCTAATTCCTCTCCCTAGCTGCCAGCTTAATCCTAACTCCTTGCTTCTACTAGCAATGTTGATCACAAGATTCAGTTCCATAATTTCCAGCATAGTTTTCAGATGGGTTGTCACTCAATACAGGGAGGCAGCCATGATTTAAAGTTCCCACTTTCTAGCAGAATGTGAGAATGAAGAATTCTGACTCTTTCTCTTCAGCATACTACATTTCTTCTTGCTTCTCAGCACCAGATTTCACACTAAAATCACTAAAACTTCAAACAAATCTATTCTAAATACTTCCCACTCTTTTTCAAGAAGAAACAAATCTTAACACATGATGGTCACCTACTTTCATTCATATTACAAAAAACCCCAAAGACAACAAGATTAATATATATTAGTTGTATGTGTGGGGTTTTTCACTTAAAATCTTTTACTGGTTTTCTCAGTGTGATTTTTCATGTTCTTCCTTTACTTTTAGGAAGTAAATTAACACAGTTAATATTTATTTTTAAATAAAACACTCACTAAGGTGAGTTAGTTCTTTGGCAGACCAGATGGCTCATTTAGATATGACATTTAATTTATAAAGCTTTTTAAGCACTTCCAGAGGATCACGCAGATTCTATAATGTATCTCCATGGATCTCATCCATGAAGGACAGCTAGGGCCCACATACAGGCATAAACAGGCTGCTGTAAAATGATATACAGAGGTAGTCAAGCATAAACCAGAAAACAATTCATAGATACAATTTAAAGTAGCATTTATAAAGTCATAAAATAGCATAGTCATTTAAAATTTAAATAGCATAGTCATTTAAAGTAGCATGGCTGGAATATCAGGATCGGAACAGTATTGCACCAGCACACCACCAGTTCACCTCATTTAGATACCTCTCCCTATTGATTTTTGCCTTGAAAAATGGAAACGAAGGTGTGATTTCAGTATTCTAAACTGCTTAGTCTGTTTTCCTCTATCATTTGTCAGAATGTGAGTGTTACTCAGATGTGGTCACTAAAATATGGTATGTCACCTAAAGTGAGGATCTACACAGCCGACAAAATTGTAGTGCCCAGGATATGTTGCTGCGGATATCCAACATTCAGCTGTAAGGCGATTTACAACATCACAATCAAAATATAAATTTCTACATAAATATTACTTTATGTTTGAATAATCCTGTACTAACAATGATCCAAGTATTGCCAAAATGACAAGGCATGGATACCATGCAATCTCTAAACAACAAAATAAGTGATCCTCCTTTTCCCTACACTTTGTACAGTCTATGTCAGTCACACAGAAGCTATTGAGAGTAACTACAATAAATTTTGAATAAAATTTTCACAAATTACTACAAAACGTACAACACAATAGAAAACCAGATGGAATGTTGATGAGAATATCACATCTTTCAATACTTCAATATTCCTTTCCAAAAATTATCTTAAAAATTGTGTTTGGTGCTTTATGCATACAGTTACTTAGTACCCTGTCATATGAAACCTCAGCCTTGCTGAAAAAGAGATCTTAAATGCCTTCTGTTGTAAGAGCTCTAACTGCAGCAGACTTTCTTGAAAACAATAACACTAAAAGCACAAGCCTGACAGCTCTGTAAGAGTAGGTGCCTGTCATATGCAAAGACAGATATTCATCCATCCACCCATCTATAAAGACACAGTTAAAATTATTATTTTTTAAATCATTTCATGTTGCTAAAATGTCTTATGGAGAAGGAAACATAATTAAAAAAACTTTCATGTTAAGAGCTAGTTAAACCAGCATTCTTTACAGTACACAGCTGTTCTGAAATTCATTTGAAAAAACAGAACTCCAATGGAAAACCATTTCCCTTCTGCTTTTGCAAGCCTGCAATGTGTTTTCGCCCCTCCATAGCCACAGGAGTGATCACAGCTAAAGTAATATAATGATTGGCATGTCTTAAGAGCCTTGATTATTTTTGCCAAAGGCACTGTGGAAAGTTAAATGTAATTTAATAGACAAATTGTCCAATATTAGTACTAACATACAGTGACTTTCACCTTATTCATTTCTCCATAAAAGAGGTAACAGTAAGCCTCCTGGTCAAAGAGCACAGGATCAACCTGACAGTCTAAGAAAAATGTTGTAGCTCAGTCTAAGCTGCCATAGAATTAATTTTAATTTTAATATTATTTTAATTTTAATTATGCTTGGGATGTATATTTGTACATATTGTATATAACAATGTACAAATATTGTATATAACAGTGGATGGAGTGACTCCAAAATTGTCTCCATGAAGGTGATACAAATGCTGAATATGGTTTTGATAAGATTTCTTTTTAGAAGAAACAGCACCATTAAGGATGAAGGGAAAGAGTCTGCCCTCAGCAAGCCTGCTGATGATACAAAACCGGGAGGAGTGGCCGGTACACCAGAGGCTGCCATTCAGCGAGACCTGGACAGGCTGGAGACTTGGGCAGAGAGGGACCTTGTGAAGTTCAGCAAAGGCAAGCGTAGGGTCCTGCACCCAGGGAGGAACAACCCCACGCACCAGCACGGGCTGGGGCTGACCTGCTGGAAGGCAGCTCTGCAGACAAGGACCTGGAAGTCCTGGAGGACAGCAGG
>JAVJGJ010000030.1:14432703-14459696 GCA_035590215.1 Microhierax caerulescens | reverse complement strand
GCAACCTTGGTGATCACAGGGCTGTTTCTAACACTTTTTACCTCACATCTCGCTGCCTTTGTGGCTTTTTGCCCTTTCTTAAGCACACTCTGACGGAGGCGCAACCAGTTTGGCTGAGAGGCGCAGGCATGCTCCGCTCTGAGGTGGGTGCAGAACTGGCTGGAACCGGCTGTGCCCGGTGTGGGGCAGCCCCAGCCTCCCCTCACAGGGGCTGCAGCCCCTCGCTGCCCCCGCCTCGCCACAGGCACCCACTGCAGAGAAGCCCAATAGAGAAAGTCCAGTACAAACGGCTTTTCCTGCACTCCAATAAAGTGAAACTCACACTGCTCTAAGAAAGACAGTAGTTTGCTGGTTTTCCTTGATGAAAAGTGCTGGTTTTCCTGACTCACAAAAGGGACTTCTTTTAGCAATTTTCTGAAATTTGTGTGATGCCTTATGGTCTGAGCAAGTCAAAATTGAATTCTCCTTAGTGAAATGAGTCACTGCAATCTTCCACTTGCATCCATAACCACATCCATGCCTGGCTAACTATTTGAGCTGGTCAAAATTACAAAGAAAGAAATATACCATCAGCTAAAAAGCACTTGCATGGAAGAACTGAATGGATTTTGAGAAATACAGCTGTTCCCAAGAGGCAACTGTACTGCATGTTAGCAGCTAAAGGTGAACTGAAATTTCTGATCTGGTTCTCCTAAAACACAGTCTTTACCACAAGAGAGATTGTGAACTATTGGCTTTTTATCTTAATTCAGGATGAAAACATTAATTAAAGAAAAATAAAAAAGAACCACTTAAATGTTTTCCTGGAGGAAAATTCCATTTCCCAACTGCCTTCTTAACTCCTTCGAGCAGTTCCTCTTTGCAAGGACACTTTTTAGCAAAGCTCTTTGAGTAGGGAATATTTTATTAAATATGTTTGAAAGGATGTTCATCATCCAAAAGGTGCTAAGACACGTCTTAGCTTCTCCCAAAAAATAACGTAAGTCTCCCCCTCAGATCAGCCACACAAAAACATGCTTCACCAAAGCAGCAGACAAGATGGCCGCCTCTGCTCCTCCAGCACATGCTGCTGCAAACATGCTCACTGCTCACCTCAGAAAGCGCAGGTTGTTAGCAGGACAAGAAAGGATAAGTAAGTATGTAAACATGAGTCTAATCTATTTCTTACCTGTGAACGATTAATAAGCTACAAAATAACAGCTCGGTATCGATTGTTAAGGTTATGTGGAATACCAAGAGGAAAAGAAAAGGCAGCCTCAGATCAAATTTTCATGGAGAAGTTCCTGTATAGACCCAGAATCTTTCTGTTGTGTGCTTACCTTTGCTAAACTTTTAATGTGGTTAACATATAAGGTCTACAAAAGGTCATTAAGTTGGCCTCTAATTTTATATTTAGAAGCCCACTGAGTTTCTTCAAAACCAACAATCATCTACTTTACACTTGAAGCAATGGAAAGTCCATAACCCCTCTCCTTGTTCCTTCCAGTCATCAATACCTCTGACTAATAATAATCTCACCTGAAACACTATAGACGCACACCAATATAACCATGTGAGTCAGCCTTCTTTACTGCAGCAGGATTATAAATGGGAATGCTCCTCCTAACATGGCTGTAGAAATGCAGTGCCACTTCTTAGTGCTTGGGGACAAAGAAGTGGATGCTTCTGCCTGGGCAGAGGTGACAGCTTCATGAGATCATGCTTTAGAAATCATGCTGATGGCATGTACCCTCAGAGCTGAGAGCCGTCAGGGAGCCCAGTTTCAACCTTTTCCTACCCTCACCACAGGTACCATTATTATTGTTTTTGTCTTCACACCTGTGCAGAAGGTCTCCTCTTCTGCTTCTATTTTATACGTTTATCAGTAGATTTCCACAAGTTATACTATGTGAAAATCTAGATCTTCATTTAAATAATGAGGTAACTTCTATACCTGCATTCAGTTATAAAAATTACATCTATTTTTAGGAAGTGGTTTATACACCTAGGAGTGATATTACTATTCCTTCATTCCTGTGATTTCTCCAAGAGAAAAAAAAAAATATTTGTACTACAGTAGTGATTATCTTCCCCTAACAGTGTCTGACTGTGCTAGGCACAGTAAACGCATGAAACAATAAAGTGACTTCCTGCCTCAAAGAGGTTACATTTTAAGCATACATGACAACAGATGGAGAAAACCCTGGAGTATTAATATTGCATGCACCAGAAGGGATTATTCTCACCGTGCATGAATTAGACTGTACACTGTTGCTACTTGTACTGAAAGTCCTTGGTCCAATACCACATCTTGCAGGACTGGAGGTGGAATTAAATTTTCTTTCAATGTCTGCAGATTGAGTGCTTCCTCCCACACATTTCATTATACTGCTGTCAAAGTTCATTCTCACTGGCATTGTCCTTTTTATTTCAAAAATGTTTTCAGATTGCAAAAGGCTGCAATGGAAAGAATCACTGACACAAATTTGGCATGATTTTCTGTAAGCAGTAGAAGGAAACTGCCTGCATTGCAGGCATGACAATCAGCATATCCCATGGGTAAGAGTACTTGTTTCCCTGACAGCAACACAGAACATCATTTCTGCACCAACTGTCATCATTTTCTTTCATATCAGCACACCAGTGGTCAGCAACAGGGGGAAAGGAGAACTTTGTAAAATCTGGCATGTTGTGCTTGAATATGCAGGGTCTGGAGCATTTCTGCAACAAACTACTGACCTGAAAGTCCAGACAGTTTGTAAGCAGTGCCCTTACAAGTGATTTTCACTCTGACCAAGCCAATTTAAAATCTGTTATGCTTGGCTCTACTGAGAACAGATTTTGGCATATCTCAAATACATCTTAGAGTGGTTTTCATTTTTGAGAAGTTTTGTTTCTTATTATTATTATGCCTAATACATTTCAACTTCCATAGAAGGACTAACCAAACTAAAAGAATACTCTGTCATAGGCTGTGTGTGGACCAGATGTGTTTTTGTTGATGTTGCAGAGAGATTTCTCCCAGTGGATTTGAACTGGGAACATGAAGAGGCCATATGGTAGTAAAGATAATTTACATGGCACCTTTTATCACCAAATATCAGAAAGCACCTTGCAAATCACCTACTGTACAGGAAGAATTTAACTCAGAACTGAAATGCAAATACATTTGGGGTAGCACTTGGCAAATACATAATAGCACACAAAAATGCTATGAAACAACTTGTAAATAGTAGTGAAGAATAAAATAGCAAGCTGAAATAATGAGAAGAATATAGGTGTACAAACTATAGTTACAGATCAGTTGCAACCTGCACAGTTTCACCCTATAAGTGAAGCAGTAATTTATTAAAACTAGTCTCTTCCTTTTGATAAATGCAACTCTTTTGAAATGATCTGCAAATATAGACATTGCAAACAGAACACAAGACTAAGTGGATAACTTCATATTAATTTTGCAGACATTTACTGTACATGTGTGATGTGTACATTACATTACAGGACAGGACAGTAAATGTGTAAGCATCATCTTAATCTCAATGTCCCAGAAGCTAATGTGGCTAAGAAAAGTTAAATAATTTTTTTTTAATTTGTTATCAGGATGTAGTTTGGGAAGCTCTGGACACTTTCGGATACCATCATGCTTATCATTACATAAGTTAGAATAATCAAGATGAAGTAGTTGTTTCAAACATAATAAAATTTTCTTTCTATCCATCTTGGGAAAAATGAACAGTAGGAGAAAGAACACATGGTAGAGTGCAATATGCATCAGAGCCAGCAAAGAAAACAGTCAGTATTTAATTTTCAAATGAAACAATATAGAATTCCTTTAGTGAGGTCTATTGTTTGAAAATGTTACCTTCTTTGGTTACCATCCTACCACTTTCAGACTGACACTTTGTTTCAGCTCAGAACCTGTCTAATCTCCTGTAGATACATTCATGTTATGTTTATGTGCTGTAAGAAGGCAATTCTAAATGCTGCTCAACAAATTAATATTAAGTAGACATACAACATGATTTAATTTATGCTGTGTATTTATAGAGCTCCCAGAATAACTTACCACTAAATTATTCACTGCACTTAAAATGAAACTGAAAATGTAGTTATATTTAAGAGATCTTTGAGACAAGGATTTTCAAGAACCCAGAAAGTTCAGCTGCCAGCTCCTACCTTTTGATTTTCTGTTTCTAAGAATTGCTGTCCACTCATAGTAATCCAGGCCTGGTCGTACAAAGTCACAGCAGTTTTAGTATCATGTTTATCCTCATAATCTAGCCACAGTGGTCCTCCCTATCCCAGAAAAGAAAGATGTAAAGATGTTACTGATTCTGTAGTAAATGACCAGCAGGTCCAGCTTTGCAAGCTTTTGTAACCAAGGGCACAACATTTTCAGCATAGCTATGTGACTGCCACAAAACTTTTTTGTTTAAACTAGCTGCTAATTAGGAGCAAAGTGTTTTGCAGGAGCTGCTCAAACCCTTAAAATTGACTTCACGAGATACAGTGTCAGGATATTCCTGTTTGCTCCAGAGGAAGCAGAGACTGTACAACAGACACACAGATAAACGTCTGTCTTGAAAATTTTGGGTTGGAAAAGACACTAAAGATTTCATTAATAGAAACATGTATCTCCAAGGGGGTGAGAGCACAGGACAGCTACATACTGAGGTCCTGTGTGCTTACCCCTGACATGCACCTAACTAGCATTCCTGGAAAATGTGCACTAGCAGTGTACATTTATGATGACCATTGTCATGGCCACATTTTGTTCACTCCTGATAGCAGTACTTACAAGCAGAGGTGCAGAATAACATGAATACAGTGCACACAAATCCCAGGAGCAATCTTCTTTTTTTATTTTTAAAGTGACAGTCTTATGTACAAAAAGGATGTGAAGAATATTCTTAAACTACCTTTAAATATGTTTAATGGCACCACATGCTGACTCAGAAATTCCCTTCCTCCAAGTCAATGCGAAGTGAAGGGTCTAATTGTAAATGCTTTGTTACTATGTTGATAAATGTACTGTATCATTCACTCCTTTTTAGAAGAATTTCACACAGCTCTTTTTTAATACAATGCTTTAAAAGATAAAAGTCCAATGTATCTATTTAGAAGAGCAATCTTAGCTTCTGTAGCAAAAAATAATAATAATAGCACTTACTGCACTTTAGATCTTCAAAGTGCTGTATAGATTTTAAGCAATTGTCCCTGTTGGCAAGGATTTTAGTCTGTCTTGGACAGTAAGTAGCAGCAGGTATCCTTCCCCCACTCACTCCATTAAGGTATTTTTCTTTTCACATTTTATTGCACACATGCTAGATGAGGGCTTCACTTCTCGTACATGGGAATTCCAGACATCCATTACTGGTGCTACTGAAAGGTTTGAATTTGCTTTTACCAGCCAGAGGAACCCATCAGACATCTGTAATTTTTATGACCTCTCAGGAACAGAGAGTCAAACTTCCTTCTGAAGTCTGCTCTCTTGCCATAACACTGAGCTGCCCTGGGTAGGTTTCATAAGGAAATATCCCCTTTTTTATAGCTCAAACACTCTTACCTTCACAACTAATAGAACTAGAATAAGCCAGAATCTCATATTTTGCAAGTGATGGGGTAGAAACTCACAATAAGTACAGTCCCAGAAACAAATACAAGGATAAATATTATTTTCCTTAGGTTTGTTTGTTTTTTTTTTAACTAGCCCTGTCAAGCAGAGCTTGACAATTCCTGCTGTTTATAGGCGACCACCTCCTTTTCAGGTGCCAGGAAGTGCGAGTAAAAGAGTTGTTTCTGCTCTACAAACTAGGGCCAGCTGTACAACAGATAGCAGATTTGTAGAGCCAGAGCCTGTTAAAGCAGCAATCAGAGCCTGCCATTCCAGAAAAAAGTTGAACTTAAAATGTGCTGCACTCCATCCCACCCAGAAACTCAGAAGCTGGTACAGTCCCAGTTCATCTTTGCAGCACCTCTTCTTTCTGTAAGTGTTCAGCAGTGTAAAGTACCCATGACTTCGACATTTCAAATTAAACCCCAAGGAGACCGAGGAGTTAGCAGATGTAACAAGTGTTAATTCAGTAGTCTCTCTTGGCAGAAGAGCATTCGATGTTCAAGTGCATTACAGCCTTTTATTTTTTGCTTATTCAGGAAACCATTTCTATAAGCTTGTGAGGGGAACATTGTCAATAAATACTAAAATAAAAACATTGGAGCATCTTGGCTTGTGGAATCTCTCCCAAAGTTGAGAATTACCACCACTCAGAGGTGCAATCCCACTTCCAAATGGTACCAGCATAGCGGTAAGGCATACACACAACCAGTTTTGAATGTGCTGTGACCTTCTGTTGCTTCACTGTGTTCCCTTCCTACCTCATAACAGTATGCATTCTCAAAGTGTTCTCCCAGTTCTGGGTTCTACATCCAGTGTGCAAGAGTTGGTTCATACACAAACTTACTTATTTATGACTTGTCTGCACAGACAAGGGTGCTAACAAAGGCAGCACACCTCTTAACACATAGTAAAACTTTTTATATAATTTGAACAATTTTTATACACTTTCACAATTATGTTTAGTCGCACTTAATTTTCATTGGTTCTTAAGAGCCTCATCTCCATTTAAAGCATTCTTCTTTTTTTACCTGGCATGTTCTGTGTGGTTGGAGCTTTGTTAGTAGGGGGCTTGCTTTGCTCCAGGGTGGATGTTTTAGTATGCTAATTAGGATAGTTCACGCATATTTCCAGTAATTTTCTGTTTAGTCTCATTAACCATTTGGTTCTCCTTGAGCTTATCTTTCTAGGTCCCAGCTTGACATATTTATGGTGTCTGTTCCTTCTCCAAAGGCCATGGTTTTTTGACTGTAAGTATTTAACTAACATCCTATGTTTTTCAGATTCTTTCTTGTTTTTCACTATAGATATTTAAATTTTCTCCTTCTCTTTTTTTTAAAGTAAATAATTCTTATATCAAAAGTGCTCTGCCACATGCTTGCTTCCTGCAGGACTGTGTAGCTACCTCTGCAGAAGCAATTCTGAAGGGCTGTGTTGAAACCCAACTCCTTGCTTTCATGACTAGTAGAAAGTGGATCTAGATCCACTAGTAGACCAGTGGATCTAGAGAAAAGAGCCCCTGCACAGTGATTGTCTTGGCATTTGCCAATACCAGTAAACAGTGCTCCAGGAAGATGCAGGCTTGTATTTTGCCACAGAGACAGCACTTTTCTACCACACAACCAAAAAAGAACTCAGTTTCTTAGGTGCCCAAGTCAATAAACATTGATTCAGACATAAGTTGTTAAGCTTTCCTCTTGAAAAACTAACATGCATATGGCTTGTATTTCCCATTGTATCCAGACCTGTGTTCTGAATTCCGTCCTGGAGACTGCAGTACTTAGAGATTTTGATTACAAGAACTAGGAGGGTATTATCTGTAGAGGGTAGGACTTCCTAAAAGAATTTATACAGCTGAGGAGAAAAAAATACAAGATTTCTGGATCTGAAAGGATGAAGCAGAATTGTTTATCTCTGATGCCACACAGAAAAGATTTCTGAGCTGATTTATTGCATAGCTTATGAAAGATCAACACATGCACACAGAACAAAATCACTGTTTTCTTTTCCTCTCCCCAGAACCATAAACCTGTATTTCAAAAGCCACTGCTGAAGTAGAGGATGAGATGGAAATGTTGAACTCTGACTCAGTTTTCAAGGGCAGGTCTCTTGCTACTTAACCCAGGAATTTTCTCAGTTTTCTGTTGCATTCTATGCTGCCATCATCTGGCTCTTTTCATAAACCCTGATATTTTCTAAATCTCAGTTATCTCCAGGCCTGAGTTTTATTCTGGGTAGGAAGCTTCAATGCTTTTCATGAAGATAATTTCACAGTAACGACTTGCCTTTGTCCAAGCAGCAAGCCTCTCTCTCTCCAGCTACCACACCCCCAAGAAAATTCACTCAGCCTCTTGGCCAGGCATCCAGCTCCCTTTGCCTAACCGAACACTCGAGATAGAGGGAGGATGTTGATTTATGTGTCTTTTCATACTCCAACATACTGTTCTGATTCCAACTCTCCTCAATCATCCAACAGAGATTTCTTGAGAGCGATTTACCTTTAGCATGCTAGCCAGCAGGGTCCTGACTATGTCCTCCTAATTTAGGGAATGCAGAAATCGGGTCATGGAAAGCACCTTTCCTCCTACAGCAAATGTGTGTGACCAACTTTTCGAGTGATTATCTTAAATATAAACGAGTTATTTACTTAATCTGAGGCAAAAACTTTTTTCTGCCTGACAGGGAAATGATAAAGGGTGAGAGACTTTCCAATCAGCTCACACTCATCCGAGGCCACAGTGCTTACAAGACATCCCAACCTTCACCTCCTGCCCATTCGACTGGCAACCAGAGTACTGTGTTCAATTCAGAAACATCGATCTGGCTAAAAGTTGAATTTCTGATGGCTGAGAAAACTCGGGGAACCACAAAGGTACTGACACTAATGCAGATGTGGGGGAGAAGAATATATACAACAAACTTAATCTGTAGATTGCAGCATACCACCCTAGGTCCTCAGAAAAGTCTTTTTTCTTTGAGCATTTCCAATGCTTGGCTTTTTGCCTACTCTCTGCTCTTCACAGGAGCCCTCTAGTTTCTGCCCATGCCAGACAAAGGTGTACTTAGCAAAACATGCTCAGCTGCTTTGTCTTCCTGCCAAAGGATTCACCTAACCTGTTACACAGGTAACAAGGACAAGAAAGCAAGGTTGCCTGCCTCTCTGCTGTTCCCAGTTCCTGGTGCAGAACAGAAAGACACTACGCAGAACATTTCTGTTGTCCATGAACTGGAAACAAGCAAACATAGCAGATAGCCTCTGTCACACAGAACGTCAATCAATGCGTGCAGGTCTTGACAGAACACGAATCGATCACCATAGGGAGACAACAGCGTGGGGTTACTGGGAGACATTCCAATATTTCTTCCTTCTTTTTCCTGAACCATTGCCCAGGAAAGCTAGGTTGGATAAGGCTCTACTGGAACTTGGGATGCACATCTTTCAGAGTACAGGAAATACGGCATACTATGGAGACTTTGGAGCCTTATAAATTAGAATTAATAAATTAGAATTAACAAGTCTTGGGACAAACCATGAAAATGGGCATATTTACATAGGGACTGTAAGGAAAGACAAACCTAAAAAGAGAAAAGAAGGGAGACTTGGTCTTAGAAACTGTAAGAACAGCTGCTTGGATTTAATCACCACAGCCGAATCCTGAGAAATTCTGCAGAATCAAAACTGAAATTAAATAGAGATTTCTTTAACAAAGTAAACACATGGCTAATATTTGATATGTAGAAATGACCACATATTCTGCCTGAGTACTAACTTCAAACAACAGTGCACTGAAATGTACAGATTCTCTATTTGGTATTTATTTTTGTATTGACAGAACAGAGATGGGACAGAGAGGGTGGAGGATGTGACAGCTGAATCAAACCTCCATTCTAAAAGTAAATCTGAATTGGACTTGAATCAGTGCACACAGGTGTTGAGCAGCACTGTGTACCCCCCCTAAAAAGATTCACTGACCTAATACTACATTAATGCCTCCTCATGCATCCTGGCAGAACTGAGCTGAGACTTTCAGACCCATTTAGGAACTGGCAGAAGTGGAACTGGGCTCCCAATGCTTGAAAGAAGTCTCAGTCCTAAAGAAGCAACACAGAAAGCAAATGTAGATCTCTGTAAAGATACTTATGTCAGCATAGTTGAATATTGGAGGCTTGAGGAAATACCTTACATACAGTTGTTTGCAGAGGAAATGCAGACAAGTCCTTTATTGGCCCTATATAGCATTGCCTAACATTTATTTCTTACACAGCCAATTTTCCTAGCCTTGACCTGCATAACTTTATGGTAAGAAGGAAATAGAGAAGGAAATCATGTAGAAATACGTGCAACATGTTCCTCACTCATGGGTTAACAAAACAAAGAACGCTTCATTTCATTTCCCAAGCAGGCTCGTTATGTTTCTGGAGAGTGCTGATGCCCTGTGATATCTGAGCAAGATAGCATTAGGACTGTACACACTGTATTCCTCCTTGCTTTCTTAATAAAAGAATAATGAACTCAGTGGTGCAGAAGCAATAGAATGTGCTGCTATGAAGGAGACCTCAAAGCCCACTCAGCTGCTTCACTGGTGTGTATTAAAATTAATGAGTTTCTGCTACACAACGAAAGAGGTGTTCTTACATGGGAATGAGATCTATGATCTTTGTATTGTAGCACAACCACCAAGCAGCACAGAAGTCTGCACAGCTCAGTCTCAAATAATAAATTCCTTTCAACAGGAGGAAAGCGAGGACAGACTGAATACACCTACTGTACATATTGAAAGAGTGCATAGGAAAGCTTTTCATTTGCATCTTAAGCACCTTCCCATTAGTAAAGACTGGATTGCTGTTAAGGCTCTCCCCCTGCCACATTTATATAGCTAACAGAGCAAAAAATTGGCAATACTGAATGGCAGCCAGCACCTGAGGCTGCTAACTCAGCCAATACAGCGGTGATACTTAATAGGTCTAAATTACAAAGCCCTTATTTTTGTGCATGGGAACATATATCTGGAGGTTAACACATTTCATTAATGTTTTTGATTAACATATCTTTCACAGTGGTTTTGAGCTTTTAATGCTTCCCAGTTAATGAAGCAAAATTTTGAAGTAGCTATTAGCTTAGTACATAATACATTTTTAAAAAAATGCCATTTTATTCAGACAGCTCAATTTTATCCCAAATTCTTCAAGGCTTCATCCAACTGCAAAGAAGATTTAATAACACACTGCTACACTAACATCTCTTTGAAACCTGTTTCCTGCCTAAGAGTTCCAGAGAGGAACAAAAATGACTGGCATGTTTCTTATCTGAAAAGCACATATTTTGTGAGTTCAGCTCACTGAACTGCTTTGACTGAACTTCTAACTAGAGGACACTTCTACTATTGATTACCTAAATTCCACAGAATAATTGTCAAAAATCTTAAGGAAGATCACTTCCTTTTCTTAGATGCTAGAGACACATGTCAATGCGTCTCAAATAACCGCAGATATATCAGTGAATGCTAGCTTCAACGATAATATAAAATTACAAGTGCCAAATCATGGTAAAAATCAGAAAATCAGGATCACCTCAAAACTGCTCTGAACTGTCCGATAGGCAACAAATATTCCCATCTTACTGCAAACATTTGATCTCAAACTATTCAAATTTTACATTTATGCACTTTCTGTTCCAGAGTTAATTGTGACCCATAGAGAACTCTAAACTTTTACAGAGCAGAAAAGGGAAGAACAAGGGAATAACAACTTGAAGCATCATCAACAATTTGATTTGTTAATGTGTGCAGCTACATAAATTTAATTTTTTTAGGTTCACATGGTGTAATTTATACCTAAAAATCTTTGCTATGTCACTGATGTTGAACTCAGTGTTTCCAGAGTATAGCTGCCTCAGTATGAAAGCTGCTTCTGTTCTAATTTAATCAAGTTCAGCCTATTAATAGTATGATGTAAAGGACAGTTATTTTGCTTATCTCATTAAAATCCAGAAATTTGCTATATTGCCATGCCGTTAAATCCCAGTCAGTCCAGAAGCATTCCATTAGGACTGCATTAGTTCATTATTACTGAAATGTATTTTTTTTTTAATCTCACTAGAGTCAAGCCTCCTCGAAAAAGATACCATATGAAGAAACATGACATCTGAATGTCAGCCTCTATTACTTCTTTTTGGGAGGAGGTTTTTGGGAAGGCAAGAAATAAAATAGAAATTAAAATGTGTCCCAGAAGACTCCAGAAATTGTTATTTATATGGCGTAAGAAAAGAACACCATTTTGTCACTTGCCTGTTGCTGGCTGGAAAATATTTTGTGTCTACTTTTGTAGGAGAGACAAGCCTGAAGTTAAGCTCCAGGGAGTACCTGGGGAAGGCTCTAATTCTGGGGATATTTGAACCCAAATGCAGCCAGCTTCTCCAGTTTAGGCAAAGCAGAACCCCAGCACGGAGCAGTCTGCCATGTATTCAGGAAAACCTGAGACTGGGCTCTGGCAAAAAATGGATTTCCTTCCTCTTTCCCTCCTAATATAAAGTGGAATTGGATGTGTGGTCTCACAGAAACATAATTGTTAAGAGACATTTCCACAAGGACTTCCAAGGCCAAAGAGACAGATACCACCTCTGTTAAAAGGAATCATACTAACAAGGCAGAGGCCGTGTACACATCAGCAAGCACTGGGGTTCAACAGAAACAGAGCTCTGGAAACAAACAGTTTGGGCTGACAACCTGACATCCTCACTGTGCATATTTCTGGGGGGGGGGCTTACCTCTAAAAAGAATTAAACAGGTCCTATTAGGGACCGAATGCAGTTGGTGAGCATTGAATATGCTCTTGGAGCACATTGTCCTCTGCAGTTTCATCTGAAAGAGATTCAAGAAAGCACCCCAAGACTGCTCCATGATGTGAACCAAAGCACATTTAGCAGGGACAAGCAGATTTAAGCTTCAGAAGAACATTCCTCATTTGAACTAAACCACTAATCTAGACACACTATAAATTCTGTGTGAGACCCTAACAGCAGAATATACAGAGGAATAAAATACATTCTGTGCTATGCCAAGAGATGCACCCCTGAAAAGTGGAATCAGGATGCATCCTCCAAAGTGAGGTGATGCTATGTGAAAGGCAAACAGATGGGCAGGCAATTTTTTAAAATTAGAGATAACAGAGTGAGGCAATTTAAAGTAATTTTACTCCCTCTAAGAATAAAATCTGGTTTTACATTTTAATCTAACAAGAGCAGCTCTGCAGCACAAGCCACAGAGCTAAACACCAAGATGAGTGTCTTCTCCAATGTCTTGGATCTTTCTCCAGTGACATTCAAGTGACATAAAAGAGATCAGGATTTTTTACAGGCTTAAGACCTTTGACACTCCCAGTTTTTCTGTATCTAGGCTGTCACAAAAAATTAACCAAAGGTATTTTGACATGACAATCCTAAATAGCAATAACATTTTTATTCAAACAGAAATTAAATACAGTAAAAAAATCTTCCAAGAAACCTATTTTCAGCACTCTGAGAGGGGCTGGAAGACATTAACAATTTTATATATTTGTTTGGAAACGTTTAGACTCCAGAAGCAGGCAACAAAGCCCAGATTTCTAATGCCAGGAATCAAATTCAATCGGAGCAGCATTTCTGTGTTTCAGATGAAAGTTTGGCAGTACTTTGTGTAGGAAAATCATGCATAGGAAATGACACAGTGAGGGCGGGTCACTTTAATGTAACACAAAACAGAACAATATATTGTCAACCCTATAATTTAAATAAATTTCAAGAATACTAATCTGAAAGGTGATGATGCCAAATGAAGCACAATTGTTATCCATTGCAGTGGATCAGTTCTTAATGATCATGGGTGATATTTACAAATCTGTAGAGACTTCAAGTCAAGCTGTAAATTTGCATTTCAGCATCTCCATAAAATAGATCAGTTTAAGGAAGTCTGAGTATGTACAGCTTTTGACTGACTCAGGTAGCACATCATGAAAACTATGTAGAAAAGTTGAGACTTCACAAACTTTGCTACTTACTGCTTCTCATATCTGACCAGTTGAATAAAAATAAAAAAAAAAAGGAGCATAAATCTATCAGCTGCCTTGAGCTGTTCAGTTGCCAACCCACCATGCTACTGCTTCTCTGTTAGGTTTAAACTGAGCAACAGTAAAAAAGATGATATCTTGACAGAGGAGGAAAAGGTGTTCTTTTCCTTTAAAGCTGTTTTAGGTTAAAATTCAATAGCAGCAAGACTCAAAGGAAAGTAATCAAGAACGTATCAACACATCTACGATACTGTGCAGCAGTTCTGGGAACAAAATTATCTCTTCAGGCAAGCAAAGGTCCTGTAGTACAAGAAATAACATTAAGATAATTTCAAGCTACAGAAACTACTACATGAAGACAAAAGTCTCTATAAAGTAAAGCCAACATGGTCTTTGGTCCTTAATATACACCTATGCATATTTTTGAATGTTCATAATAAAACCTATAGAGCACTAACTGCATGTTCCTGCCGTTTGCATCACATCGACCCAGATAACCCTTTCATGAAGAAACAAGAACATTTTTATGTTACAAAGGAAGATTTTCTTACCAGTCACACTCTGGCAGGTATCTCTCCATTTTGTCCAGTCTTTTCTGAATATTTGTGTATGTATGTTTTATATATATATAACATATGTGTACGTTTATTATATTCCCATCCCACTTTTGGTGTTACCATTCTGGCATTGATTTACCTGAACATGACCGAAACATTCACAGTAGACCAGAATTAAACATTTGTGAGTAATGCTTCAAAGTGGCACACAGTAAGTCTTTGTTAAATGTATATATAGGGGATGCATACAAACCACAGGACCATAATTACACTTCTGCCCCCTTCCTTAAGAGGATGATAGGCCTATAGCAAATCATAATCCCACGTGTATGTTTTTAGAAAGCATAAAAAACAATACAAATGAAAAATACTCCAAAATGAGCTATACTGTTTCTGTCCAAGTAAGAAGCACAAACCTTTTAATGAACTAGGACTCTTACATTGCTCTAAAAATACTTGTGTCCTAATGTATTAAACAGTTGATCAAGTTTGAGATGCAGGGCTCTGTTCCTGCTGGTGGTTGCCTTTCTGAGGTGTCAAGAAAACAAGCAGCACTTGGGATGGCCTCTGTTTTTCGTTCTCATCTGATACTGGAACGTTGTTCCCCGCAAGCCAGCCCGCAGCTACTGGCGGGTCACGGGCAGGCGCGCCGCGCCGGCGGGCGGCTGCTGCTGCTGCTGCTATTCCTGCTGCTGCTGCTGCAGGCGCCTGCAGTACCGAAAAGGCCCCACAAGAGGGAGACCTCACCGCGCCATAATTTACGAGAGAGCTACTTCAAACAGAACTCTCAGCAGCTATTTTATCCTGACTTAATCCACACTACAGCCAGATGCGCTGCAGACGTTCCGGAAAGATTTCAGTGTAAAGAATTCTTTTTAAAGGAAATATTCTAAAAATTACAAAATTTGGGTTCCTATGCAATCCGAAGATGCAAATCTTGAATGAAGGCCTTGATATTCAAATCAGTGTAGTTAAAGAATCTTTTTTTTTTTTTTAATCTCCTTTAAAATTATTTCCTTACTAGTATTTAACATGTTTTATTTATCTTGTCCTCAAGACATATACCTGGGGCAATATATACACAAGAAGAAAAAGATTTTTAGGGGGTTTGCCTGGCCAAGTGTAGAAAGGACACCTACAAAATTATATTTTCCAGTTCTTTTATGTTTTATCTACCCAAAAGATGGGAAGAAGAAGAAGACAGGAAGAGGTCAAGAAGGAAGGCTAGGAGGTCGTACCAAGACAGTTCACCAGCCTTCAGCTCTGCTGGCAGAAGGTCAAAACTCTGGGACTAGCAAGTCCCTGAAGTCAGCAGATCTCCCCATCAGCACAGACCAGACCTTATTTATGGCTGGTAATCCTGCACAGCAGGAGTCACCTCTGGGAAATGGGGTACACTGCTTGCACAACAAAGCTTGTGTCAGCCAGCACAAGTATCACAGGCTTGGACCCAGACTGCCACACAGCTGGTGTTCTGTGCTAACCGATGCCCGTGCCAACGTACCTTTACTTATATTACAAAACACAGAACAGCATCGCAGCTGGCCTTTGGATATTTCCACATCTCAAAGAGATCCCACATAGCCATAATGGAAAGAACTAAAAAGACTGTGTCTTCCTGTAATAGTTCAGAGATTTACATGCCAGACTCCCCATCCCCTGAATCTTCCACTGCAAGTGGCAATGGTGTCTCACATTTCTAACCTCTTCCCAATCTCCCTACTTCTTTAACTCTTTGTTCCTATGTAGCTGTTTAGAGAAGTGGCTTTTCCAGATCTTTGAATCTGTCTAATATATAGCTTGAAAACTTGAGACTGCATATTCTTTTGGCCAAATCCTTCACAGATTTGATGTAGATACTCTCTGCTATACAGATGTATATAATATATTATATATATATATATATATATATATATATATATATATAAAAATATATAAAACTGCACAGACTAATATATCGCTCAGAGAGCAAGAATGTCATACAGTCAAATACTGAACCACAATTCCTTTCATTCTTTACACACCACTAGATCAATAAATCAAGGTGTCATGAAACTTGGCACAGGAAAATTGAACAGGTGTCATGAAATTATTGCTTTCAAAGCAATTTTGCATGAAACAAAACATGTATTGATTCCATATCCAGTATAGTACTCCTATTGTATATCTGAGAAAATTTAGCATTCCTGATCACAGAAGTTCAACTTTAGATGCATTTGCTGTGTTTTTTCCTGAAGACCCTGAACACACTTACTTCATTTAAAACAGTTCATGATATAAAATTTTATCATTTTTGTTAAAAATAACCTTTGGCACCTGCCTAGCAGGTCTTTTATCTGTCCAGATATTACAGTAAATCACCACAATCTTTACCTCACCTGCTAGTTTAGTTAGGCTATGTCCAGAACAAAGGGCCACAATAAATGTCAGACTAAGGGCTACACCCACTTATAAATCACAGAGCCCCAAGTCTCTTATTTAGCAAGTTAAATATTTACTAGATTATAACCAGTAAACAAGACAAGTAGGTTCCTTAGATGGTAACTGATCTATCAGATGAAAATTCTTTAGCAAGTATTTCTTAGCCCTACCACCATGGATATTTCCAAAATATCTTTTCCCATCTGTTTTTCTTAAGCCCACAAAAGAAGGACAAACTTCACCTGGATGGATATGTGCATGAATAAACCACAGTAAGACAGCATCAAAAGGATTTATCATCTCAAGACTGCTTTTCTTTCAGTCTTCCACCTTGTCGTCATTTGCAAAGTGGTAGTACTAAATGTGACATCAAAATGCTGTCTGATGCTTTGGTTTCTGAGCATCAAAGACAAAAAAGGTAAGATCCCAATTTCTTAAAATCTATTTAGAGCACATACTGTTATTAAGAAATGTGATTATCAAAATTAGTCTTTTCATAGTATTTTGATCCTGCTCTTCATTTTGTTTTTCTTACTAAAAAAAAATCCTAGTTTATACACCTGTAATTATGGTATGATCTGGATTATGAGTTCTTGTGCTTTCAGATGTGAGAGGATAGGACAGAGAACTATTTGTATTAATCAAACATACCTTAAATGCGTTTGTGCCAGCTCAGAATAGATAAGTATCTATTTCAGAGTTAGAACTACACAAATCTTGAAATATCTGTGTGACTGTAACTACCACTGTTCTTGGGAGACCAGGGTGAAACAGGGAGAGAGAGGACAGAAATACAGGTGAAGAACAAAGAAGAAGGGGATATTGAAATGCAGTTAAATTTAATCCAAGTGTTCTAAACCTGCCTTTGTGACATTAAACAGTATTAGAGAGTGATTTTGAATAGAGAAAAAACACTGTGGTCACTGTGCTGATTTGACCATCAGCAATGCAGCCATGCATAGCAATAATCACAGTTTACATAGTTACACAGATTGTGTGGTCTGACTTTAATTTAAACCATAATTTTTCACTGTCAGAACTAGAACTGTTTAATATGAGAGTCTAATCAGCCAGTTCTAGTTTAAATATTTTGTATGATCAGGAAAGGCATTGAAAAGCATCATGAGGAGAGCCATCACTGAGAAACAAGTATAAACAAAGATGACTTTTGCTTTGCTCTTTGTGCATCTTCTTTGGACATCAGATCTATATCTAGCAATGGATTGATTGCCTTAAACATTCCCCACACTGAGCTTTCTGCTGTCTTATATGACGATTCCATTATCAGAAGTCGCATTGTCACGAAGCTCAAGTTTTACCTAACTTCTCAGTCCCTAACCTCCATAAATTCTATCTCCTGCTCAGATTTTCTCACTCTCAAACACTCTGGCACCTTAACCTTCTCTTTAATTTGCTGAAAGCAGATAATTTCAACACTCTCTCTCTCGCCTTTCTGAATTACATCTTCAGATTGCCCTTTTTGTTTCAATCTGTCTTCCAGTTTTCTCTGTTGCATTTTGCTCCTCTCTTCCCCAACCCCCACCTTGTCTATAGAACTGGTCTGCATAGATGGAGCCTCTTTTAAATGCAAGGGGCTTTCCTTCTGCATGAAGGAGAACTCTCCCCCTAGCTGTTTACTTTTCTCTCACATCCTGCTTTAATGGCGATGCTCAGAATATTCATTTCTGATTGAATCGTCAGAGCAGAAAATTAACCACAGTCATTTTTGCCTGCTTTGTGGTAAACTAAAACCCTGGACATCCATAGTTTTGGACTTTTGGTAGAGACATTTGTCTGTTTTAGAGAAATAAGCAGGTGAATTAGGAATTGGTTTAGAAATTACTGAATTTCTCCCATGCTTTTTTCTTTCTCACTCATCTAACTATAGCTCTTAGTGTAGATTATTTCACTTAAATAATACATATAACATAGTTGGGTTTTTTCTTTAATATGCTTAGTTACAAACTAAAGTGTTCCCATGCAGATTACCATGGGTTATTACTTCTACCTAGGAATGTAGATCTCAGATCCACTATCAACACAACACGTGCATTACAATAAAAATTGAAATTATTACACAAAGGGATCCAAGCAGGCTGGGTGAATGAAAAGGAAGATAAGAAAAGAAAATCGAAGTTGATAAACATGGTGTGAATTACTAGGACATTTTGCTGAACTCTGAATTAGCTGTAGTTATATTTACATGGCAATATTTGGTCAAGAAATGGACATCAGCACTACCTTAGGTAAATGAAGATCTGTGTACACAGATGTAGCTAAAAATGCAAAGATATACAGAGGCTGAAACTGTGACTAACAGACTGTTAGAGTATGTTTATATAAATCATTAGCATGTATTTTTCTAAAATATTGTAGGCACTCTGATCTCTGCATCTATGCAAAGGACTCTGGAGAAGTAGGACAGACACGGGGAAAGATTAAAAAAAAAAAAATACCCAACTCCCTGAAAAACAGAGAATATTAAAATCACTTACTTTAGAAACAGTGCAGAAAGGAGCAGCCAAAAGTAAGGAAAATTAAAAACTCCTAATTTGTGTGCATCACTGTTCAAAACCAAGGAGGCATTTCATAAACGTAAAAGGTAGAAAATCAAAATAATACTTTTACACTCACTGTGTAATCAAACTGTTGCCACAGGTGGCTGTTGAACCCTACAATTCAATATTAAGAAAGGGATTAAGTAATTATTTCCAGAATTTTCAAGTACAATTAGGAGGTCAACTTTGTAGAAAAATTATTTGATATTTCCAAATTCAAGCCAATCTGTAATTGCTACAGCTCAGATAAGGCCCATGAGGGAAGGGCAGATTATTCCTTATTTGCCTGCTGCGAGGCTGGTAAGGCTTTGTCAGAATATCACTACTGGGCTGTGCAGCATTGACAAAGGCATGATAGACAAAGAACCAGCTTGGTTCCCTTCCAGAATGGCATTTTGGTTTTCCTAGATTTGACAGTAGTCAACAATCAAATAGTGTTAATACTCCTGAATGCTCATATTAAAGGGATAAAGAATGTACCTTAATGTGGAAATGCAACATAAATGCTACTGTTCATGTTAAAATGTTGATTTAATATATTTTCAAGGTCTGCAGACTTTCATTTGCCCACACATTAGACTTGTTCTGACCCGCATTGTTGTTTTTAGGGGGTTTATATCTATGTATATACAAAGAATCAAGAACATTGTTTTGTCACAGGAAAACAGCAGAAAGAGGCTCTGCAGTCAGCAGGGGGTGTCAGTCACTTCCACAAAGCATTTATCTATTTTAGGAATGGCCAGTGCCTTCTGGAGATACCCATCTCCACTGACTGCAGAGGGAAGCTAAGATCTGCCCTACATTTAAAGCGAAACTTGTACCTGGAATTGGCGGAATGACACTCTCCCACAAACTTGTGAACAAGACTGGCACTTAATTAGTTTAATCTCGGGTTGTCTGTCTCAGCAAAGAACTGCTCTGCTAACTTCCTTGTGAGAGGTAGTAGTCAGATGCAGGTTAATAGACTGGAGATTTTCACTGACTTTGGTTTTAAAAAATTCACTCATTTAAAAAAAAATGAAAATAAATCCAATCTCAGGCACAGCAAAGGCTGAAATCAAATTCTGCCAGCTTCAGTTCAACAAGTGGCCACTGATTTCTACAGCCTTTTTCCTAAAGAAAGGATGTATAAAATTGTCCCAGTGTTTATGTGCTTCTAAATTCCTCTCAGAAATCCAGAACTTGGATGAACATAAATCTTTTCTAGTTTTTCAGCAGTGCTCTAGTGCCATTTCTTTTCCAATACGCATCAAAAATCTGTTTTTTAAAAAATTCATGGTGGGACTGTGTCAGAAGCTTACAGAACATGGCTATATAGAGCAAAAGGCAGACAGCAAACAGCAGCACCGTGACTGCCTGGCACTGCCCGTATCACCTTCAGGCTGTGACTTGTATAGATCAGTCACAACCAGCTACGCAACTGATAGCAAATTTTATCTGTGCACAGAGCAACAGCAGCCTGTATGATCTCACTAATTTAAGTACTTAGAAGAAGCAAAGAAAAAGCATAATAGATCATGTCATGAAAGCCTGAAGGTAGAAGGGTTCAGGGGAGGGAGGGAAGGCTGGGTGCTGAGGGGAAGTCTGGACTGACTCAGAGTGACAGCAATAACAGCCTGTTTGACTGCGGTCTGTCAGGGCGTACAGCCTCCAGCAGTGCTACATAGCAGGACTCATTGGTAGTAACCACAGTTCAACACTACCCAGCTGCTCCCAGGTGGAATTCTCGGTAAGAAAACTGGGTAACTTTATGGAGGTGATTGGTTCAGAGTAAACTGATACAGAACATGTTCATGACTTGAGAGCTGTTTCTATTTGTTTAAAGACACTTCAACTTTTTTAATTCCAGCAGGAATCCACAATTGACTCTGGAAACAGTGTGTCAGATTCTCCATTACCGTATATTTCTATGCATGCCAGCAGGCAATGTGATTCCTAGTAAACACTATGAAGGGGTGTGTGTGTGTGTGTGGAGTTTCTACCTATAGAACTAAACCTGCACTTATTTGCATTTTGGAAAGGTTTCCTTTGCTTATGCTAGAGCCAACACAGTTCTCTTATTCCGTTTAATTCCTGCACACCTCTAAGTACCTTTGTCTGTACTGATTACTAAAGTGATTACAAGAACCAAGTTTCCCAAAGTCTAGATGGCAAGCACTACCTATGAAAGGGAAACGTCTAATGAGCAGCACTTATCTATTAGCAATCAGCTAGGGAGATTCCCACTCCATCTGTTGACTAAGAGATATTTCAACAGGAAGATTACTCAGATCTGATAAGGAACATTCCCATCATAGGAAGGTCTCATGCTTAATAGATGGTAATAGCAGTAGTCTGACTTTAAAGTGTGAGCAGTGTAAACAGGTTCAAGAATATTTGATTGTGGTTTCATTGTGGTATTAATGAACTAAAACTCAGTGGTGCTATGCTGATAGTTTAATTCTCAAGTGATAAAATCAGCATAGACCTCTGGACAAATTAAATCATGGGGGGAAAAGAGATGATTTTTTTCCTGGTTTACTTTATAACACTGTACTTACCTTTGGCCTGTAATAAAATCTCTGAAATAAGCATACCATAGCAATTTGCAGGCAATTAACAAATATAAGAAAGACTCTTGAGAGATCATAGATGCAGCAAGCACTTGACAGGCCTGACAGCAAATAGTCTTATGAAAATAAACACATAGAAGCTACTGCAGAGTTCCTTAACCTCTCAAAACATCTGCTGGGGGACCAGATATCAAGTGGTGGATGACTTGTCACACATTATTCCTACAAAGAAACCATTTCTAGCAATCACATAGTCTATATAAATATGCAAATAAAGTTATGTAAACCAGTACTTTTTGCTGGATTCTTTATGTATTCTTTTCTGGCAGTTGCCACATGAAAGTTACAGAAAAGCATGGCTCACTGTGATAAACAAAACCAGAATGACAATCAATTCATTCAGTTGATAATCCATTTCCATTTCCTAATCTGTCTTTAAGACAGGAAGATCACAATATCTTAATATTTAACTATGAAATATAGTTTATCTAAAGCTTGTTAGAGAAAGTTGGAATATTTTTACACATTCATTTACTTGTACCTTCATTTCTGCAGTTCCATTTTCTAATTGAGGCATTTTTGAATGTGCAAAACTACCTTACCCTAAAAGTTATTCTATACACTAGACAAATCTGAGAAATTACTTAAATGATCAGCATTTTATGTCCTGAGCAGAATACCATACAACACTCTGGCTGCAGACTGCAGAAAAAGAACGAAGATGGCAGTTATGCTCTTTTGGGAGGTTTGAAAATGCAGACTAGAGAACAGAAAAGGCCAGATTTGTAGGACCATGAAACCCTATCACAAAAATTGCACAAGACCTCTCCTAGGTAGGTTACAGGCTTCTCTATCACTGTGGTTGCACCAATAATACCTGACCGCTCCCATTTATAGAATAAGATCAACCAACAAAACATGTGTCAGGACACAGGCTCAGAGATCCTTGCACTTTAACAGCTGCACATGGAGGTAGACACAGGGTTCCTGAGCCCAGTTCTAAAGTTTCTGCTGATGACTACAATGGAATTTGGGTGTGAATCCATTCATCTTCTATTCCCCTATCTAGAATGTGGCAAGGCCAAGCCAAAGATTCAGGCCACAGCTGTGCTTCTTCCTTAAATGCCTTCCTTTCCTGTTTGCCATATTTCCTTCTTCAAAAGGCTATCTCCTGTGGGAATAAATAGCTTAAGAAACAAATAAAAGAATAACTTTTTGTATTTCACGATGAGATGTTCAGAGCACTCATCTTCCTTTGCATTCCCAAACATTCTTCCAGCTCACAGCTATTTTAAAGATGTATTTGAGATCTGGACACAAATAGTGCTTTGCTTCCATATATATGGTAAGATCTTATTTCTTTGTATGTAAAGATTACAAGTGTTTTCCATTTTCAAATAGATGGCAGTTCAACTAGCTTCACTCAGAAGAGTTTCCATTAGTCTGAAAACAGCTAATGTTGGCAATGCTAGTTGAGGAAACAGTAAGCTGGAAAATACGGCAGCTGTTATGTGAAAGGAATAAAGTGAGGAAAAATGGGAAACATTTGTCTCCAAGCCTGGGTTTGTCCATCAGAGTCTCATTGTGACGTCCTCCCAAAAGCAAGTACTTGAAAAGTATTTGTCCACTACATAGACTGGAATGCCAAGTATTTCCACCTTGATCTAGATTTCAAGTGATGCGCTTCAGTCCTGTTGAAGTCATTATAATGTGACACTAAATTCAGAGTATTGAGGAAAATCTACCATGGGAATTATCAGGTACAGAAAAAGCAATTCAATTCTCCAAGGAAAAGGCCATCACAGGGACTACTGAAGCAGCCAGTGGGAAAAAAAAATCTGAACATGGGTTATGCTTATCCTAGTGGGATCATGCAAACATTTGTGCAAACCACTACTACTTTTTGTTTCAGCTAAGAGGGAGATAAAATCAGTCCCTACATTAGGAGTGAAGGGAAAAAACAGTTTTCCCTGCTAGTGGCCCTGGCTGTAACCTAAGTCAAAGACTCCAAAGACACCAGGCCTATCGTAACTTTTTACACACAGCACAGAGGATGAGGTAAGTAGACAGCATTGTAATAGCAAAAGGAGCCCTGTATAGTCTTTTGGGCATCAGAAGACCTCCAATGGAAACAAAACGTTGCCACTGAAATGACCTTTACCCTACATGACCCATCTCCTCATTAACTCACAGCATACTGATGGGCCTAAGTACGATTCTTAACTGTTTTCATAAGATTTTTTTCACCTTTTACTGGAAACCAAGAAAAGGCAAAAACATTTCTTTGCAAATGCAGCTTCTGAACAGGCAGCAGGGTGACTCATGATGAATAACAAAAAGCCGTGCTAAACCCTGCATTCCATAGGGAAAAGCTCTCAAAAGGGGATTCTCTGCAAGATTCAGCACAACCTTTATACTAAGAAGCTTGGAACTTAGTACAATTATAACACCTCTGACTTCAAAGGTACCCAAATAATGAATTTGTGCTTGTTTGGTTTGGTAATGGCTGACTAGCCAAAAATGAAAGCTAGAAGGCTCAGGTAATGTCAGGGTATTCTTATTTCCTTTTCCCCTAATGCAGCAAGTGCAGAGTTCCCAGCTGACTACAGAATAGCCAGGATAGTGTGTGTCTCGACTGCCATTTGTCCACATGCTACTGCTAGAAATCAAAGATGTATCTTCTCAAGAAAATTTCTTGGCAGAGGCTCTTAATTGTACTGCACAGTAATTCAATGTACTGAAGCACATTAATGCAGTTTGTCTCATAGTCAGAAGGGGATAAACATATTCCTCTATAGACTTAATCTCTAGCTGCCATTTCCCATAAAAATTTCCTCTCTTAAGGCAACAAGCTTGACCTTGACTCTGCCCAGGCAGATCTTGTAATTATATGTTTTGAACTAGAAATACTTCATTTCTAGGTGCTCTTTGCCACCTCAGCCCCTGTTCAGTAGAGATCACCATGCCTTACCATTGCTCAGCGGAGTCCAAAAACAGTCAGCAAATTCCATAAGAGAAACTCCTTATAACAAGATGAGATTTTTTTCTAATCGATCATTATATTTCAAAATGTTCTTTTACATAGTGAAACAAAACCTAAATTGTATCTATCTACCATCATATTACTTTATTTAAGAATTAGATTTTAGGGATAAACTAATAATGCCTGGCTGCTGTTTTGGGACAGGCATGGTGATTCATGCAAAAGTGAGCATAAAGTGGACACAGTCCATCCACTAAGTGGGATTTTTGGTTGAAGTTCAAGAACTTTTTTTACAAAATAAATACTTTCTTTCCAAGACTACACAGAAATCACCTTCTTAGAGATGAGAATTCAACAGTGGTAAGAAGTGATACTTCCCATCTACAGAGAGCTTTTCAAGGGCTCTCAGGTAAAGGACAGATCCAGGTTATTTATTATTCCTAGCATAACCCTATAACACCTATCAAAAGAACAGACAATGATACTCAATCTTCCTTACAAAGTCGATGCTGGGGGATAAAGGTTGTATGTGTGCCTTTAGGAAAACACCCACAAGAAATGTTATTTTAGAAAACTACCTCCAGGAGTCTACCAACGAGCCAAAATCTACCTTACTCATGCCACTGAAAATTACTTCTAGTTTTCCAGCCAATTTTGAGCATTACAAGAGTAAATGTTCTTTTGGCTGGCTCCCTCAGTGTAGATGAGATGCTAAGCTGTTTGGCTGGCCCTTCCTTCAGCCCAAGCTTGCAATATCCCAGCAGATGCTATAAAGAAATTACATTATACAGCCAGAACCTTTTTTAATAAATTTGATCTCTCCAAAAAATTAAAGCTATTTCCCTCCCACGCCACCCCCAGGAGCAAACTTTGTGCTATAACTCAGGGGACTAAAGCTCTTTGGAACCTCACACTGGTTGATAGCACCCAGAGCTGTTCAGGAATAACAGGCCTGATGCTGTGCATTGTTGACAGAAACCTGAAGTAACTCTGTCAAGGTCACGCATCAGATATGAGGGACTTAAGCTAGGTCTGAACTGATGGACATAGAGAATCAGACTCTATAAATTGAAGATCAGGCTCCATGTAATTAAGTCCTAGCCACATTGAATTGTTAATATTAACTTCCCTATGCTGCAGGCTGGAAGGATCGCAATCAGTAACAAGAAGTGTGCGCTAGCACTCACACAGCTCCCAGGGCCACAGTATACAAGCACCTATGGACACATACTTGGCAACATCAGTTTCACCCAGCACCAAAACATGCAAAGGGAATTGCTGGTACCCTTAGAAAGAACCATTATCACGGCAGGACTGAGAAAGAGAAAAAGAAAGAGAGAAAACTCTTTCTTAAATTAAAATCCTAGCTGAAGCAGCGTTTTTCTGCTCTCAGGGAGTTTCGTGTGGTCTGATGACTGTTCATTGTGTTGTTTCCACACTTAAGCTACTGTGTCATCCCATATTTACCTGACAGAACACAATACAACCCTCTTCATAGGCAGTGCAGACCCTGCCAGGATCTGACAAAACATGCATAGAATCTACACGCCCACTACAGACAGCTGAGATGTACAAGCCCTAGCAGGTTCATCCCTGGAGCAAGGCCAGTTTCTATGCTTCCTTATTTGAAAGTGCTTCCTTTACTCTGGCTGAACAAGTAATACTAGATGTACTGTTGGTTAACCTTTCCATGCTCCTACTTCTCCTACAAACAGTGGTTGGTAAAGGTTTACCCTATTACTGTTCTTACTGATGCCACACTGACTCCTGCTCTACATCCATCCTGTAACTCAATTTATTTGTCAGAATGAGGTATCAGCTGAGCAAGCCCTGCCTCATTCCTGGCGTGGGAGCTGAACTGCTGATCAAAGAGCTTTCAAGCTTTGTTCTTCTGTACCTGCTGAAGGCCAGACAAAAGGCCAAACTATAGATCATGAATAGTGCTTCTTCAGCAACTTACTTTCTCATGTATGGGTTAACTTTTTCCTAGTGTTCATCATGATCTCTGCTCCTCATCTCTTCCCTGTTTTCTGTGTTCTTGAGGATATGTTTATAATAAGAGCTTTTCCAGAAGTTCAAGCATGATCTATTCAAATGTTTCCGGAGGTGCTAAGGTCATCTATAAGTTAGTCATTGACATTATATAATACAAAAAGAAAAATTAAATCAAACTAATAAAAAGCAAGTAGTGGGCTTCCTGTATGTTTTCCTCCTGGGGGGGGGGGGGGGGGGGGGGGGGGGGGGGGGGGGGGGGGGGGGGGGGGGGGGGGGGGGGGGGGGGGGGGG
>JAVJGJ010000030.1:14380339-14430557 GCA_035590215.1 Microhierax caerulescens | reverse complement strand
AGAGCCCTGGCACAGGCTGCCCAGAGAGGCTGTGGGGTCTCCTCCTCTGGAGACGTTCAAAACCCACCTGGATGTGAACCTGTGCAGCCTGCTCCAGGGGAACCTGCTTTAGCAGGGGTTGGACTAGATGGTCTCCAGAGGTGCCTTCCAGCCCTGACCGTTCTGTGGTTCATCTGCAGATTGCCTGCCAGCTCCTCCAAGAGACAGAAGAAGCTCTGGAGGCTTTCAACAACTCCGGCACTGTGGCACTCTGGCAACCAAGCAGCAGGTAGCAGACCCTGGAGGCACCACCAGCAAAGCAGGTGCTCTGACTTGACTCCTTGCCTCCAGGAAAGTTTATGAGGAGGAAGTAAACAAGTGGGGAAGTAAAGCCTAGTTGCAGTAATTCCTCCCTTTCTATGGCAAAATTCAGCTCATTCTTGTTCCCTCCCAGTGATGCACTATGTTCTGCTTTTTCTTCTTTTAAGGAAAATAAGGAAAAAATAAGAAGTCAACATTTTTCATGTTCTTCTGGGCAGTAAATCACCAAGTGACTCCTCAACTACAACAGAGCTCATTGTAAGGTAATTCCATGATGCTTAACTGATCTCTAAAATTACATGTACTGGATGCATAAAGGGCACTAGTTTGAAAGCAGATCAAACAGGACACTGAGCCTGAAGCACTTTGCTAGCTGACGTAAAGGGGACAGAACCGCAGCCTACCAGTGCAAAAAGACTCTCCTTTACAAGTGGCATTTATGGCTTCTTGGCATTTCTTCTGTGCACTTTCAAACTGGCAGCCTTTACAGCAGGGACTGTTCCGATCACTAGGGAAAGATCAGAAAGAAAGAAAGAATTATTAAGCAATTTTTTAAAAAAGAAGTACAAGTATGACAAAGCCAGGGGAAAAGGATGTTTAGGGGAAAAAAATAAAAGGTATTTCTTGGAGACTCACTGATTCAAAACCCTTGCCCTCTGCCTCCTCCCACAACCACCTTTCTACACACCCACTCACTCTTCATTTACCAAAGGTGAAAGCACAGAAAGTACAACACACTGAGAGACCACACAGGGACTCATATTTATTCAAGGCACTTGGATGCTCTTCTTGTCACTTGCTGTGCAACTCTGGAGAAGATCTTACACTCTTCCCTATACATTTCTCTCTCTTCTGTTTATCCCTGAAGGTTTACTACTCTTTATTCTGTGCTTTCTTTATACTCAACGCTCTGCACCTAATGCAAGAGGGACCTTAGGTCAAAAGCACTCATTAAAATTGATAGAATTTCTTGCTAAACGAAAGCAGTTGCACGAGCTCTTTACTGTTACGTGGTGCAGAGCTGAATTCTGAAAAAACAGATTGGACACTACATTGCAACAGGGCCATGAACACCACAAAGCGCAAGAACAGAAAGAGGGCTTATTTAGTGCAGTCACTGTATTGTCTGCTCATACATATTTTGCAGCAGTCTTGAAAATACCAGTATGTGACCCCAGTTTAAAGCCACCTTGAAATACAAGCAAAAATTGTATTTGCACAAGACATTATTAATTTTTTGATTGCCTAAGTATGCTTAATACTAATAGTAATAACAACAACAGCAGCAGCAATAATCTTCAAGGCTGTAGCTCTTGACACTTCACAGAAGAAGAAAAAGAATGCTATAAAAATTGATGTATGCAAACAGTGCATGCACACAACAGCCTTTCCTGAAATCCTTTATTGTCTTCAGCTCACACGTTTAAGCCTTAAAGCCAAGAAACAAGTCTGTGACACTGCAGGTGGCTTTAGGAGCCTTCAGCCCAGCCCATCCTTCTCTCCCATGTTAGGAGAAGCTGCAGCTTCCCCGTACCTGCATTTCGCGCCATCTTTCAGTTTACAGTCTGCAGAGCAGCAGGGATCAGCTTGTTGGTGCAAGAGGCCAGGATCACACTCCTCCCCTTCATCCACCCTGGAGTTGCCGCACACTTTGTTGTTGCGCTCTTTGAAGCACTCTTGGGCCTTGATCTCTATGGTCCTATGGATGGATTTTTTGCTGCAGCTTGAGAACATCTAGAGTGACGAGGGAAAAAGAGCAGCACTGAGGAGCATACCCTTCTATCAACACATGACATCTAGGACAGCCTCAGCTTCCTTACGCCTCCAGTCTGGGTGCCTCAGAAAGCAGTTACTCCTTCAATACTGCTAGTTTGGTACCTTGGGAAAATTTTAAAACAGGAAAGTAATGGTTGGGTCCATAAAGGACATTGCTATGCTGCAATGCAGGGCCACCTGCACGCAGTCTGGTTCAGGGTCAAAGCCAACTCCAGCTCTCCCACAGCTTCAGGAGCACTAGCAACCACCCCCAAGAATGGAAGCAAAGTTGTAGCAACAAGGAGAGACTGCGCTGCCTCTCGGCAGTGGGATTAGGCATGAACCACAAGAAGTCAGACTACACTGCAGACTAATCGTTCCCTCCATAATCTTGGTTTCTCATCTGCAGAACAGGCACAATGCCAAGTCCACGCTGCCAGCGCAAGCTTCTGAGACTCGCAAGCACCATGGCTGTGGCGCCTGGCAGTCTCTCTCCAACAAGAACAGCTATGGACCACCCAAATGCTATTTGGTACTGAAGGTCCTGCGTTCGACTCTCGCTGATGACTTGCTTTTAGCAGCATGTGGCCGCAGCTTATTACAAAAAACTAATTAAAAAAGCACCTGGACATGCTATGAACTCCAGTGAAACTCAGAATCCAAAGATGAGCTTATCTTGCAGAGAACCCAACAACGTGCAAGGATGTTTTCTTTTTATAGCTAATCCATTACATTCCTGATGGCTTCAAGCTATAGGAATCGTTAACTAAACAGCCTTTCCACGCGAAGGGTCACTGACCATAGCAGAAACTTGTACATGGAAGCAACACTATGCAACTATACCTTGTTGTTCTCATGATCTCCACTGACAGCAATTGGATACATAACGTATTTCCCTCCCTGGTCTTCAGTGGGGGCACATTCTGGCAGACTGTCAGGATCATGCTCTGCTCCAAAGTTATGTCCGAGTTCATGCGTCGTAACTAGGTCAGCCTCCTTTTTTGAACGCGATAAAAGCAATATGGAAAAAAATTAGTGTGAGCAGGACAGAACAGAAGATCCCAGCTACTTCCGGGCCACCAGCGGTTCTAAGATACACTGAGATGGAAAAGGATTTCCCCCTATGAAGCTGTTTTGGGGGGCTGGGTTTTTTTGTGTTTGTTTGGTTGTTTTTTTAGAATTAAGGAACTGAAGGCAAGTAAAATTATGGTCCATTTCCAAACAAACGTTCCAGGACTAGGTCTGAATACTAAACCACTGTTAAAGGCAAAATGCTGTCCTAGAATACAGATTCAATCTTGTTTTCAATACAATGCAGATATTTAAAATATGAAAATTTGCTTTTAAATAGCTGGAATGAATAAAAAGTTGAAACAAAGAACAATCCAAACAAGCACCAGCTACTACAATTAGTCAATCTCCTGTTAAACATATCTTGCCATTAGAATTATTTCTTCTAAATGGATGATGACATTAGGAGTGCTGAATAAGCTCTTCTGTTACACGATTAGTAGGAAAGACATCTGCAAATGTGGCCCAACAGGGAGGATTTCTATCATCATTTAGACAAGACAGGACTTCCTCTGCTGAGGGTGCCAAACTGGCTCTGCCTTGCCATGCACCCCTAACAGCACCTTTGCCAGCAAACGGCATCACACTCACAAGATGACAACCATAAATAAAACTGGAAAAAACTTAACCACAAGGAGACTGAGCGGTTCAGGAGAGAGAGAACCGAGTTCTGACGAGCTAACCATCATTTCAGCTGCTCTGCAGGCACAGGGAGGACCAAGTACTGCAGTGAGCAGCACCAATGTCCGTGTCTAGGCATAGCTAATGCAAGAGCCAGAGACAGGAGAGCTGCCCAGACATCACTCCTGTGCTTCACTGTGTTTAATTTGGGGAAGGATTTTTAAGCAGGGTTTTGGTTTTGTTTCAGGGTTTTTTGGTGGGTTTTTTTGTTTGTTTGTAACACAACTGACCACCATACAGCACTTTTCCTGTAAAACCAATCTGTAATGCTCCCGCTGCCTCATCCCAAGCTCTGTGCCTGCCGCTTGGAATACAGCAAACAATCTCCTTTGTAATCCAAGACAGAACTTCAGCTTGGAGACTGAACAATGAATGCAAATAGCATGGCAACAGCTAGAGCTCTTTGTCAAAAGTCCCTCTAGCACAAAGCTTCACTGTCTTTTTTTTCTAGCTTCTTGACAGCTTCTGTGCCAAGTTTTAGCCCACACATCAATTACAAATTCCCTTTATAATCAGGCTACAGAAAAGCACAGCTGAGAAGTCATCAGAAGTCAACAGAAGAGAAATATGCCCAACTGCAAAGATTCGATAGATGCAAACACAGGCACTGCTCCGGCACAAGTGAGACAAAGCTCATACTCAGGCCTTTATACATCTACTATCTTATCAAGTGTGGAGAAAAAAACCCAGACAGCAACAATTTACATTAGGCTTAATATTAGCACTAATAAGCCCTGTGTATTATACTGTTCTCTGCCCTACTTTGTCAGGATACACAGAGAAATCACATAGAGGAATTTCACTAAAAGGCCCAAACTAAACCTATTTTGCCTGCACTACTTTCACTGCTTTACCTTGCAAATGGAACAGACCAAGCGTACAATCATCCAACTGCATGTTTTAGGTGTCTGTAGTTGCAAACACGTAAGGTTTTTTTCTTATTTGAGTCAGCAGACTGATTTTATTCTTACTGTAACGCTACTTGTTGTACAATACTGCTTGTTCTGTTTGAGGGTTTGGTTGTTTTGGGGTTTGTTTTGTTTTAAAGCAAAGTACATTTAGATTTCATCTTTATATATCAAAACCCTGTTTATATCTGGACAACTATAGCTCCTATTACACACTAGCTATGTTTCCTCATTCCTGTTTTGCAGTGAATTCAATCTTCCAATTCAGTCCTGATTCCCCTTTGTCAGCAGAAACAAAACCAATGATTTTGGTTTTATGACCTACATCCTTGTCCCCAGGGATATGACTTATCAGAAAGCCAGCAGCTTGTTTCTGAGAGCACAGAAGCTTGTCAAAATCCCGTGGCGCACACATCAACACACACATACATACATCAGACTGTGCAGAGGAGGACACTCTCCTACCTTTGTGAGGATCGTCTTCCCATAGTTCTTGGTGCTGGTTAAGCCACTATTCAGATAGATGTCCTTCTTTGCAATTTGACTATAATAAGCTAGAGAAGTGAAAAATAAACAACAATTGACAAACATTTTTCTTGGATTTCAAGGGTTTTGGGGAAAGGAATAGCTTTCTTGTTCTCACAGGCTCACCAATGAGACCCTGTCTCTTGCTGGTTTTTGGAGCGGGGAATCTTTCAGCACAAACAGTTCATGTGTTGCAGTAAAGCAGAAAATATAAGAAATTTCCGAGACAACAGCATCTGACATTCCTGAACCACTGCAAGATGCATCCAGACAAAGCAGCCCTTGGTCCAGGGTTTGTTCTAGCCAGCTTGTTCACACCAGATAGCTTAGTACTTTAATCCTTCTCTTCTTCTTCCAGCTCCAGCCAAGAGAATGGCCATCTATTCTATCCAAACCCCCATAACTAGAGTCTAGCTAAATAACACATCATGCTCTGTGAACGCTGGAGAAGAGGATTAAATGCAAATAACATGAACTAGCTTTCAACCTACAACTGGGATGGAAGAAAAAGAAGCCTTGCCTTTAGGACAAATGCCACCATGGCTGTTAGATCTGGGAGAGCCAACGTAAGCCAGTCCAAGTGTTCCCATGTCAAAATCTTGATACGTGAAGAGATGAGCAAGGCACACATGAGCTGCTTTCTCCGCAATATCAAAGCTAAATTGCTTTAAAGAAAAAAAAAATCTTTATATGACACTTTACTGTGCATATTACAAGTTTATAGGTAAGAACATTTATCTAACGAGCCAGACAAGCACCTCCTAGATCTAGTTCAGTCAGAAAAAAGCAGCCGTTTAGCTGTCCTACAGAGCTGTAGAAAATTAAATGAATGTACCCAAGTACCTCGTATGCATTCATTTACATAATTTGTCTATTCATTTCCCCTTTTCACACAGAGGGGAAACCCAAGTACAATAATTTGATGAAGGTCACAAGGCAGCCCGTCTCAGGGCCAGACATATCAGGACTGCCTTTCTGACTCAGGCCACATATTAATAACACTAATTGGTGTGTGCTCTGTAATTATGCAATGAAGCCCTTTACCATGGACTACAGGGCACATCAGCTAGTTTGACTTTGTGTAACATCTACACGTCATGCAAAGGAAGAAGAAGGGTTTAGTCTGTTACCACAGAGCAGCTGTATGAATAATTCTCTGCAAGAGGCACAATTTTTCAAGGGTTACAACTTACCTCTAGCAGCATTTTCACATCCCAGGCATCTTTCTTATCATCTGGGTAACTTTTTGCCATATTGTAATGCTTTTCTCCAGGTTTTACAAAATTTGGCTCATTGTGGATGATAATCTACATTTCCAAAAGGGCAACAACAATGTAGAGAATTTTGGTCAATTTTATAGCTACAGAAAAGCTTTCACTGTACTCTTAAATGTCTCAATAGAATTGCAAGGAGAAAAATTCAAACTCGTCATGCTTCTAATGCTAACTTCAGCCTCTGCTAGTTAAGATACACCAACTACAACATAAGTAACTACACCAGCCTTTTCACAGGGCAACATCAACAGTTTTCATTGTAACGCTGTGTATGCACTGAGATGCATGCTACTCTACCAAAAAAGCCAAAACCAACCAGGATTTATATCTAGCATAAATAATTCCAAACCATTTCAGAGTTCTAGTTAACCAAAACATAGTTTAAAGGATTACCACTTTCCCAGTAACCTAGAATTAGTGCATCATGTTCTTTCCCCCTCCCTGCCCAATAAATGCTCCTTCCTTGTTCCTGCAGACCTTTTTCCAGCACGGGGGCAGTTAGCTTAGCTCGTACCATTAGTCTCCATGTTCCACATCACAACTCTTGCAGTACTCTGAGCTGGAGTCCTCTTTTTTTAACGTTCTTTTCCAGAGTTCTGTGCACTAACATTCAGAAGCCATCATACAAATTGAAGTCACTACATCCCCTGCATCTATCCTATACCAGCCTCTACACTATCACATCTAAGTCATTCATTAAAGCTCTTCAGGCAGGATTTGTGGGTTTGGCCCATTCAGGCTTCATAAGCTGAGCACTGGCCATAGACACAAACATTAAATACATGCATAGGAGAAGAGTATGTCTGACAGAAACAAGAACTGCTCGCATGCAGGGGAAAAAAAAACAAAACACCACCTTAGAATTGCGATTAAATATGGAAAGTTTCTGCCAGAAAACTCTTATCTCAAACCCTGCAAGGAACTGAAAATGGGCGTACCATGTCAGACCCTCACTGCCACCGCTGGCAAGATGGTATTTCAGAGAGCGCTTGGCTGGAGTTAACAATGTAGGATTTGATATTTTAGTTCTAATCCAGATAAAATTATCAGAAACCCTGATATCTAAACCATGTTCTTATCCTTTAAATTGGAAACTCTTTGCATAGTTCAGTGAATACCTGCTCTATCTGTATGCCGTACCCATTGAAGGCTCCATTGTCCCAGGAAGTGTTTCGGTAGATGTCATCTACTCTGTCTATCAATTCAATCTGCGTAGAAAAGAAAAACAAGTTTTCATGCAATGAAGATCAAGGCACTCTGAGAAGCTGCAAGAAGCAAGAAACACTTGCTTCAAATTAAAAATTGAACCTCATAACATAACAGACATACTCACTGATCCAAAACCAACAGTACTTGGATCCAGACAGTATTATCAAATATCCTTGAGAATTTTCCATCATAAAAAAGCTGTACTAACTTTCCCACTTATCACCCTTGTTTGGGTAGTGGAAGAGAGATTAATATTAAGAGCAAGACATCTTGGGAAACACTTCACTCATACACTCATTTTCCAGGTTTATTTTGGGGAAGGACAGGGGAGGGAGCCGTTTCTACTGCTTTGTTTTAGCATGAGGCTTAGCTAGTTTAACTGACCCCTGAGGCTTGCTTCCCTCTCCCAGTCAAAAACCTATTATTTTCCTCATTACAATTCAAACACAAGGTTCCAGAAAATCTCTCAGCAGTGCTCCCTATCAATACCTCCCTTTTCAAGCTGTTCTCATCTTCTCAAAAACTACTGAACTTGCAAAATGAACGAGAAGTTACAGTCAGAGCCACTTGATAGTAGTTTATGTTTTAGTTTCCCAATCACTGTGCTGTTAACAGTACACATCTATCCAGGAAACAGAACAGCAGGTTAGCCTCAGCACGTCAGATGCTGAGATAACAGCATCTCTGCAAACACAGGAATTGAGGCTCCATCACCTGGGGAATGTAAACATTTCTGGGAACAGAAAGGTCAAAAAGCCAGCAAAGGTGGAACAGAGTGATTAGCATTTCAAAGATTCAGGTCCAGAAAAAGACTTTTGACAAACAACAGACCTCCAAGAGTGATTTCATTTGGTTTTGGTCTCCAGCCCCCAAACTCATCCTCTCCACTTCTGCCAAAAGGCTGTGGGCAGGCGTTCTATTTCACAAAAACTTGTCAGATAGACAACTGGTTTTGGCTGGGTTACTTGGTAACCCGTACCCAAGATGGAGGCCTGCTTTCCCAAGAATGGCTTGGGAAAACACCTGCCTGCCGACGAGAAGCAGTGAATCAATTTCTTAGCTTTGCTTGTATGCACAGGTTTTGCTTTACCTATTAAACTGTTTTTATCTCAACCCACCGGCTGTCTCACCTTTACCCTTCCAATTCTTTCCTCATCCCACCCAGCGGGGTGAGCAAGTGGCTGGGTGGGGCTGAGCTGCCTGTTGGGGTTAACCCACAACACCCATGTACAACCAAACTAATTGTTTACTGCACCTGCTTCTAATTTTATCATTCTGGACAGCAGATCCTGAAATAGTTGGGGGAACGGGGGGCGTGGGCAATCTATACAAGTTGCTTGTGCCACTCGAGCTTTAAACATGCTACAACTTAAAAGATGCTTGGACCGTTTGCAGTAGATTTCAAAATCCAGATTCTGAAGCTCTGACTGAAAAAAAAAAAAAAAATCTTAGGCAGAAATAGCACAGCCGCAAGAAGTATGTGAAGGGAAAGGGTTTGTTTATAAGTGAACGTGAAGACTACTTAACTACACTATCACCAGTATAAAGTATTTTTAAGGCGTGATTTAGCACTTTCCCAGGTAAAAAGCACACACAGCCATGAGATGTAAATCCATTATGCTGTACAAAGTAGTATATATGTTAATTACTGAATCGACATTTTTTTCTGCATTTATTCCAGCAAATTGTAACAGAGTATATTTACATACCAAATAATTTATAGTGGTGCTCTCTTCCCCACGGCCCATATACTTGAAAAAGCGATGATCTGCCACTACCAACATCTTGCACGTGTTTTTGGAGCTCTCTGGAACAGCTCTTTTCTTCCGATGGAAGCTTGCTAGTGTGAACATTTTAAATACAATTAAATAAACACTCAGTTAAAACTGACACTGCTGTGTCTACTATCCTTATTTAAGACACAAATGTGAGTTTGGGTGGGTTTTTGTGGGGAGAATAGGGATGTTTAGTTTGGGGTCAGTTTGGTGGATTTTTTTTTTTATAACTATTCCTAATTTTTTTCTTCATAGCAGTCTTCAAACTTGCTGTAAGGAGAGGATTGTATAGCAGTGTAATAGAGTTATTTAACAGATATACCTATAGAGCTTTTACGGTCATAACCTCAGGCTCAACACCTCTCCTCCTCCTGCTCCTAGTCATTATCCCAACCTCAGCTGACACACCAAAGGACAGAGGAAAGAGAGACTCAAAACTCTGAAAAACCCATCATAGCTCAAGATGGACTCTTTGAGTGACCACCGAGGCCAAACTGGTCCTGCTGCACAGTGCACAGAAGTACAGAGTTGTTTCAGTGTTCGCCTTAGCGTACCTCCATTGCTGCCAGCCATCACAACAGACACTGCTTAGGCCTGATGAAACAGGTTCCTCTCCTTAGCCTACACACTGGTAGTGTGACACATCCTTTCAACAAGCCAGGAAGAAACACGCCCTGAGCGACGGTTTCTTCCTTTCATCAGCTGTTGGGGCTTTTTTGGATGAGGAACAAGCATGAGGAGAAGTGCTGCTTTTCCCCCACACACACCAATGAATTTAAAGAGCTAATAGTTAAACTAGAAGCAGCAACACAAATTATCACCCAGGTTCTGATCTTACTTGCCGACACAGCCAGAAGTGCTCTGCTCTCCCAATGGACAGACACTCACCTTCGTTTTCCTTCCGGTCTTCCAGTCCTTTTGGCAACAGTTCTTCTTCATCCAGCTTTAAATAACCACACACTTTGGGGGACTGCAATCTTGAGAAATCTTTAATATCTCCAGATCTGTAGACCAGCAGCCTTTCATCTTGCACATTATCTACAAATCTCCACAGTGGCTGACAGTGCAAGAAGAACCGAAATGCAATTAGTGTAGGAGCACAGTGAATACAAAGACTAAGTCTATGTAAGTAAAAAATTACATGTATGCACCATCAGATCTCCACAGCTTTATGTATACACACACAAATGCATTGACTACAATAATTTCAACCACAGCAGTAAGTCTACTGATAAAACTACATCCACAAGAAAGCCAATAGAATTCAACACTTTCATGCTACGCAGGCATCCAAAAATCTATGATCATCTCAACAAAGTGGTGGCAGCTACCTGATAAGGCTGTAGAAGACAGAATTTTTCTTCCCCTCTAGAATATGAGTAAGCTGAGAAGGCACTTCAAGGCTCCTCCGCTCCCTCCGTAACAGTATAGAGACTGGCACAGCCAGGGAGGAGATGCTTAAACTATGCTAACACGTACACTGAACAGAAGCACAGGAGCTGGCAGATAACAGAGAGTATTTAATATTTAAGTGTACAGCAGAGCGTAGTCTTCAAGGCAGAAGGCAGGCTCTTCAGCATTCAATAGCTACCCAGGTCACTTAAAAGTATGAAAATTTCTCCAAACCCAAAGGAGGTCCTGAAACACAAGGGCTGTGCCAGCCCAGCAGCCACATGTCTGCTGCACAAATTTGAGGGAACATGCTTTGCACCCTAGGGCAAGGTGTGAGGGCACCAGGCGTTTATATGAAGGTACTCAGCCTTTTTGAATGGTACAGGAGAACCACAAAAACAAAGACAGACAATGACAGAGCATGCTGCCTTTTGAGAATGTTCTCTGGGACATACCATCTCTGACTGCGCATGGGCATCGTCACATCCAGGGCTGGTTAGGGGCCAAAGTTGACCCAGGGAGGCTAACAGCTAAGCAACATGGGCAAGCTGGAGCCTCCATGCCATTGCCTTTGTTTAGCTGTAGAGACACAGCCAACAAGGAGCAAGGGGGTTGGCTGTGTGGAGAACTGAGACTTGCTTACATTAGTCTGAACCACAAACACAAAAATGCTTTCAATCACAATCAAACAGCTCCTACATGCTCTTAAGGTAAAACACAAGTACAGTGGTTTGGGTTTTCTAGTCACATTTTTGTTCTTTAGCATGACTGGATTTCCCAGGTTTACCCATAATTCTGCACATCCTTGGGTTTCGAGACAATTACAATATCCATATAACAGGCAGCCATAATAACTGTTATTCAGCCATTCTAATACAGCTTGTGTCTGGGAATATACTGCACTGAGCAACTCATTAGGATAGTCTCTAATTATAGATTTGTTGAATATGGTTTTTAAACCAATAGTTTAAAATAACAAGCAACAAAAATGGTGAAAAACAGAAACAAGGGAGCAGGGAAAAATACCAGATTAGTAATGGGAAAAATTCCAAGACTTAACAAAGCCAAAATTTTAGAAAACTCAACACTGACTCTGCTCAAAAAGCTGCACCATTTGCTATTCTACAGGACGTGATCACCACTAATTACTAATATTATCCATTTATGTTTCTAAAACCCTTTTCTGTTTAAAACATATCTTCTGATTTATCTAAAACATGCAAATGTCAGAGAATGTCACTCACTAATAAAACTCAACACTTGCAAAAGTCAAATTGGTTTCACATTTCTCTCCCTCCTTGTCCCAAAATAAACACCACCACCAAGACTATTTTGAGCTACAGAAGTGTCAATGTGACAAATCAGAAAGAGAAACACCCACAGGAAAAAAAAAAAAAAAAAAAAAAAAAAAAAGAAAGGATTGTTTGAATACAGCTTTCGGCACTAAAGCATACCTCGATATTGTATTCTTCTCCATCAGTACTGATCCTCACTGTAAAATCTTCATTGCCAATATGTGCCACAACCTTGGAATTATGCTCTCCTTTAACATAAGCAAGGAAAATATAAATTAATTCAGCTCTATCTGCATGCACTCCTGCACAGACACTGCTTGTTGGATTTTTTTAATTGTTTCTAAACTTCATGCCAAATTACTTTTCTCAGTCTCTGAAGAACACTATACTGTCCAGTTTAAAGAACAAAAAAGAAATGTACCAGCAGTACCCCGCAAATCTTAACCTCCCAATAGTCATAGTCATCAATACTCAGATTTAATTGCTAATTTTGCAGAAAATGTTGAAACCACTCTGGGGGTTAGTAATGGGACACAGAATATTTCTGCCAACAAAAGCAGCTGGCATCTTACTGCTATCAGCCAGCAGTTTCATGGCGTCAGCCGGCATTCCAGTGGAAAAGACTTCACTACATCACACAGGCAACATGAAAATCAAAACAACTTAGCACAAGCTTCAGTGCTGGACTAAAGTGGAGTAAGCCACTCTTTCTTTACAGAAAAGTAATCTGTGAAGAACCATCTTAAAGTGTTTTAATATAACAATCTGCACAACACTGCATCACCACTACCTGGGCTTTGTGTTCTGGGACAAGGAACATTCACGTCCTACATTCCAGTTGGAATTAAAGCCACCATCAGCATCAAAAAAAAAAAAAAAAAAAAAAATCACAAGCTGCTGCTTCAGTAAATTATACCTTTGCATTCTGCCAAACTAAACAGAAGAGTCCTATCTTAGAACCTTAATGCAGTAGCTCAAGAAAACCCCACCATCAACCAAACCTAAAAAATCCCACAAACACACCACAAAACCAAAACCAGAAAACCCAAGGGGCAAGAAAATTAAGTTTATTTGTTCATCCTAACCATATCTGGTGAAAACGAGGGCAATACATCATTTACTTTGGTCAAGATACTTGTGCAAAGCTGTGCTTTCTCAGCATTGATGCAGTCTCTAGTTCATACTAACCAACAACATGTCCAGTGAAAAAGTCTTGCCATTGAACACGGTATTCTTTTTCCTTGCCTTCACCATCCACAATTAATGCTTGAAATTTTTCTGAAAAGTGTTCAGCAGTTGCAGTTAAGTATAATTTAAAGTGCCTGTAAAAGAATTTACTTCCATTTATTTTTAAGCAAAGTAGACACATAACAGATACATCCAGTCTCCATTTTACTGAGGGTCCAAAAGAAGTTAGAACACATGAGCTCAGATAAGGAGGCTACAGAAACATACACCGTGTAATTCGTAACTTCAAATATCTTTAAAGAGTCAAAGATGTTAATAAAAAAATTTAAAATAACCCCCAAAATCCAAAATGGTCACAGTTTGCTCATGATGCACCTTCTCCATGTGCAGTCAAGCAGAAACAGCTACTGGTAATGTTTTAAAGAAAATCAGACCACAGAATTTTTTCATTTATTTTAAATTAAATTACAATTAATTTAATTATATTATTATAATATATTATAATTAATTATATAATTAAATTATTCTGGAATAATACAGTCAGAAGACCATAAATAGAAACTTGAACTCTGTATATTTTTATGATATATTGTCACAAAAACTAAAGGCTATCCCAAGAAGTAAGTAGAGAACCTTCCGTGGAAGGAGCCTCAGGGACTTTTGGTTCATGTGGGCTTTGGGTCAAAGATTTTTGGCACAGCCCTCTGCAATTATTCTGTGATTATCACTGGCAGTATCGCAACCTCACGATAAAGTCAGGGTGCATGAGGCAATGCAAAACAGGGACAGACAGATATTTGATCCCATTAACCTTTTATACTTGGTACTTAAACATTACCCCCTCCAAATGTTTATAGTGATTCAACAACTATGCACAACAACTTGCATGACAATTGTAGTTGTAGATGACAGAGAGGGAAAGGCATACGAGAGCACAGTAGACTGACATCAGATGACCAAAATCAACCCATACTTGTTAATACAAAGTGTTATTTTCACCCTGCTCCCCCATTTTGGATTCACCATTTCAACACTCAAAGCACTTTACTGACACTCAGAATAAAATCCCAACAGCCTTCATCCCTGCTCTCTTCTACCCCTCCTTCCCCTCTCACCTGTGCTTCTATTTCCTGTCTTATTAAACAAAAGATTAAAATAAGTGTTTCACTGAGTGGGAAATTTACACTCAGTATGAAGAGGATTAAACATCTATGAAAAAACAACATACATCTCTTGGGCAACACACTACACACACTCCCTGAACTGAAGGCAGATTTTTCAAGAACCAGAGGACAGTTGAGAAGTATGACAACATTGCTAGATGAAGTATGAATGGGATCCAACCCAACAAGTAGAATTGAAAGAACAGAATAGAACAGAACTAAAGCTAAGAACAAAGCAACAGAATTCTTAAATCACTGTCACTTCAGCAGAATAATACAATGCAACTTATTTTTCTGTTTCCTCTGAGTGTTGTGAAATCATATAACTACGCAGATCACTAACTTAGAAGAACTGGCCAGTCACGACAGAACACAAGACAACTATTTCTGGGTTTGGAACTGCACATTATCACAAACAGAAGGCAAATATGCTATTTTATTACTGATGATTTAATTACCTTTGCAGGGCTGAAAAACTCAAGAGCCTCTCTACGTGTGTCTCAGGCTGCAGGTCCCTCTTCTTCAAAGAGTGTTGCTGGATGCTAGACTGAGAAAGGATGTCGTAGTCTGAAAGCATGGACTCAACTGTGTCTGGAAGAGCAACAAGGAAAGTTTTAGTTTCAACAGACTGTCTCTTTCACAAACGCACACATAAACCAGCAAAACAGAATCTCTCATTTCAACAGCAGGACCACAGTCTGCTCTAATTTTAGGTTAACTATTGTACATTTCTGTAAAGGCGCATTTTGTGTAGGCAAGTAGAAATCATAGTGTGAGACAAGACAGGATTTGAGAGAGGCAAACAAAGAATTTTGTTCACTAATAGCAATTTTTGAGCAACCAACCCCATCATTTTTACTGCCTCAGCTGTGCAGAGCTAATGCCCTCCCTGTTTGCCCCTGGAAACTAAATGGGGGAATCATGCTCCTCACCTGCTTGTCCCCACCTGAGTCCAAGGAAGAAAATAATGTAACCTTGGAAACTTCTACCAAATTCACTGCAGATCAGAACCAGATTTATTACCTTTCTGTCCAGCAGCTGCCTTCCACTTCCTCAGAGCCCCTGATCACTAGCTTACACCACTCCAAGTAACATCACGTGTTTCATTGGACTTTTAAGTAAGCAGCACCACTAGTAAGCTGAGTTCTACTGCCTCTTGTGCAACAAGCCAAGGTTGCCAACTTGAAATCTAGATTGGTATAGCTCCTGAAATTATTATTTTTTTTTTTTTAGCGTTACACTCAATACCATCGTTCATCCTGAAATACGTGCCTCTAAAGCCCAAGCCGCACTGTTCAGGTCAAGGCAATCGCCTTGCTTTTTTTTTTTTTTTTTTTTTTTTTGAGATGGTGTTTAAGAATACCAAAATCACAGGACCCAGCTATTGTCACTACCCAAAACATAGCAGCCATTTCAATCATTAAAAGTCACGTACTAAACATGAGTGTTACAAGCCAGTAGCATTTCCACTACAGTTTGCAGTGGTACAGGCATCGTTCCCTGCTCGAGGTGTGATTACAGTCTGTCATACAGAACCATTACAGGTGCCAGCTCAATGCACCATGCTAATAGAAAATCAAGTACACATTTGGCTTCACAGTGCCATGCAACAATAAAAGCATTTTTTCTGTTATTTGACCCAGACATTCTTAACTACAAAACGTTGTGATCTGTAACCCAAGACCCTGAGAAGGGCTCCTGTTTCAGGGACAAAAGGCAGAAGCGGATAGCATCACAGCTGAATTATTAGGTTGCTTCAACACTTTGTCTGTCATCAGGCACATAACTTTACACATCAGACGTCGCCAGCAGGCTTGTAGGAGGCCAAGTTGCTCGATGTCTAGAGACAACAGCAATGACACACCAGCTGTCTGAGAGAGAAAGGAAACCAGCAATCCTAACCTCAAGGACCCAGTTCTGTACAGGGGCATTAGATAACTGGGAAGCAGCAGGGAACCAGACACAAAATTCTGTAGACACACATTCAGTCCAGGGACCCTGTGGGATACCAGTGGTTTGCGATAGAAGCCATCATCAGATGGGATGGGGAAAAGGCACAGATAATTGACTGAAGCAACATTTATGCCCAGCTAACCCTCCAATTCTCAACTAATACTTAAAGGAGATGTCAAAGGACCAATACAGCTACCAATAACGATTATATCACTTTTCATCCCATAAGATCTTTGGATGCTTTTCAGACTGCAGGATTGCTCATCCACTGACGAATTGCAGCTGGCTACAGCAACCATTTTGCAGCACTATACAATAGCTGTTATGAAGGAAATGAAGAATAAACTTCTTCTATTGATCCAGCAATGGGAACCTTCAATAGACAGAATGTAATTGCCTGAGCTAAAGTAGAGGAAGTTTGCAAAATGGCAGTAACTACAAGTATTGACAAAGCGCAAACAAGGTTAGCAAAGTTAGCCTTGAAGCGGCTGAAAAATCTCTGAAATTTACAGATGACACAGGGGCAATCAAGAGCAAGCTTTAACATAACGTGAGGTAGCAAGGAAGGAGGGAACCTCAGCTACGCCCAACTGTCCCACACTCCTTCCCCCACAAATATTGCATCCTTTCCAGCCAAAACCATCACTCCCTATGGCCTGGTCACAGGAATGAACAGTGACTGTATATGCAAATATAATTAACTAGGTCTGAAAAAAGAGTGAGAAAGGAAGATAAAGAAGGACTCTTTCCAAAACAGTCTCCTTCACATTGCCTGTGGGAAACTATGCTACTTACAGCCTTTTTGAGTGACAGCCCTCCCTCATTCTCTGGCTCCAACAGAAGCCCTGGCTTTGCTTACAGAACAACAATGCATCCCAGGAACATTCAGGACTGGCATTCACAGCGTGTCCGTTGTTCCAAAACAAAGGATCCCAAAGTAGCTCCTAGAGGCTTTCACTCTACAGCTTGAGGGCCCACAAAAAAAATGAGCATGATATACTCATCCATTTCTTGCTCAGATCCACAGTACACCTTTGTTGCCTCTAGTTATCGGGTCCTGCAGAGGACAGTTGCTTTCTTCTGGAACGAGGTTTCATGTTTTCCCACAAAATATGGCTGCTTCAGAGCACTAAGGAAAAGTGGGTCAGCAAATCTCACCATCAACAAAAACAACATCAGTTTCTGCCTTTCCGTTACCTATGCAAAACTACACTTTTCTGTATCAAAGACTGCCTGATGCATACAGCAAACAAGAGGAACAAGCACAGGTCTGGAATTTACCTCTAAAACTAGTGATCTGTCTTCTCTGAGAGCAACTCCCTTCTCCCTAGATCACCTTAGATCTTCCTGTCCTCACTGATGACTTCCTATCCCGTCATCTAACTACTCTTAGCACTGTATTTCCAGCAATGTGTTGAATTTTTGCATTAATTCAGACCTTAAACACAAAGGACATGGGACTTGAAGGAGCTGATGGGTTTTGTTTTCATTTACTTTTAAGATTATCCAAAACATCTTCAGCCTCATTCATTCATTCATTCAAGTAAGGAATGCACCTTTTCACCCAAAAATCATGTATCTGCAGGAGAAACAAAGACCACACAACACCAGCTCCTGGTAGTTAAGACCACATTTTGATTTGAACCCTAGGCACCTGAAGACAGCTTACTTGTTTGAATTGCAAAATATTAAGAAACATGAAAAGAAATATAAAGTCATTCCAATTTACAAAACTTATAAAACACATAAAAATCACTCCTTGGCAAGGTGCAACGGTTTACAGACCATTCAGGGATGGACAGTATTATGAATAAGAAGGTGCATACCATCTTCCACTGGTATGGAGGAGAGGAGGATCTTGGTCACTGGAGTAATTTACAGCTTCTATCTAGCAAATCCCATCCTTTAAAAAAAGAAAATCATATGGAAAAGTCCATTTTGAAGAGACTTGTTGGACTGCCTACTGTAATGAATGTTACTGCTTGGAAGCTGGCATTTTCTACAGCTTGCAGCAAGTTTGATCAGCAGAGTCAATCAGAAAAAAAAAAAAAAAAGAAAAAGCTTTCATCTCCCGTTTCTCAGGAAACTGGCTGTGTCTCAGGTACATTTAATCTATATTTTATAGACTTTGTAATATTCTGCAAACATTACACTAAATGTTAGTTGTCATGCTGTGGCATGATGCATTTAAATGACCTGATGACTTCATTGATTTAAATGGTCTTTGGATAAGACCCAGGCTTGTATCCTTGCCTAGTCTCATATTTGCCAAAACCCAATTAAAAAAACATTAAGTGCTGTGAGAAGGGGTTATCATTAAGAGATTATTTTAATTCAATACCATTTAAGCTTAAAGTAATAGCTAATAAGAGCAGTCGATGCTTAACCGAATGTCTATAGTGCTTTAAAGATAGAAAGTGTTCTTTAATATTTATACAAAAAAAAAAAAAAGAGCTGATTTTGAGTAACCAGTATCTCTTTTTAGGGGAGGAAGAAGGAATAAAGCAAGCTACTATGTGTCAGTCTGTAAATAAATAGCTTTTGTGCTACTTGAAAAGGCTTAGACAGCTAATAAGATTGACATCTGAACCAGAAGATTTCAAGTGCTTTGATGCTATTAGGTACTAATCTATTTCTTTGAACACTTTCATAAAAATGGCCATCTTCATCAGACAAGTAAAGTGGTAAAAATCAGATCTCAGCAAGACAGTTTTTCAAGAGCTTGCCAAATTACATAAAAGGGCACACGATTAATTACGGCTTTCATTTAATTAACTTGGATAAGCTACAAACTAGCTGTTCTAGACTCATTCTTTCCTCCTAATTATACTTGGAGTTACTGTGCTTCAGTGATCAGAGATGGATGAATATCACAGGTGAACAGTTCTCCATTGCAATAGTTAAAGTCATAAATATGTTGATTCATTTCCACCCTAGGCAGCGGAGGTTGTTGGGAGCTCAGAAGTGTAGAGGCAAAGCAGCCTGAGTTATATCACCAGTGTGAAGCTGCAGCACCTAAAACAAAACTTATTTCAGCACATATTAACAAGGGTTTAATTTGTAAGATAGCAGATGATTTTTTTCAAGAAAGCCTGAGACTTCTGCCTTAATCATTATTAAAGTTAATGTCCAGGACCCTTGCTTCAGTCCTCTGCCTTCAATACTGAGAGCAAGATTGAGCAGCAAGGCCAGAGTGTGCCCAACTGTATCCATAAGGAGAGATGACCTTGGTGAGCAATTCTCATTTGGGATGTGGGGCTTAGCATCTGCAGCTTTAGTGATGCTGGTACTGAAATCTTCCAGGACAAAAAGGGGATGATAACCCATTAACATCACCAAGAAAGCACTAAGCGGTTCTGCTATGAACCTGTACTATTGTGTGGTCTCTAACTGAGTGTCAAATCTGTGATCAGCCCCAGTCTGTTGTCGAGCCTCACTCTAAAGTCATCTTCTCCTTCGCATTACAATTGTTGTTATTATTATTGTAATAATATTATATTTTAATTATTAAATTGTTCTTATCTCAAGCCACAATTTCAGCTTTTTCCTGATTCCCCTCCCTATCCCTCTGGGGCGGGGGGAGTGAGCAAGTGGCTGCGTGGGGCTCAGTTGCCGGCTGGGGTTAAACATGCCAAACATGGTGCGTGATCTGGTTAAAAATTGAATGGCACTATTACAAGATTTAGTGCAAGTATAACCTGTGGGTAGGCTAATTGGTACCACAGCAATTATTTACATTTACTAAATCTTTATCACTCTCTCAGATAATTAAGTCTGTCATACATGAATAATTTTCTCCCGTTTGGATATTGTAAAAACTCAGAAAGCTGCATTGCTATGTAGTAACCGAAAATGGGATGAAGCTTAGTTTAAGCAACAACTAAATGAACCTTAGTTTAAAACAATCCTATGGACACCGAGGTTGTCAGTCTAGTGAACGTACAGGAAATATCCCCTTGTTTTTTTCTTTTTACTCCAATGGTTAAATACAAACAAAAAAACCCCACAGGCTGTGTTCCTAGAAAGTAAGCAGTGCTTGACATGAATAGTAAAACCCTGAGACTTAGCTGTGCCATTCCAATAAAAATGGTGATCTCCCCGCCCATGCAGCTGCCATGAAATATGTATGAACACTGCACTGGCAGTATGAAAGTAGTTGCATCTTTGACTTTCATTTCTGTTTTGAATTTCCTTGAGGCCCAACACAGAAATGAGAGACCTTCTAGAAGACATGAATTGTATATCCTTTATGTTAATTCTTCTCCTTAGAAATCCTTGTAATAATGTTCAGGATGTTGGCACCACATAACTCATTATGCTGACTTCATCATGCTTACAGTGCTGCCATAAAAATTCTTACTCCAACACACACTACGTTGGTTTTTTTTTTAAATACAATTATCTTAATCCACATAGAATAACTTATTGGGAGATCTCCTTTACTCATACAACCCCAATTTCCATCCTACAATTTAACTAGTTTGTCTTTCTTAATAAATAATAATTTTACCCTTTTTTTTTTTCCAAAAGTAAATAAAGACCTTCATTTTTCATCAGTTCTGCTTCTCCCATAACAAGATTAATTCAATGAATGCAATGGAAGGGTCTTCAATTTCCCAAGCTAGTAAACAGTTTAAATATCTGATTGCACAGCACATGTTTAGACAAAGCCCTTTTGAAAAGCTCACTTGTATCAATCTTGGAAAGCTGCCCATTTTCAGTACCCATAAAACCACAGGTAACTTAATAGGAAAATAAATTGAAAACTCAACTGAAGGAGGTGAAATCTTTGACTTCACTTAATATTAAAAGGAGAAAAATAGGAATGTTTAGTGAGGAAACATGTAAAAAATGAGAAAAAGTTAGCACAGTGTTTTGCTGCATTAGTGAGACAGTCACTGATAGGATCCAGGAAAGTGCTGAATTTTACACAAAAAAATAGAATTCCCATTCAATTTTACATTTTTGGATTGAAACAATTATTTCTAAAGCTGATTTTTTTTCCTGTAATCTTTTAATTTATTCATTTGGTCATTAAATAAATATCATCATGCTGCATACCTTAAAAAAAAAATTGCTGTTTACTCTTATGCCACCCCCCAAACACACATGACAGATCTTGCTGCTTCCCTTTTCAGTGTGTCCTACAGTGTAGCTGTACTGGAGCATCCAGCTGATCCACACTCCTCCTCCTCCCTCTGATCTGCCTCCTCCTGGTGCAGCAGCCAACACCAGGGAGCCAGCTGAGCCTGTCCTCTCTCCCCTCGCTGTAGCCACATTGCAAGTGTCCAGTGGCCAAAGCCACCACATGCCTGAGTTTTCCTGCTGCCAGAGGGATTTCCATGCCATGAAGTTACTGCATGAGAATACCAGAGCTTTTATGCTCTACAGACAACTAACATATTCTCAAAGAGGGATAACAGCCCCACCTGTTTTTATCTATTATATCACATTTTCTTCTTTAGATCATTAAGTTGTTCATTCATTTATAAAATACATGATTTCCTGCTATATTTGCACAGAGAACATAGAAAGACGCGTCATGAGACATCAGCTGGTTGAAAATAGAAGATATTAATGTCACTGGACAGCTAATTTTCATATGAAATGAATGAACTACATTTATAGAATCCAGGGTAAGTTTACTGGATGGTGTACTGTTTCTCCATAGAAGTTTACCTTTGCACTGAGAACAATTTGCAGAGGTCACAGAAGAACACTACTTTCAAGAAAGATTTGAGTGATTAGAAATCCAGAACTCACTCCTGACTGTAATCACTGACTAAAGAAATCATGCCAATTTGAAATGCAGTTCAAAACTCAAGATTTCTGAGACTATTAATTCATTATATTCAGCAAAGTTTTAAACTCAAGTGCAAATTTAACTAGGTGAGCAGCCTCATAGCAAAAACTGGTTTTAAAGAGGCTATGGATAGGCTTCATTTTGCCCAATTCATTTTGCTGATTCAGGGTCTCCCATCTACTTGGATTTCTGAAAGACTGACCCCAATTTACAAATTGCATTTACTGATTCTTAGCAAAGATCGAATTTATAAAACATTCAAAGATGAGCATATAACTTGTAAAAGAATGACTCGAGGCCCATAAATCACGTTACAAAAAATACCTGTCACTGCTAATATAACATAAATATCTTTTTTTTAACCCAATCCAACTTCATGAAAGTGTCTGCAGCTTTTATTGTTGATAACATGATTGATAGAATATCTTCTAAATGGCTTGATATGTAAAATGTTATTAGCTGTAAAAACAGCTGGGCATTTACATTTGCAAAACCAACAACATGAACGAACTAAAATATTATTCTGCTTAATGCGGTACAGGATTTTAATGCAGTACAGGATTTTAATGCCTTTGGATCAAAGTCTATCATGTTGCTATAAATTATCTTCCTCTATCACACATAACTAGGTTTGTTGGTTCTCTCATTAATGATGACACAGTGCGATTGTTACAGGATGTGTAGCATAATTTTGCTCTGTGTGTCAATCCAGAAGAATGAGCAAATGCTTCACTAGACTGTAACATCCGTTGGTAGCACACTTCATTTATCTGCTGTATTTTATTTTATTTTTTAAACAAACACCATCTAAATAAAAGCATGGTGAAATTATCATCAGCTAAAACATAATATTGATTCATGCACTGTACCTACAGGAATCTGTTGGTAATTTAATACCATATAAAGCCTCTTTTGGTATGAGATGTACATCAGCATGTCTTCTGTCTTCCTGTTCTTAATCTAATATTGCTTGTTTATTCCAAAGGCACAGGAGATTTGAACATTACAGGGGTTGTCTTTTTACTTCCCTAAGCAGCAGTACAGAACCATTTTTCCTGAATATTCATTATAGCCTTGGGCTAGATGGAGCTTTTAATCCTAACTACTCATTGCCAATGGGTAGATATACTAGAGGAAAAACAACTATTCACCTTTTTTTCTAAATGATCACATGATAAGCTTAACTACAACCGTAACTATAAGAATAAGTCCTCAGAAATTAAAGCAGCAAGTTGTCTACTGATTGCATTTGGCATTGGTAATGAGATGAAGCCCACGTCCTATCACCCCCAAGGCAGATACATCCTGCATATTTAAAAAGGAGTGTGAAAATGCTATGCATAGAGTAGGTCACCTCTCCTTGTGTTTCATGGAAAGAAACAAAACCATGAAGAGATTACCACAGAAATGTCTGGCTGTAGATTTTCTGAAATTTCAGATTTTTTTACTAGGACCTATTTTCAGTGTTCTTGCAGGTCCTCATTTGTACACTATCCTGTTACTGCAAAATCCTTATACTGTATCCAGAACACCTCTCTGGGTCGGGAAGTGCTATTGTACCTGTTTAATAAATGGAGAGCAGAGAGCCAAGACAGACTGCGGTGTACCTCTAACTCACCTTGCTTTGGTGCCTAGTTTTTAGTAAGTCCTCTGCGTAAGGATCTGGAAAGGTGTATCTGGCAGAAAACTGCACTCGATTATACAGAATACCTTAAACCATGAGATACTTGTCACACTAACAAAAGAAATATTTTTAATACTTGAATTTAATCTGTTTTTCAGGGTATTTGAATAATGCAAAAGATAGAAAGGGTAACAAACATGCTTTTCTGAACTATGTAAACAGTCCTTGGGAAACACATATGTGTGAGTGTATGTACATATGCATGTGTGCATATATAAAGAATACAAATGTCAGTCTGAAAGATGTTATAAAAATAAACCTGTTACAAAATTTTTCCCAAGAACTCCAGAAAGAAGGTTACCACTCAGTGGAGCACATTAGATGATCTCGTCTAATTAGTGTTACAGAAAATGGACCATACCATGCAATCTTCAGTCCGTCTCTAATTACTATAATGGTGGCAGTTTTGCCTCACTAAGAACAGGGTAAGGACCTTTGCAGTTGTGGAAAGTATAAAAACATAACTCTTCTCAGACAGAACCTGATTTTACACATGTGTGAAGGCTTGCTTACATAGGGCTACTGGAGTTATCATTACAGGTCATGCTGATGATTTGTGCAAGTCTATTATCCTGACTGTGATGATGGGAAGTTCTAGAATGTTGCAAGATCCATTAAGACCTTGCATGTAAAATCCTTAAATCGCATCTATCACTGACTAAAATGACTTAAACAAAAAAGTTGCAGAAATTAAAATATTTTATTCTATTTAATGCAAGTGTAAAGGCTGTCTTTCTCATAAAGCTCAAGTTTTGATGGCCACAAAACTATTCTTATATCTGTCTCTTGCCAATGAGTTCCATGGCTAAACCATACACTATGTCAACATGTTTGCAATTTTAAATACTGATACGAAGCTACAGAAGACTTATTTTGTCTTTCTATTAACACACTTGACACTGTCATAGGATCTCTTATATATGGTTAGTAGGCAAGTGGCACCAAGAGTCCCTCATCAATGCATTCTTCTAGTGACAGATTTTCTTTCTGCACTGGCTCTTCAGAAAAAAATCTTGCCAGCTCCCTAACATCTATTACCACTGGAGGATTTTTTTTTTACATGAAAAAATGTTCCACAGTTAACTTTCTCATTCTGCACAGTAGATATGTTTTCCAAAATAGCATGGTTAGCTATGGGAAAAGGAGGGAGTGCTTTTATGTTCAGAAATGATGTAGCCTAAGAAAAATTTTATAACTGAGAATTTGCAAGATTCAACTTTTACATTTAATTAATGTACTAGTCTCACTTTACTGTATCAATCAGTAATAGTCTACAAGGGAAGAGTTAAACCTATCCTCAGTCAAATTGTTGTCTAAGAGCCCAAAAGGACTAAAATGCACACTCATCTGAAAAACAAGGAGAAAAGAAACTTTCATTGCCAGCAGATAAACTCCATGCAACAGGCAGACAGACTTTCTTCTGGGCCATGCTACCCTTTCCTCATCAACATTACAGAAGCACCACCTGCCACGACCTGCAGCGTGGGCAGGCAGGGGCAAGATACATTTGAAACAGCTTCAGAAAGTGAGTAATGATCATTTCTATAGATTCCTCAGCTATTCAATCCACTCCACCAGCTCAGCATGTAGGTCTGGATCTGCATCTTTTACAGAGATCCCACAGATGTTCTGAGGAACTGTGAGCCTGCTAAGCTGTTAGTTGTCTGTCATATATTTCTGTTCCAGATCAAACGTGGATCCAGAAATACACTAGGAAACCAGAATTTACAAAAAAATAATGAACATTTCTGTTGTGTGTGAAGAGCTACTCTTTTGCTAGTCCTTCAAAAGTGAAAAAAAAAAAGTAGAAGTATGGGAATTTCAGCTTTAAACATTGGAAATCAGTATCTTTAGCATTTACGTCTTTTTTTTTTTTTTTAATTACTATTGCACTTTTCCACAGCCATCTTTTCTCCTCCCTCCTATGAGATGTCCAACATTGCCTTCATAAAAACTGTCTATCTCTAAACTCACCCAAATTTTCCACAGTACCTAAATATAGAATTGCAGTCAATCACTATAGCAAAAGAGACACTATTTCTGAATCTATGGATAATTTTACTGTCTTCTCACATCCTGGAAAGGGGCAGTTTAAGTTGTGCATTTGTCCCATTTCAAACTTAATTAAAGCTAACAATTTTTTAAAAGCCTGTCAAATTAAGGGAAGGATTTCCCATGACAGGAGACAAATAAATCTCTCCTCCTCATCTGGAGTAGAAAATGCTTCCTCATTTCTCAGGAAATTTGACAGCTTTTGGTCAACATCTATTGACCACAGCTGTCAAAAAGAAAGAAACGAGGCAGTTTAACCTAAGGCAGGAATAACAGTTTTCACAGTTGTATGTGAAGCTATCTATATATATTAGGAAAAATTTTAAAAAATGCCTAAATTACTTCAGAGGCTTTGGGTCAGCCTGGTCAACCCCACAAAAATGTAGCTGCTAGATGAGAGCTTATATCCTTCTGGCTAGAATCTATGATATGATGTGATGTGAAACCAATGCCACAAAATAAACTTTTAGAGATAATGACAGTACGTGCATTCAGGACTCTTTCAGTCAATACTGTATAGCCTTTTGGAGTGAGATCCAAAGCATACTGAATGTAGTGGAAGTCTTTTCCAGTTGTTTAGAAAAAAAGAAAAGAAAAAAAGAAAAGATTTTAAAATCACATTAGACATCTTCAATAAAATAGTACAGGAAAATTCTATTCAGGATAAAAATTCAAAAATGTCCATAAATGGATGATTTCATATCTTGGTTTTGTATTGTAATATCTTGTAATTTCATATTCTTGATCTGGGAGGATCAAAATGTTTCGTTCCAGTTTAGGCCTTCAGCTTTTGTTAATTAACTTGCACTTTGAAACAAGAGGTCTTTTCAATATGAAGAGAGGTTGTAGGGGCTTTTTTGGGGAAGAATTTCTAAAAGATTAGAGATTCATATGAGAAGAATTAAACAAGGTCCACATAGCTACCATTTAGCTACACTACCATAGCAACAATATGTACTGTGACTGTTGCTCACTGGCTTAATTCAGGGATATACTTCTTTTCTACTTTCTTACATATTCTAAAATGCTCTCTTATTTAAAAAATAATCTTTTAAAAGAAGTCTACCAGGTAAATTAAGACATTTATGTTATTTCTACATAGTACAATATTCTCTTTATAATTTGAATAAAACCCTGTAACTTCAAACTGAAGAGATATCTTATGGATTTTATAACTAAGCATGCACTACCAGTGGAACAAGCACATTTTAGCTTACAAAATACTGCAGTTTAAGATGTAGAAGTATAGCTTGGAAAATTCCCATTAGCTTTTACAGACTACATTCCATCTTTTTATTTTTCTTTCCACTCAGGCAAAAACATTACCACTTGGAAGACCATGTAAAGCCTATACTTACGCTTTTTCATTATGATTTCTTTTTTGTATTTATAGGGAGTAACGACACCCAACTTATAGATGTTTTTGATGAAGTATAAATCTAAGCAAGAGCCTAGAGACTTGATTCAACTTTTTTTTTGTTTTAATTTTCTGTAGTAAGTTATAAGAACTAACCCCCCCTGCCATCTACCTCCATTCTTAGATGCTAGGACTTTATTACTCTAAAGTAAAGCTGTAGGCACGGTATCATGATTTGATCAGTTGCTCTTAGTCACTGCAAGTTCCACTTGGGGGGAGCCTAATTGAGATTCTTTTTTTTTTCCAGTGATAACCAGTGTGTCTCTGGAAAAAATCAAGTCACTCTGGATTAGGTCCAGGCTTTGGTCATGGCTGAGCTGAGAAGTCACAGTGCTGAGACCCTGTCTATACTGGGAGAGATAACAGCAGGTACTGAGAAAAGCCAACATGATGCTATTACACTACTGTGTAATACTACTTCCCAGTTTTATACTATTTTGAAAAAACTAAAAATCAAAACAAAACAACAATTGGTGCTCATAAAAATTGGAATTTTAAATTTGTGTTTAACTAAATAAACCTTAAAAGACTTATAAAAGGTTTTGACAAAATCAGAATTTCAGTGAATTCCAATTTTATCTGATCCCCATCTCCCTTTTCTTTCTTACTTTCATTTGGCATGGCAGTCACTATTTATCCCTTCTTCAGCTCTACAATTAGAACCTTTGAAAGATGTTAAAAGCATAAGACAAATATCCTTTAATCACCTCACTCTATTCCAAAGGAAAAAATGGGAACAATACATTGTCACTGCACTTCCTTATTGTAGTACACTACTGGAGCTGCACAAATGAATGACGCTTAACAGCATGTTTAAAAAAAAATCCCAAAACCAAAAATCCCCACCACTCCACTCCAAAGCTTTTTAAAATATCTCATCTACCAGCTACCAGTATTAACATAGGTCAGTATCCAAACTCAAGAATACATTTATCAAGGTGCTGTGTGGGATACTTTGGATACCTTATTAGCAGCATGGCACTCCTAAATCCCTTCTTTGATAATGTAGCACCTAATGACTGAAGAGATAACCGACATCAAGAAATGTCAAAAAAGAGCTGGAAATTTTTGATTGACCAGCCGACAAAAGTACGTAACATAAATCTGTGTGAAGAGTTAGAGCAACAGTAAGAGCGATGTCAAGATCAACCACAACTGAGACTAGAAAGGTTTGTGGCTGTCTTTAGTCAGCAATTACTCCCTTTTCAGATCACATAAAAGCTTTTTGTTTTCTCCCCAGCACTAAAAGAGAAACAATTGAATTTATTTTGAAAACGGGGTCCTTTCTCTGTGTAGGTAGTCAAACCATAATGTTTTTCCTTATTCCAAATTTGGTTTGGTTTGGTTTTTTGGTTGTTTTTTTTTTTTTTTTTTAACTTAAAAAGTTAACTTAAGCAACAAAAAAAATATCACTGTTAGAAAACTTTCTACTTTTAAAATTGTCTTTAAGGCTTTTTTAAAAAATTGTTATAGTTATATGACAGGAACAGCTCTCTTTATGTTTCATTGAGTAAGTTAGTTAAAACTGTAGCATCACTGTTTACAGCTATTGATTTTAACGCAACATTAAAGGAGTCAGATACAACCTTTATTTCCTTTGGTTGTGAGAATAAAGGTTTATAATAGTTGTCCTGAAAGGATGAAGCACTGATTGTCAGTTCAAATTATTTGTTCTGGTACTAATTTGGCCTAAAAATTCCAAGTGAAAAATGTGAAACTGCACATTTCCATTTTATGAACTTCTTGGAGATGCTACGTGGAAAGGTTTATAATACAGGGTTGATATATGCAAAGTGTTAACTAATAAAAATGCCTTTTTACCCCTGACAGAACAAAATATTTCATCTGCGTTGTTTCCATCCAAACAAAAAATGTTTCTAATACCACTGTAAAAAAGTGGTACACAGCATGATTAAACAGTATTTCAGCTCTTCAGCTCATGCAGAGGATACCCGCTAGAAGGCCTAAAGGTTTGATTAGGTTTACACCATACATTAAATATTTTAAAGGGAAGCATAGAACTTGAATATATCACTGCTGCAGCTACAAATAGCTTTTTCTTGAGGTCAGGTAGACAAGCTCTCAGTCCTTTCCTATATTAAAGAGGCAGAAAATACCAAATAATTGAGGAAACCATAAACCTTTGAAACCACCAAACTAAGGAATTTAAAACTAATGCTCTGAGAATTATTTCCTACTCACTTTTAAAATGATCATCATATGGGCCTGAATTCACAAGCCTCCCAGTGCACTGACTAACTTTACTAGGAGGTAGGGCAAAACTAAAAAAAAGTATGAACCTAGTTTGAAAATTCTTGTGTAGGCAGTGAAGAGACTAGTTAACACACTGTTAATTAACTTTGTGAAATGGTAGCATAAAACTGCAACCATAGAAAGAAAAAGCTATTAATGTGCATTGCATAATTAACTTTGATTGTGCACCAAGATGAATAATCTTAAAATATTTTATTTTACCTGCACGTAGATACTTGCTGCTGATCATTACCTTTGCAATAAATCATGTTTACCAGACATCATCAGTATGAACAACTGCAATACCTTATGCTGCAACCACATATCCAAAGGCAAGGCAGTCCACAGAATCTGAGCATTTAACCAAAACATTTAACCATGTAGGCCATAGAAATACCTTTGCCCTAATTTTCTACATCTCCCTTTTCTGAAAACTTCTCAATGCATTAAAATACAATTTCAAGAATAAGTACAGGTTGCCATTTGATTTAAAAGAAAATCATACTTTTCTTTCTTTCCGGGAATCACTCACTATATACTCCATTGTAGTTAGGCTACTAAAGTGTCATTAAAACAGCCCAAGTCTTTTTGTTTAATTTTTAAGCAGTGGCAGGTCACTGATACTTTGGCCAAATTGACCTTCTTTGTGACATCTGTCATCTATAATGTGAATTCTAGCTGAAACACTTCCATCATAGTGAGACTGAAGATAAGGTTATCCCCAATTTGCTTTCATGTCTTTGTGAATTTCAAGGAAACAGAATCACTGTTACGTTTTGTAAGAAAATCCATTCTGTAGAGAATGCTTTACATATGTAAATAAAAAGTCACCACACATAAACAGTATTTAAAACCTTATTAACAGCCATACCTTGCCATTAAAAAGTTTCAGCAAGTTGGTAGTGCTGTTACTGTCCTATTTATAATCCCTTTTTATTTTCCATTTTGTCTATTGAGTAATTCAATTAAAAATCCTTCAAAGCAATAATAGTGCATTAAATGTTGTCAAACTGCAATATAAAATTACAGAATAGTGTTCTGATGATGAATTTATTAAACTGTGCATCTTAATTAATTTCTCCTCAAGTATATGAAAACCAGAATTCTTAAAGACAAAATACCAATTAACTGTCATACCTCATTATTAAGTATTGTCTCCTTTAACATGTTACAAAAAATAGAATACTTGAACACATAAAGGACATACAGAACCAAAGACATGGAAGAAATCTAGTTAAATCACAACATTTAATTACACTTGAATCCTGTGAGGGCAAGAGAAAAGGAAATGAATCCTCGGGTACTGCAAGAAGGTGAGTGATGCCACCACCCCAGGAGGGACCACGCAGTCAGCAAGCTGCTTCTATGCAGATTTCCAGAGAAACTGCCCAAGTAAAGTGTTACTTTGAAAGCCACTCAGTGAAGGATTTACTTTATAAGGAGGGTTTTAAAGAAGGAGGGAGCGGAAAGAAAAAGAGAAGAGACATATATGAAACCAGGATGGTGAAAAAATCATCCAAAGAGGTTAAAACAACAAAACTGAACTATCAGAAAGGATGACGTGTGGCTATGATCAGTGTGGGAGCCAGGAATGTAAGCCCAGAAATCACATCTCCCGGCCTGCGAAAAAGCGTGTGTAGATCTACATTTGCAGGAGTTGGAGGAGACAATCAGCATCACCCCTTGTCCCTGCACCACAAATACCCACCCAGTGCAGCACATCTCTGCACACACAGAGTAACACCTCACCACCCAGCCAAGGAATCCTTGTTTCTGAGGAGACTACACCTTGTGATTGGATTTCCTGCATCTGCCTGAGCTTTTCCCTCAGCTGTACTAAGACTCCTGTTCGTATCTGTCAGCTTGGGTGGCAGACAATTTCTACCCCCTACCCAGATGCATATTTGAAACAGTTTCAACTCTGAGAAACATGACTGAAATAGGTCACTTGGTTGAAACACAACAGAGGGCACCGACAGACACAGTGAGATCAGGTAGGACTTACCTTAAGATCCCAGCCAAAATGGATTGAAGTGGCCAATGCAAGAGAAAAAGACAACATATAAATCTTGAAACTCAACCACAAACACCAACACAAACCTCACTTTGATTATACTGGTTTGTACTGGATTTTGGGTGACAGTGTTCCCATTGCTGCTATAGCACAGCGTACCACCACCCTGCTGCACTTTGCATTAATCTGTTGATACAAAAGAGAAGAGAGAGAACTAACACTGCCTGCAGGACTCAATGAATTATAGTTAACCAGCATATTATTGTAGGCTGATAGTAGAATGCCACATGAACACATATATGATCAAATTCTGTTTGGGGCATCATTTATTTAAAATACTTCAAGCTCCTTGCTGGCAGAGCAACAGCAAATTAGCATGCTATGCTGTGCACTTCAATTAAAAAGCAGCCTCATCTTTCCTATTTCCAAGGTACAGCAGGGCAAACCTAATTGAGCCATGCAGCCAGTTCTCATCTTTGCAGAGTAACCAGGGCTGTGGGGTTTTTTTGCTTTTTGTTTTTGACAGATTTGTCATCTTCTGAATGAGGCAATGTGGGCTTTTATGAAACTTGCCTCCTAATTGCAGGCAATAAACATGAACACAGCCAGCAGCAGAGGCTGTAGCAAGTACAGTTTAAGTAAAATGAAAATAAAGGTAAGAAAAGAACCACAAAGCAAGTCCATCTTACATTTGATCTGAATAGTTAAACTACCAGCATCTGGATTTCAGTGCTCACAAGAGATATACACATGCCTCCTTCAATATAAACTAAAAAAAGCAAACAATCCCCCAAACCTATAGCTTAAATGCTGAGACAAGCAAAGATTTTTTATATTTGGGAGTTTAGAAGGTATGACTAATTAATGAGAAATATTTATAAGCTAGGATGTTATTAACTTTTAAAATATTTGCTTATAGCATAAAGAATCTCCGTTCTTGCACTTTGGCTGAGATCTTTGAATATGAGATTGGTTTTCTTAAAAAGTATAAAAGTATCCTCTGTGCTTTGGAAATTGAACTGATGTGTCACTTTTGACTTGAGATCTCCCTAACATACTGATCATCTTTCCCCAAGTGAACAGGTAAGTCTATCTGCTTCTTTTTATCCACTACTACTGTTGTTTACAAACAGGGAAGGACTGTGGGTGATGTGGTGGTCAGAGGACATCTTGGGCATAGTGATCACAAGACGGTAGAGTTTTTGATTCTTGGAGAAGTAAGGAGGGGGGGTCAGCAAAACTGCTGTGTGGGACTTCTGGAGGGCCAGCTTTGGCCTGTTTAAGAGCCTGGTGGACAGAGTCCCTTGGGAGAGGGTTCTGAAGGGCCGAGGGGTCCAGGAAGGCTGGACATTCTTCAGGAAGGCAGTATTAAAGGCACAGGAGCAGGCTGTCCCCATGTGCTGAGAGACGAGCCAGCAGGGGAGAAGACCAGCCTGGCTGAACAGAGAGCTCTGGCTGGAACTCAGGGAAAGAAGAGTTTACCACCTTCGGAAGAAGGGGCAGGCAGCTCTGGAGGACTGTGAGGATGTCATGAGGTTACACAGGGTGATTAGAGGCAAAAGCCCAGCTAGAACCCAGGCTGGCCACTGCTGTAAAAGATAACAAAAAATGTTTTTAGAAACACGTTAGGAACAGGAGGGCCACGGGTAATCTGCACCCTTTATTGGCTGGGGGGGGAACATTGCCAGAAAGGATGAGGAAAAGCTGAGGTACTCAATGCTTTCTTTGCCTCTGTCTTAAACAGCCAGACCAGCTTCCCTCGGGGTACTCAGACCCCTGAACTGGAAGACAAAGATGAGGAGGAGCAGAGAACTGAGTACTCACAGACCAGGAGGAAACAGTTAGAGACCTGCTGGAGCTAGTTCAGAGAAGGGCAACAGAGCTGGTGAAGGGTCTGGAGCACAAGTCTTACGAGGAGCGGCTGAGGGAACTGAGCTTGTTTAGCCTGGAGAAAAAAGGCTCAGGGGGATGTTATTGCTCTCTCTGCAACTACCCGAAAGGAGGTTGTAGCGAGGTGGATGTCAGTCTCTTCTCCCAGATAAATAGCAACAGGACAAGACAAAAGAGCCTCAAGTTGTGCCAGGGGAAGCTTAGATTGGATAATAGGAAAAATTTCTTCACTGAAAGGGTGGTCAAGCATTGGAACAGGCTGCCCAGGGACATGATGGAACCATTGTCCCTGGAGGTGTTTAAAAAATGTGCAGATGCAGTGCTTAGCGACATGGTTTAGAGATGGACTTGGTAGTCCTGGTTAACAGTTGGGCTTGATAATCTCAAAGGTCTTTTCCAACCTAAATGATTCTATAAAATGATTAGCATAGGAGACTGTTCAAGGGCAAATCACATTCGCTAATGATTATAGTATATTAGCCTGCTGCTGTGTCTGCGTCATAAAAAATAATTTGTTAAAGGTAAAGCTATGGAGACCAGTAAGAAGCAGCAGCCTAATTGCAACAGAAATAAAATAGAACAGACACCCTTTGAAACACAGGCAGCTCATAGCGAGCATTTGGTTATGACTTCCAGGGTTTTCAACAGGAATCAAGCAGCTGTTTCAGCTCTCTTCTGGGCTGGACTGCCCTGCATTTTGGTAGGACAGTTTTGGCAATATTCCGTTATTGCTATGGTTGGTTGCAATTTCTATTTTGCATGGATACCTATAAATCAAAAAGGCTGTTTAAAGTGATTTTTTTTTTAACACTTATTTTACCAAATATCCAACCATAATTTTAGGTAGGTTCTGAAGTCCAATCTCATCTAAATGGCTGTGCAAGGAGTAGTCCATGTTTAACTATGGAACTCCTTTCCTGTGAGCTAGGAAAGCATCATTCTCTCCATCTGCCAGATGGGAAACAGGAAATACACAGTGTAGCAGGGTGTATTTTCCTGACTTAAACAAGCTCATTCACACTTCATGTAGGCTTATGATAAGACAGTGAAAAGACACAGTCCTTATACTTTCATTTCATTACTCAGACCACCAAAAAACCCAGCAAATCAAGTCCCCATTTGAAAAATCACTGGTTCTGGATTATATAAAACAGCCTAAAACGTACAAAGTTCCAAAACGAAGGTTGCAAGCGATGGATTCAGCAACTGTCACAACAAACAGATTCTGTAACCGGTACAGTAGGACTGTAGATGCTATTAGAATACTGACAGCTAACTGCCAAAACCACCACCTACCTGTGACAAATAGCAAATTCTGATGTTAGATTTTTAAAAAATTTCTTCAGGTAATGTGAAAAGTCAGAAAAAAATTGGAAAAATACCAATAAGAAATTTTCTTTAAATTGTCCTGTAAGCAGTGCTTTTAATTATTCAGTAAGACATTTGTTTCTAAATAACTTGAATAATTTACTTGTCTTCATTCATCTGATACTAATTCCAAAGAAAGTGGTAGATGAAGAGTTGAATATAAGTATATTGTGTAGGTATAAATCTTAAATAAATTTAGTTTAAGGGAAGAGTCTTATTCCCACCTGCACTCTTACTTGCATCTGTCGACCACTACGAAACTTTACGTTCAGAGAAAAACATGGAAATGTTTCATTAAAACTAGAAAGTGCTGGCCAAGTTTCTAAGGAAAGCTTAGGTGTAAACAGATCTAGAGAAACCATGGAAGACAAAAAGAGTGTTTCTGGTGGCTGAGGTGATCAAATGTGTTCAAACAAGGGAATACCAGCCCCATGTAAGGGATTTTTGAGACCCTTATTTCAGCAAATGTCTAAAACTCTACCAACAAGTTTGACTGACCTTCGATTAAGCCATTTTTGTATCATCTCATTTGTTACTTTCCTGAGCATGCTAAGAAATTTGTCAGGTTTTGTCATAGGTTTCATCATTTTGCTTTTGCCACTGTTTTTGCCTGGAATTACTGTCCATTGAAAGCCAACAGAATCTGCTTTTTTAAGTCTGCAGCAGTGGAGACTGCACTCAGACCTTGTTGCCTTAACTGCTTAATATCCTCTTCTAGCATGCAGAAATTTCAACTTTCAACATCCAATCACTGGATTTCATTATAATTTTGCTCAAGTAAGAGGCCTTTTATTGTCAAATTTCTGTTTCTTATAGAGTGTTCCTGAAGAATCACTTAACTTTCTATTTAATAAGTTACACTAATTATATATATTATATATATATATTATAGTTCCTATTAAATCCTTCTGTCATTCTTCTCATAGCATTCCAGTCAGATTTTAGCATCCCTCTTGAACCATTGCCAGCAAAATTGGACAACATATTCCCCACAACAGTTGCACTCACTCCCAAATACAGAACTTCCAATCTCTTTAGAACATTAGCCCTTTATGCTACAGGTTTTCTATCAGAGTTAATACTAATCTGGTTATCCAGCATGACCCCCAAGATCTCCTTAGCATCATGAGGTCTCAGGGCAGTGCCTTAATCCGAGCAATTTCATCCTTCCTAGACATACAACCCTGCTTTTGACAGTATTGAAATGGATACTGGTTACAAGTATACAGTGTGCTAGTGTTCCAGATCACCCTGTGCCTGTCACTTTTACTTCTTAGCTCTCACAATCTGTGTTCTTGAGTTGGTTTTACATAAGTTTGGCTCCTAATGAAGGTATCAATGAAAATAATATATCTACTCTATTACCTCCCCCAGAAGTAACATCACATGAGAGTGACAGAAATTATTTCCCATGTATTAGTATTCACTCTACCACTTTCCTTTAATACATTATTAGATCTTGTATCAGCCTACCCAACACTTTGCCTGGAACCGATGACGTTAGACTGACAAGCCAAAAATTATCTGGGTCATCTCTATCTATCTCTTAGTAGCAGTGCACATTTCTGTCAGGAATTTTAAACTGCAGTAAACGCTACAGTTTAAATCAATAACTTTTGCTGAAGACCATGCTTATACTTATTGTACAGAAGAATGGTTAAGAAAAAAATTATTCCTCTCCATTCAAGAGAAAATGACGTCTGGAAAGAAGAGAAGCCACAGCCAGGGCTTTAAGGTTTTGTGGAAGCAGCTTTTACTGTCTTCAAATATCACAGCAGTTCAGTTGGAAAGTAACATAGTTTGTTAGAAGTCAGTAGAAACTCTGAAACTTCAATATGATGTGGTAGATGTATAAACTGTTTGACTGTGTAGCATTACTCATGTTTCATTTAAAGCAAGACTATGAACACTATTTCTGTCTCCTCATGCTGTTGAGGCATGAGAAAAACCACAAAGAACTAATTTTGGTTTTCACTCAATTCTTCTTCAAAGTGTTGTCAATTTATTCTCTATTTCTATATCACAAGTTTCTCTTGCAAAGAATTTTACAGACAGCAATGAAGGTAAGTTGTAAGTTGCTAGCATTTTTTCATTCCTGTTTAAAGTAACAAAGAAGAATTTGCAATGATTGCATTATTTTCCCTGCCAATATATTAAACTTCAAGAAAGAACTGTCTAATCAAGATACCTAACAGAAAGACATTGCCAGTTGAATCAGATTGGTTTAAATTCAGTCGCTTTCAATCAGTTTCTGCTTTTTAAAAAAGTACCACATATCAAAACAGTGAAGAGTACAAAAGGCCACTTACAGTTTGATTTAACAAGCATAGTCTTCTTTCTGCACGATGGCACATCAAAATCTCAGACACTGAACACTGCACTGTTGTTTTAGCTCTAAGCAGTACTGGGTTTCAGTTACAATAACTGTAAACTAATACTGTCATTTACATTATGTCTCCTATACATGTGAATCTTGAGAAAAAAGTAAGATTCACTTTCTTAGAACTACAAAACACATATGGAACAGTTTGTCGTTTCTGAATTGCAGAGGGCTGCTGCAAAGGTCTATTTGCCACGTGTAGACATTTTTGTCAGAGAAAAAAAGAAACACTGCTAACAAAGAATCCTCACAATATGCAGAAGTCCCAAGGAAGATGCAGTCCTCCAGCTACCCCTGCATCATGCTTTGTTATTGACAAGAGCCTCACAAACCAGAGTTTGAAAGGAAAAAAAAACCAAAATCCTGATTAGGTAAATTAACTGTTCTATAACTATGCAGATTGGAGGCAGATACCATCAGATATTTTCTGTAAACTTCTAAAGTGCTAAGATCAACCCAAGCAGACTACTAATTTAGCCTACAGAATGAGAATGCATGACAGACCCCAAACTATTAATCATGCCACATTCACACGGAAAGAGATGGCATCTTGTTCACAAATTGTTGTAAACCTTTTCATTACTTGGGAGGATCCAATTATTTAGAATTATTAAATGGAAAAATAATTGAATATTCAAAGATGTACAACCCAATGAATTAAAACAATTCTTATCCTACTTTCATGACTGAAACTAAGGGTACCTAGATAACAGAGGTAGCAGTAAATTAGAGAGATTAGTCATTGTTCTTGTTAGCTAGGAGCGTTCCTGTAAATCAGACCAGTTTGTTGGCTAATCACTCAAAAGATCAAGTAAATTAAAGGCAAAACTAGATTAAAAAATATAACTAAGAGGTTAATTTACATAATACATTGTAGGATCTAGTAATTCATGAACAGGATGCAGATAGCAGGGAGTAGGGGGCAGGCATGGGACTGAACAAAAGGTGGATCTGAAAATGTTGATTTAGCACCAGAGGATTTGTGGTAGTCTGTAGTATATTTGCCTTTTATACCAAATGTTTTTGACAAGCTGTACTGCAGAGTTTTTACCTACAGGAAGCAGAAAATCACAAGTGAATCAGTACTTCCAAGGAAAGGTTAGTTAGAAAATCTAATTTTCTAGAAGAGAAACATGAAGAATCAAGAGTTTTGCTGATTCACATTCCTCTATGAAAGTTCTTTGTAACCAGAATAAGATCCTAATTGCTTCAGTCATGCTCGTGATCCTTCAAAGTCTGTCCTATATATCTGTTCTTGTATCATTCATGTTGTTTCCAAAAGTGGTATTTGAATTTCACTCACTCAAAGGCAGTCCTACAGCACAAGCATTATACACAACACACCCTAAGGGACCAGTATGTAAGAAATATTTTCAGAATGTCCTACAAGCACTTAAAGCTGCTCTGAGGGTTTAATAATTGCTTAGGTTAGTGACAATTAAACGGGGGGATTCAAACTGTGGTCAGTTTTAACCGCAGCCTGTCAGTGCATGGAAAGCTGTCACTCTGGTCCTCCCTCACCAAACATGGACAGAGGTAGACAGATTTGCTCAGGGTTTATAGGATTAATATAGAGTAGGGGAAAGACTGAGGATTAGGATAATGTCTAGCAGAAGTGGGAGGAGGAGGGGGAAGAGGCTGAGGCTCACACAAGGTTTTTTGGAAAGCAGGCACTCTCAGTTTGGAGAAAGTACCACCCAGCAGCTCAGTTTTGCTGAAGCTGTCAGAATGGTAAGGCAATTAAGACAAAAGGTTGCAGTCAAAGGAAAAAGGACTTGGAAGAAGAGCTGCTTTTAACCCCCTAGCTGGAGCCACTGAACAGACCCATTCCACTCACAGCACTGTCAAATCTAATTGCTAATTTGCTTATGGTAGCACATAACTGGCAGTGTGTGCCAGTCAGTGCAAGCACAGAACACTCACACATTTCTGAAAATCCCCACCACACATATTTTTCAGGACAGGTCCCCATGTCACTGTTTGAACATAGCCAAACTAAGTTAAACATAGCTAACAGTTATGGTCATAATGTGTGGAAATTGCTGCTTTTCTGATCTATATTGTACTTCCTGAGAATTAATGCACATATCTTAAAAAAAATGTGTTTGTTAGCTTCAGAAAGCCAGTGATCAGCTCTCCCAATAAGAGGAGCTTATTTCTGAAGTTCTCCAAAGCCAAATAATTACTACAAAAGTCATTTGGTGCCTCTGTCAAGAACAGGTATCCTTCAAGACAGCTCTTAATTTTTCTCAACCTACTATGCTACAACCAGTATTCAAAATAGGAACCTGAAATCATGGCCCAACAGCATTTTATTGAGATATTTAGAGAATTATGAAATTAATGAGAGGCTAGGAGGTGATAGAATTATTAAAAGGCATGAAAGTTCTCTGGATATGACCAACTCATATGAAATGAAACTGCGTTAATCATGAAATAAATTCCATACACTCAAACTGGTAAAAAGAATCACTTCAGAATAATATGGCCTCCATGTAAGGCCTTTCTTAGGACTAAAAAGAGTTAAGAAACATCAGCTGTGTTTAAGCCCCCTTTTCCTTCAGATATATCATTAGGTCCCCAAAGCACCTTATCTCTGCCAGCTGGAGGTCTAAACTGATGTTATTGAAGTTTTTTGAACTATTTAACTTTAGCTATTCCATTTCTGAGCTACAACATTAAACAACTCAACAATAAATCAGTGCAACAGTTACTGAGATTTATAGCAAAAATTCCAAGCAATACCAATATAAGTGGCTGTCTCCCAAGAGGAACAAGTGTTAATATGAATGTATCTATACTAACATATACATCATACAACTGGAGAAAGGGTATTTACATAAAGAATGTTCCTGAATCTCAGAGAAAAAAAAAGTATACACGTTATAAATAAATTCATTATTAACTTCTACTGGTGTTTGAAGCATGGACCATGTGAAAAGATGTTGATACTTACATTGACATGTGGTGTTCCTTCAGAGAAAGAACAGATTACTGTGTGTGCTACTCATTCCTTGGCTTTTCCCCCCATTGCTGATAGTCCACTGAAAACTGAGAATGTAAAACTTGTCATACAAGCACTGAGCAGCTGTGAGATAATGACAACTTTTGATTACAATCCTGAGCTGCATTAGACAAAATAAGAGAACAGACCAACCAAATTAAAGGATGATAGCAGTTAAGTAGAACTGCTGCAGTGTTCCTGATTTTTACTTCAAACACCAAAATTAATTGTGTCTAATTCAGTGATGATTATAAGCAAGAAATATAGAATAAGTTTCTAACCCAAACCCCCAAGAACCGGCTCTTGAAGTCTCCTTACTGCATTGGCTGTAAGTCTGACAATATAGCTAGATCCCCCTTACAGCAAGCTATCATAATACTTCGTGAAATGAAAAATTACTGGACAAGCCCCTTTTCCCAGATCAACACTATGTATCAAAAGCCTTTTCAAAAAGTCACTTCACCTACAGGCTACATGCAACGGTAATATTTTCAAATTTAAAAATGTTTTCCTAAAACAAATGATTAAAATAGTATCCAACTCTAGCCTTTGCAGGCCATCAGTCTCCAGGTGCATTTGGGCAGTGAGAAATCTATAGAGACTATAATGGATATCCCAACGAACTAAAGATCCTGCTTACTAGGCTAAGAGAAATTTGCAAAGACGCCTCAGAAATTACATCTAATTAAGCAGTACTATTGGTTGAAGATTAGCTTGGTTTTAAATAACTTTAAAAACATGGAAAGTTACATCTCAACTCTGGAATTTAAGTAATGTTTTAAGCTGAAATGTCATTATTTCTTTATCAGAAGGTTTAAAAGATGCCACTGAGTAAAGAACTTCACATTTGAGAAGATATGACAATAAATAGGCTTTTATATTCCCAAAAATATTCTTTCATACAACTTGAAGCCAGATCTTTTTTTTTTTGCATTATTCACAGATGGTAATAACATATTGACCTTTGATCTGCCAGCAGTGTTTGCAAGGCCTATTCAACCTCCAGAGGGAAGGAAAAAAAAGAAAGTTTCCCCATATTGTGTCAAATAATCTGTAAAGGTAAATTTACATTTAACAGCTTAGTTTATCTGACAGCTTGCCACTGCTTCCCTTTCTTCCTACTCCTCCCTCCTCTTCCCCTGCTCTTTCCTCTTTCTTTGTGGTTTTCAGTAGCCACAGTTCCACCCTCTGCCCTCTTCCTTTACCACATTTTGGCACTCATCAGGATTCTCTGGGCAAAGATTTGACTCATTAGCTCAGCAATAGCCACCTTTTTGCTTGGTTAGTTCCCTGCCAGTTTAGTGAGCAGATTCAGGGAGCAGCCAGCCAAGGAAGCTGTGGGAATAGTGTCCAGGAGTAGGAGAGGGAAGCAGGACGCCTCTTCTCAGCACCACACAGCCATTACAGCAGTTCAAGCTTCTCATGTAATTTCACCCTAAGTGAATACCAAGCAGAAATTACACCATCATTCAAAGGATCCACTTCAGATTCAGGTGAAAAGAAGGAACGTAACATGACATTTCTGGTAAGAAAAAGGAGCTATGAAACAGGTCTGAAATCCTGACAATCAAAATAAATCTTACAAGAAAAATAAAGGAAATCATATTATATGAAGGTCTGTTTGTTCCCAGTTAATAATCGACACTCTAAGGTAAGGGGTTGAGTAACTATACGGTGCCATGACAAGCAGAAGTGAAATATTTGAATCTGTTGAAAAATACAAGTTGGTGATATAATCTCACAGGCATCTGGATGCCTATTTGGCTTCAGCTGCTTGCGCCACATCGCTTGGCACTCCATGCAGCAGGCGTCAGCCGCTCAGTCAGAGTCTCAGAGTCCCCGTGTTATTCAAATGACCTACCCGGCCCTGCAAACGAACAGGAGACAGCTGAAATTAACAGGCTGAACGACTGGCAAGCTGAGAATTTTTCTCAGCCACTACTCCTGTATAACAAAATCCACAACAAAAAAATAGGTCTCCTTCACTGAAGAAATTAGGCCTGTATTTGCAATGAGTGTTATCTGCCATAAATAATCTTATCAGCTCTGCTAACAATAAAGTTCTGCATAGTCTTATCATGTATATATTTTTCATTAATACTTGGAAAGGCTTACGCAAAACAAATTGTGGGGGGGGATATTTTTTGCCCACCCACAGCACAGGATACTGAATATCTGGAAGCACAGGAAGGATTGCCAGAGTCTGAAGTCATCATGTTTTCACAGCAGTTTCAAGTTGCAGATAAACAGCTGAGCTTACGCGCTTATTATACACGTCAGTATAAGGTCTCCCATGGTCCCTGGACCGCTGCGGCAAGGCAAGCCTTGAGCCCTGCAAGACGGCAGAGTCCATCGCAGCTCACTGCTGCCACGAGAGCCACGTTCCCTCCGTCTTTCTCCTCACACTGCTTATCCCCCAGCCACAATCCCATTCCTTCTTACTCCCTAATGCTGCTGTTCCTCTTGTCTCCCATTGAGCCTGTTCACCTTACCGGCACAGCAGACACTCATGGATTTGGAGGTTTAGGTTTGGGGTGCTTTTTGGTTTGGTTTGGGCGCTTTTTTTTTATTGATTTGGTTATGTTTGGGTTGGGTGGTTGTTTTGGGTTTTTTAATTGCTTTCCTGACATATTAGCAAATTCAGTTGGTTTGCAGAGTAGTCAGAGGAAGGAAAGTGGCTGGAAAACGTGGCTGGAGGAGCGGGAGGAGAAGGCAGCAATCCTCCTTTGCTGCCGAGCGCGGCAGGCTGGGGCTCTCTGCACCAGCACTGCCCAGCCACCGGCACAGGCGGCTTCACCGCCGGGCAGCAGGGTCAGCGCCTGCCCGCGCCTCAGGAGATGGGAAGCAACTGATGCAACCTGCACAGCTCCCATCCTGCAGCCTGCAAACATGAGGTCAGTCATTAGAGGAACCTACTGAATGGCTTCACCACCAGACTCGTCCCTGCCTCTTCTGTGCACACACCCGCCCCTGCCCCAGCTCCAGCAGAAAGGTTTTCTCCTAAGGTATTCCTACTTCAGCTCTGCCTTCTAGACCAAATCATCTATACTTTCAAGGCTTCCACCAGCAGCACTTGTACTCAGAGGAACAACACCTGGCACTAAGCATTCACAACAACCTGTCTGCAAGGCCCTAATTTTGCTGTGCAGCCCTGCCAAGGCCCATAGACCCAAACACCACGACTGCTCTGTGTTCTCCAAGAGCATCAGAAAACCAGAGTCACAAGTTCACCTTGCTGTGGACAGCACAATACCTGTGTGGGTTTTGTCACTTTCCCCAGGATTTGACCCTGGTTATGGGGTATTTGTCTTCGCTTAATGGAACAGAACCAAACTACATGACAACTAAAGCTGGTTCTCAGAGCCCTGCTAAAAATTCCCCACACAGTTGGCTGGGTAGGATTTAAAAACTCTGCACTATTCTTAGAAGTGTGTATCTGCAGCAGTTGGAAAATGCTGGGTTGCAAGCAACGCATTCTGCAACACGTTTAAGGCTCTGATCCCGACTCTTTCAGAGTCTTTGTGGTTTTATTTATTTCAGTTTTCGTTTTTAAAAAAACCCAAACACAATCCTATCTCTTAATCTAGACACCTGAACGTATTCTATTAAGATTCGCATATCTAATAATCCCAAAGTAATAACACTTAAACTATTCACTGAAGTGTGATTTTTAAATGACACTACAGAGTTTGTTAAGGCTGCTTAGGAAAACCTCCCATGTTTACAGCTTCAGAAAACATTTCCAAAATACATGACGGCAAGAATTGAAAGGTGTCTGGGAACATGAAAAAGGCTGCAAAGAAAGTGTTTAACTGATAAAAAATAGTTAATAGACTTCGTCAAAGTTCACTGTGTAATTTTAGAAAATAGAGGCAAGATGATCCATACTTAGCACAATAGCATTTATAGCTCGGCTTCACTGTGCATATAGTATACACCCCTGTCACGGAAGAGACAGTGGAGCCCGTGCTGTATTCTAAAACTTCTTTATAATATTGAAAGATATCTGACAAGCAGATTTATTATAAAATGGTTAAAATAATGTTTTGAAAACAATTAAAGGCAATGATCAACAACTGTTTCTTTAGTTTGATTTTAAAGACTTAACATATTCATAGTTGTGAATAATGACAGGAAGGGAGTTGTACCAACAGAAACATAATAGTTCAAGGCTTTTCCTCCCAGGGAGTCAGGGTGTGTGTCTGCTCAAACAAGTAAAGAAGATAGAATTTAGTTTCATAAGACTGCATAAACCTAAGGTACTCTGCTATTGTTTTGCTTCAGTGAGAGTACCCAAGAAATCCACAGTTAGAAGACCTCCCTAGTAGGAAATTACTTCTCCAAAATCGGCCTTCAGGGCAAAATTTTAATCCTTCCTGAGAGCTTGAAGAGGTTTTGTTACAAACTTCCTCTAAGATCCTGAAATTGTACGGTTTTTGAAACTATTTCTAAAATTGTATAATTTGGGATAATGATAGATGGACATGAGGCTTTTTTCTGCGTGTGCACCCCCTCACACCCCGATTTATCCCATGGCTTCAAGCATCCTGGCTAATATAAACTGGACTCTGACTAAAGTATAACAGAAGGTATCTTAAATTTTATTCACCTGATAAGAGTCAGGCAATCCCACATGCTAAACAGGTCAATAGATTGAAGATTTAGTGACCAACAGAAACAGAGGCTAGAAAGCTATAGATGTGTGAGCCACAGACGGAAAGGAAGCAATGAAAAAGTCTTCCATAGACACACTACACATGACTAGTCTGGTAGTTATATGTAACCCTAGATGCAATATTTAAACATATACAAGTACTCAAAGATGCCTAATATATTTACCGATAATTATCTTATATATATATATAAAAATATATTTGCATATATACACATATTCATGTATATAAAACTATATTATGGGAATAGGTTTTAACTTCATCTTTTAGGTTGTCCTCACTTCAAAGTTCTTTTTTTTCCCTGTTATTAACACACACATTTTTCATGAAATACCTTCCAGCTTAGCTTGGAATTTATGACTTGATACATGAAAATATGTTATTTATAATATGAAAGAAATCAGGTTAAAGTAAAATAAATTTATTGCAATATATGCTGCTTCTAGCTAGTATTCTTTCCCTGGACTTCAAGCCTTTTATTTACTGAGGGCTGTTTTCCATCACTGAGAATCACTGAGAAGTGGTAACTGTCTTAACCTTTTTAGCACAGAAGAGAAACCAACCAACCAACCAAAAAAAGATCACAAAAAAAAAAAAAAAGAAAAAAAGAAGTAGCACCATGATGAACCCCGGAAGAGTTCTTCAGCTGGTTGTAGAATAGACAAAAGCTGTTTACTGCTTATTGTGAACATTAATGCACTGTTGACTGAAACAGCTGGAAGTACATTCAGACTTATGGTGGCAACAGCCTTCAAAACCAACCTTTGAGTGACACAAATGAACCCTGTTTCTTTCGGGAAGTAACATACAACTACAGAGAAAGTCTCTAAAAAAACCCAACACATTTTGGAAGCAACTACCTAAAGGCTTTCGTTGTCTAATTGTATGCATTTCATCTGAAATAAACAAAAGGGTTTTTTTAGACCTTCAAATTTCTATTTCTCGTTGGCCTATTTTTCACCTTTTAAATGCAAAATCTTGGTTCTAGCTGGAGAAGAGATCATTTCTGAATCAGCTGAGGCATCCCAGACACCAGACCTTTGGGTCAATTGACAGAATGCTGCAGTAGGCATTTTCCATGAGGGATCTTCCACAAAATTTATCTCTTCTCCATTCCTCTGCTGTCAGAGATTCAAGGCTACAACATAAAGACAGATGCACAGTGGCACTATATTTGCTCTCTGTAAGAATACAAAATTCACTCTGACACCAAGTCCAAAACACCTTTTTCCTGCTTCAAACACAGCTGCAGAAGGCAGCTCATCATGAAGCAAAATAATCAGACAAGATGCACAAAATGGTGATTCATTAACCCAGTAACCACCCTTTTCCAGAAAATAGAAGCTAGTTTTCCACTGATAACAATCTGAGCAACTCCCCTCGCTTCAAACACTCTTTTTCAAAAAGTGAAAGCTTCTTGCTCCTTACCTTTAATGACATATTTTGCCTTAGAAGTAATTGTTCATTTCTACAATGGTCTGTAACTCACTGTACATGTTTAGGTTAATGACAGGTTTCAAAAGAAATCCCAGTGAAATGAGTAAGAGTAGAGCTGAGGATGGTTTTGTTTGTGGAGTACAGCCAGTGACGGCCACTACAGTTCTGAAGTGTCAGGATTTCTCTATGCCAGTACTGACTTTGCTCCAGAAATGGACAACTTCCATTTCCAGCTGTGAAAGTGCTTCTGTGGTCCTCTTTCTAGATTTTGGTTCAGGATATTACATTCTTCTAAACTCCCACCTGCTTTTTTGTAAGGCTTCATAATGAAACTCTTTCAACTTGTGCTTTAGATTCTCATGATTATTCCTACATTAGGTTCCCAGCGCAAGATGGAAACGAACAAAGGAAGAAGTGAAGCCAAAAGAATACAACCTGTATGATTCATGTGATACAGCAAACATTTTCTGCATAACTCAGAGAATCTGTTCTACTAAAGCAAAAACATAGAGTTACCAGTTACAGAAACACAACCTAATGCATTATTCTTTCAAAAGTTACCCACCCACCCACCGTTGTTTTTTTTCCTCCTCTTAAACTTGCAGAATAGCTAGATAGTTTCCTCTGGATATCTTTCTGGTGGGAAAGTTATGAAAACCCTTGTTCCAAGAATCCTGCAGACTGAAAGCACAACTGTTCAGGTTCACTGATCTAACAGGTAACATTGTGGATACTCCTGCTGGTGAAGCAGGAGTAAAAATGACAGCTGGTCCATCTCTTGTCTTGCACATAAATCCCATTTAGAATAGGATTAAGATAACTGGAAAACAACCTATTGACTGAACAACAAATCCTGCCTAGCAAGGGGATATATTTGATGTAAACAAATTAAATGTTTAAAGCAGGCTTTAAATACTTTCTTAATAATGGTCTCTTTAAAAGGTAACATTTTAGAAACCATCTTCAGTTTACTTCAGTTTACTGGGTCTTTAGATTAGGGAGAAGACGTCTTAAATATTTTTCTGGTTTGTGAATATATAACATCCACAAGTAAGGTTTATAAAAACATTTAAATAATTTTGGAGCACAAAGTTAGGAAAGCATTTTAGATCATAAAAAAAAATAATAAATAAAAGTTACACAATCCCATTGATTCTGATTTGAATTTGAAATACTTATTTCATTTCTCCACCCATTAAGAATAGAATCTCATTTATATCATAGCACAGATTCTGGCCAAAACAGACTTCTTATTTCTGATGTAATCATTTGATGCTTTAAATATTTTTATAGATTTTGAAGTCCACATATACACTTAAATTTTAAGATGAACTTTGCAGAACACAAAGATGAAATAAGTTTAGGGTTTTTTTCCCAAATATAATAAAGTAGGCTATACTAACTTATGAAAGATTAAACAGGAAGACTGTCTCTCTATTGGCTTCAGCAGCAAAAATTTATTTAATTCAGTTGAGTGGTTGAAGTTATTCTCAAACCCACAAACTGAATCCATTTAAATTCCCATGTAATCTGTCTTTTGATACACACTTGCCTTTGAACTTCACATTTGCTTTTATGTGGTAATTTTTTACATTTCAGCTGCTGATGAAATGAGGCATATATTGTTTTTTAAAAAAACTTAATTGGAGAATAAAATATGGGGTCTTCGCAAGTTGGAACAAAACCTCTGGGTGGATCACAGTATAAACAAAACATTAATGCATCCTTAATCCCAGTATAGAGGGGGTAGTCTGCTTGTGCATACGGATGAGTGATGACATACTAGAAAGATGGAAATTGAAATTAAGTATTGATTCATATTGAATTATAAGGATGTAACTTCACCATCAAGTGTTCAATTCTGTAGCACAGAATTCGCTAGTATAGTGACCCTGATTTGCCACCAAGATTCAGGTCACTGTACTGACATGTAAAGTAAAACCCCTTACCAAATCCTGCTGAGTTTAGTCATCTCTGAATTAGCAGGAAAAAACTCCAAAGATGCTGACTGAGTCTCCTGTTGGTGTCCTTACAACGACTTAAGTTACATGATACTGACGGTAACAAAGGGATTCCAGGTTCACATTATATCTTTATGCTGTTTGAATTCAGCTTTATCTTGCTTAGAATTTTTTCCACAACTGGATTTTGCTAGAGGCAGTTCCACTTGTTTTTCAGGTTTCCTAGATGGATTTTGGAAGGCTGACTCCCACTCATATAATTGGAAAGGTCAAAACATACGCCATCCCTTAAGGAGCATAATGCTGTTTTCAGCAGAAGTCCACAGCAAAAAACCCCTTCAAGTCAGCTGAATGGAAATTCAGCATGAGCGCCACTGGCATTTTAGACTCATCTTGGTAACACTCAAATGATGATCCTGAAATCCTTACTTAGACAAAGCTTCCCTTGAGTCCTAGACAGCTGACCAGTAATTGCATTACAGATTAACAGTTGCATTCAATGACAGACCTCATTGCTTAAAGTTTATTTTACTTCAGGTTAGAAGTTCTAAAACATTCTTCCAGCTATGAATTCAGCTTCTCCAAATATTTCACTTAGGAAACTGAATTAAAACTGCCATCTCAAAAAAAAAACATGCCATCTACAGTGCTAACATAATGACAGTTTAAAAAAAACCCCACAGGTAAAATAAGTTTCATAAGAGGAATACTTAATAAGTTTAAAATACCAGTTTATCACCAGAAGTATAACAAAGGGAAGAAAGAGAAAGAAAGAGAAATAGGAATGTAATGTTTACTTCTACCATGGTCCTGGAAGATTTGGTTTTGGGCATTTAACAGTTAAAGAAGCAATGGCACGCTAACTGAGCACATTAAAACAAAGAGTTGGCAGCTTCTGAAGGAAAAGGGCTTGTGCTCCACTGTTCCAACTTGTCAGTCAACTCATGCCAGCACTCTCCACGTCTGCCTTTTCTACACACCCTCATTACATGTGTCTGTCTGGACTGATCTGCTCATCTGTTCAGGGACTCTCCTAACAAGTCAAAAATTCTGCCTTCTCTCTGCTCTGGAATTGGATCAAATCACCTCAGATTTTTTTGTAGCCCCACCAGGAGGCTTTTTGCTTATGGTCTCATTCTGTTTTCCTTCACTACTTGTCTGTTTTTGATTTCTAGAATGGAGGAAGCTGAATTGCTGAAGGAAAGATTCCAGGCCATAACAGTAAGTGCTTATAGTTATAACTCACTATTGGGGGGGAGGGAGGGTTTTTAAAAAAATTAAAAAAGGTTTAGAAGAAGCATTGTGTTAACTAGCTACTGTATGTTTTCTGAAGAATGATTTATTCCAGGACAGAAAAAGAAAGTGACTTCTGTCTGCTTGAAATTGTTACTTTTTAATCCTGGTTTATAAGCTATTGCTTTAAGACGGCAGTTGCCTGTACTGCCTTTATTATGGGTTGTATTGCACTCTGAAATTAAATTCAAAGCAGTGAAAGTATGCATGCAAATCAGTGCTGGACAGTCTAAAATACATATTACTGCTATCAAAACTGAACGTTTGCCTGAAGGACAGCAGGTCAAAAGGCAGCTAGAGAATTCCAGAACAAATCAATTTTCTCATTGCACAACAAAACTGAGAGATGAAAGATTTTTAGTTTTGCGCTGTGGGATTAAATACAATTTCTGAATTATTGATGATCTATCGTAAATATTGCTGCCTGACAAGTAAAAAAGGACAAGCTTGGATTCAGCAATTTCCTACCTGTCCGTTGGGGGGGGGGGGGGGGGGGGGGC
>JAVJGJ010000030.1:14360385-14380239 GCA_035590215.1 Microhierax caerulescens | reverse complement strand
CCCCCCCCCCCCCCCCCCCCCCCGACTCAGGGGAGTTTATGCTGAAGATGTGAGAAAACATTTTCAGTTTCTTTTCTAAAGGGAAATCTGATTCAAAGATTTATTGCATTTTAAAGGAATTACTGAGCTATTTTTTAAAGGAATATAACCTGATGTAACAAAACCAACTGAATCTAAATTCACATCTGATTTTATCTCCACTGAAACCTATTCAGTTACAAAAGAATAAACCTGAAACCAAATTTGTCCCTTTGAGATGAACGGAAAACTGCAGAAGGATCACTCACTGTCACAGGCAAACTTAAAAACAAATAATGGTAACAAAGGTAATTTTCACACTTAGCATAATAGATTAGTTATGAATGGCTGAATAAATGGTGGGCAGAGTTAAAAAATAACCTTATTGAAACCAAAATAAATGTGATCAGACATAGCTGGAAATCTACTGGAGCTGAATAGTTTGGGTTTTAATTTGGTTAGGTTTTAATTATGACACTCGATAAATGCCAACAGGCTCATTTATTGTATTTACTTGAGACCTAACTCAAGCCCACAGTAAGGTAATTTGAAATGTTTTACAGGGTTTAGAGTATGTTTGTTTGCTTAACTGTAATGGTATTTGAAGTAGACTCATAACCTGGACTTTGTCTCTAGCGTATGGGCTCGAATGATAAGAAATATTTTGGCGATCCAGGGAAGTCCAGGCCTGGCCATGGTTTACACTCCCTGGTACCTGGTACCTAGCGGGAGGAACGGGGCAGCCCAGTGCCTGGGGAGGACTCCTATAACCTACTAGGGGGTTAGTGTCCTCTGGCTGCATCTTTGTCTCCAGATGAATACTGGAGAAGTATTTTATTAAGAAGCTGTGGCAGCGTCCAGTGTCTTGCATTACAGGAAATGGGAGAGTGTATTTGGGTTCTGGCCATGACTTCATCTGCTACACTTGCTGCCTAAAGGAGCTATTTGTTTTCTACTTTTCATCAGTTGGGAGCATTTAATTGAAACAGCGTGGTTGTTACAATGCACTGCAGCAATGAAGGAGCCTAAATAAGGTGAAGTTATCATCAGGTTTAAGAATCTGCAGAATGAGTTGTTTAAGAAAACAACATGTTACAATTACAATTATGAGTTACTCGGTGGCTCTGGGAAGGTTTGTCCCAAGCAACATACCTGGGAACTTCAGTTGCTACCTACAAGATCTATGTTGTAACGGATCTAAGAGAGGATAGCGAGGGGCACTTGGAGCAGTGAACAACTACACTTACGCTAAACCCCAATTGGTTTCTGTTGTTAAATGCCTGGCTCCTTTACAGAATCTGGCTTTCACCGAGCCACTAGGAGTTTTCAAATTCTTTTTCATATCTTCTCTATGTAACAAATAAAACAGGAAACCCCCCATTATTATTATTATTATTATTAGATTTGGATACTCCTATAGCTCTGAAAAGGAACCGGTTTTCTCTGTTGTATAGCTTCCACCTGCTGCTGGTGTACATAGAATATAATCAGTAAAAAAATCAAATGCATCCATTTTGTTAGAGACTATTGCATCTTAAAATACAGATGCTTCAGCACTGGCTGTGGCAAATGTTGAGAAAAAACAGTCAAAGAGGAACCTTAGGCTTAATCCTTTCTCATCATTTTCCATTCTATAGCAAAACAAAAATTATAGAAGATTTTAATTGTGATTAAAGATTTGAATTATGACATTTTTGCAGCCTCATGACACCAGTAACTCCAGATAAAACCCCTCAATAACCAAGCATTAATCAATACCTCCAGAAAATCATATAAAACAAAAACACACCAGGAAAAACATTAGCTGTTCCACTGGCTTTGACAGTACATGGCATCTGCCATGGGACCAAGCAGACCAACACTGGCACCACTGTGGAACACAGACACCAACTAATGGACTTGGCACACAAGATATCCAAGCAAGACACTGCTCTGTAGATGTGCCTCCCTTCCTTCCAGAGAGATCCAGTTTAGAGCACAATTCTTTTCTGTGCCAGAAGTCAGGAAAGATTCCAACATGTTTCAGTAGGAGTAAAAATTAGGACCAAGGTTCTTCTTACCTTGCATTGATGCACAACAGAGAGGAAGGGATGAAGGTGCTCTTTCATAAAAAACAAATCTTGCCCACATTAGCAAGACCATAGTAAGCGATGATTAGAGGACATCTGCCAGCAACCTGATTATCTACAGGGGCAGAGTATGAGGTTTAGTAGAAGTATGGATCCCTTAGCTATCTAGGAATTAACATTTATTCCATTAGATGTCTAGCCAAAGCTTCGTACAGCAAGACAAGGTTTGTAGACAAAGCCTAGCAGAATACACTGTAGGAAGTGTCCTAACAGGTTTCAAAAATTATTCTGACAACACAAAGTTCAAAAATGTTCTTCATACACCTTCCTTAAATTTAGCTTCTGGCATTAGACTTTCAGCTTTCTTTGACTATATATTTAAAAGATGATCTATTTCAACCTATTTAATCTGGATAATTGTGTAATGGATGTTTGTTACCAACTAGTGAAACTAAAACATGCTAGAACATCAAAGGATACAAGTAGAAAACTTGTAATATATATATAAAAAAAAAATCAGATGCAAAAGAAACATAGACCTCTAACAGCAACAAAAAACTCCAAACAGGTAGAGTTTCATTACTGAGTTGGTTCCTTATTATACAGGTAATTTAAAATGCAGTTATTTGGGCCTTTATGCTCTAACTTCTGTCTGCACAATATTTTTGCGTACCACTTCTCATTTCAGACTGCCCAAACTCTTATTACACATCTCTGCTGGTACAAAAATAATATTTAAATTGACTTAGAATATTTTTTAATAGTGTAAACTAAGTAAGAGTTCATTCTCTGCCTAAGAATCTTAAGCAGAACTTTAGTACAAAGAGTAGAAACAGTTTACAGATTGCTACAATTCTTAAAGAAACACAAGCTCTTGTCACACTTGGCTCATCTAATGATGGATTATTTAAAGGCCATCATACAATGAGATCAGGAATATTTCCAATTAAGGAAAGGTGTGAAGGTCAAAGACCAGATACTACGTCTCCAAAACCAAGACTGGCTGAGTAAAATCCAGCATAGCAGCTCTTTGATAAAGTCTCTAAAAAGGGACATTGCAGAAAAAAATTACATATTGTAGTGATCCTAAATCAGTTGCTTTGTTAGCTGTATTGAAGAGCGTAGGCAAAACTCAAAACCACTACAGAGATGAGGGTAGCATGTATCTTGAGGCAAGATCCCTGCCTGCCCTGTTTGGTGTATTAAAGAGGCAGGCTAACACCACCGAGGAAAAACAGTAAAGTACAGATAGTGTTTATAGGTGGCTGCTGCACTTCACAGACTGCAAGGCAGAAGAGGTCACTGGCACCCATACCCCTGCCAAGTCCCAGCACACCCCCAGCTGTGCTTGGCCAGCCTGCAGCCCTGCCCTCCACTCCACAAGGCTCAGTGGCTCCTTCTACTTCCTGCCCTTCAACAAAGTGTCCCTATAGCCTGTGGCCACACTCCTAATTTCCAGTAACAGTCAAATGATTCAGCCAAGCAACGCCGCTTTTCCTATTTCCAAATCCAAGATCCTAGGGAAACAGTGGAGAGCAACTCCCAGCCTTACACCCAGCACTTCCTTACTGACTTTCTACACTCCTTATGCACACTGGTTCCTCAGGTGGGCAGAAAGGGCAAGCCCATTCCTAAATTTGTGAAGAATTTAACTCCTTCCTAAACCATACTTGTCTGAAAACAGCCTTAAAACCCCCTGTCGGTAATCTGTTCTAATTGAAAGGGAAGGGGGCTTAGCCTCCAGCCAGCAAACACTTCTGCGCAGGACAACAGATGATTTAATTTACTCCCCTAAAACATACCAATACACACCAAGAAATAAATGCAAAAGTTGCCATGACCAATAACAGAGTTTTTCAGCAGTAAGGCTGACCAAGAGAATGGCCTATTAATACCAATTGTAAAAGCTAGTTTCCTTTGGCATTTCTTTCCCACTGGCTGCTGAGGGCACCAAGTAATAAATCAGTGTTTGGCCTCATATAGAGGAGCCACAAGGATACTCCACCTGACAGCAGCTATGCAACGAACAAGAGGCTCAAGTGCTGATGCTTTCAGAGACTGTAACAGTATGTAATAGTATGAAGGTGGCACTATGATAGATCAGTACTACTTGAGCTTTTTCCTTCTAAAATTCAGCAGCTGTGAAAAGAGCCTTTGCACAGACAAAAAAATATTGAGAGGTAACAACATATATGAAGCATACTATATTTCTCTGTTCATCTTTATCACTGTTTGACTAATGAAATAAATTTCTAAGCCTTTGTTTATTCCTGTTTATTACAGCTATTAGCCACAAAAAAAAGCACAAACTGAGTGCTGGATTCACCAGCAGCTCATTTCATTCAGTGATGTATCACAGCTGCGCAGTGTAGACCATTAGATTCCTTCCTCTCCTAAATGATGTGTGGGCTGCCTTAGGAATTTTGGTCAGGATCCATTTCTAAACTCATTCTGCATGTACAACTGTGCTGAAACGATATTTATTTCCCTACCCTTCCAAACAGTAAATTATTTTTAATTTGGATCATTTCTGCTTCATGGTCATTAACATGTTTAAATGTACTTCAGAGAAAGAGTAATGGAAACCATAACTGCATAGGACATGAGCTGTTGCTACAAAGAATTATGCATTGCCTGGGCATCATACAAGCTTTAAAATAAGGCCTTATTTGCATGGATTGATTTCACTCTACTGAACAACATTTAAACAATTTTTTTAGCAACAAATCATTTCTCTAGAAGTTTTATTGTTCTTTTAATTTGTAGGACAAAAGAAAACTGCAAGAAGAAATTACACAGAAACGTCTAAAAGTGGAAGAAGAAAAAATGAAACACCAACATCTAAAGGTAAATGTTGGACTTACATAACTAAAGATAGCCTCAAGTCATTCAGCATGAATAAAGGTTTTGAATTTTGGCATGCAAATCTTCATGCATTTAAGTCATGCTTTTACTGTCAAATTTTCACAGCTTTTTGGAGTCTTACCAGGACTCCATTTGACTTTAATAAGCATCACCCTTTGAAAAAAATTACTCAGGAGGTAATGTTATTTGATCACTTTCATGGCATAAAATGAGATCATAACCAGGAATAACTCACAGCTGAAAATTAAGCCTCATACTTCAGACTGGGTGTGTTCACTCAATTCCACTACAGCAACCTCGCTTCGTACAGGGTGCAGCAAAATCATGAGGTCTAATTTGACCTTTTCCTGGGAAAAAAAACCCTACAGCAGCCTACTTTTATTCGGCTATAGCTTTTTATCAGCTTGTTTAATGACTCTTTGTTAAAATAATGCTGTTTCTTTGTATATTTTAACAAAAAGTGCATAAATGCTGCAAATACAGTCCTGAAATATGGCCTGGTAAACTCAGGATTACAAAGTCCAAATTACCAAGAAACTAAAAGATCCACCTCTGCAGACACTTGAAATTGTAGCAATTTCTACCCAGCACCACTATTCTTTATATGTCTATTGCAACTTGGCAGTACATGTCATTCAGGGAGATGAGACGAAATCTATGCTTCTAGAAATATGCACAACTTGGTGTTTACACACCTTTTTAATTATGTGAGTAGATAAACAGTTTCAAGAAAAATATGTTGGAATCCAACACCAGGAGCATGGCATGTCTCCTTGAGCAAATATGGGAGAAGCATATTTAGAAGAAACTCCTTTTCAAAACAGACACCTGATCCTGGGGTTCATCCACCCTCTTCTTTAGCGTCAAGTTAAAAAAAAAAAAAAAAAAAAAAGAAGTTACGATAAAGTAGTTCACTGGGCCAGGCAAGCCAATGCAAAAGTCACCCATGTCACTAGTTCTATTGGAAGGTATCAACCATAAGGATGGGCTTGACCAATTGCATAATATCTTGCCTAGAACAGAGGGGAATATCTTTTCCAAGTCCTGTAACTAAGGAGCAGTAAACATGGGACTCTTTCCCTCCATCTTAGTACATGATTACACTGAGTACTGCAATTTGTGATTCAAGTTTCCATGCTTATAAATTCAGGATGACTCTTTTGCCCTTCTTTTATGGGCAAACTGATCTGTTCTATATAACCAGCCAATACTCACCACTGCTGTGCGCAGGCAGAGTACTGGGGCAGCTTCCTTACAGATTTAGTACATGCCTTCAGCTTAGATTAATAGGCACAGCATAGTTAAACAGTTAAGAAAACAAAACCCCACCATGCACTTATTCTGAAGACTTTTTATGGAATTTCACAGAAGCTAAAACACTCCTGGAAAAATACTACTGAAATGCTCTTCCTTTAGAAGAAGGCAGAAGATGTGATTTTCTTGCCAGTTCTATGCAAAAATCATACAGCTATCAGTCTGTTTATGTCTGATTAAAATCGGTCATATTGCATAGAAGGCAAATCAAGGATCTGTAGAGGAAATTATTCACTTGGCATAGAGGGATTAAGTGTACATGTGAAAAAAAGTGTATAAATACATACATATTATTAGCTATTTGGAGCACCCAAGTGGAGACTAAGACAGGCACCTAATACCAGATGCAACATTGCTATAAGAACATCCTCCGCTTGATGCCATAGAAGCCTTGTCCTTTAAGGAATATTTATGCTTCAGACTAATTCAGGTATCTCAATGGAGTCAAACAACACAAGAATCTTGTGCAGAAAATGCTTTAAAACAGATTTAGACTTCTGAAGTGTTTAGACACTTCAGTAAATTTTATTGAGGGCTCATTTCCCTAGTGAGTCAGGTTGATTTCACTCATTTATACGCCTACCAGTTGTGCATGGTGAAATCTAGAGCTCCATGACCTATTCAACGTAACTCGCACCTGTCCCTTAGGAAACTATTGCAGGTTAGTAAATCTCACTGTCATATAGATGTTCCTGTTAGCTGGATATCACTATCCTGTTCCTCATTTTGTCCTTCATTCCTATTTATAGCCCTTAGCAACGGGTTTATTAAAAGGTTGTAGTTCTGTGGGTTTTTTTTTTTTGTTGGGCTGGTTTTGTTTTTTTAACTTCTGTTGTGTAAATAGGAATCTCTGCTCTGGCTTCCCAATGATTTTGTTTGCTGACCCCAAGCCAACTTCTTACTAGGAAGAGACAGATGAGGTATTCTAACAGGTCTTAGTTATCCAGTAGAACTACACTTGAGTATTTATTCCCTACATGTGCACTTCTAACACATGAAGTAGAGGACATGCAAGCAAATACAGACAGCTGTGTGGAGAGGGCTTCATGGAACTGCAAAGGATAATGGGGACTGTGAGTGAGGGTACAAGGGAATTTCATCCTCAAGTAATTCTAGATGTACCAGCAACTAATTTTTCCTCCTACCTGGAATCCTTCTCACTGAGGCAACAAGGGAAAGGACGAGACAGAGTTGCTTGAAAAGCGTGGAGTCAGCACTGATTTGCATGTACTTTCCAAGAGCTTTTCTAGTTTAGCTTATTGAATTTTTGGCTTCTGACATGCCTGAACTCCATTACCTTACAGGTGCTGGTCACACACCTTCTTATTCCAGGAGTTAACAGTGTTGAACTGTATCTTCTGTGAAACTTGTGACAATGATTTATGCCTCCCCCAATATGCCATAAGATGAACGGCCATACCACTGGGAGAGCAAGACCCACAAACTCAAAACACCTGTGCCTTCCAGTGAAGGAGGATCCTTTCAGTGCTAGTCCAGCCCTGTTAAGGCTTACCATGGAGTTATACCTGGAGCACATATAGGACATTACTCACAGAATTTGCAGAATATTGTCACAGTATTCCTGATGTGATCATTAACTACAAAAGAAAGCGATTGCTCTCCAGCACTCTGGCCATTCCCAGGGTCTTACCACATCACGACGTATCCCTTCCCCTTAACGTACCAAGCCTAATGGAAAATGAAGACATGCACAACCTAGTACTGAGCTAGAGACACTCCACAGCGGAAAGAAATGCTAGACAGCAGAAATAACCCAACAGCCCCAAAGCAACTGCTCCTGCACTGGCTTGTCCCGATGACTCAGTCGAGCACCCTTGAAACTGTCTGTTGTTCAAAGGCTGTTTCCAAACTATGCAGTGTGTCATTCTTTCAAAAGTTAAATTAAAAAGATTACATGGCATTTAGTTGAGAACAGCAGCAAACTATTCTAGGAAAAAACCAAAAATAACACTATTATCTTATGCCTATATTTAGGGAGTTTGTTTTCTTGGGCCTAACCCTATATGTGTGTGAAGCTTTTGTTGATTTCGATGGGTGTTACCAGTTTCTGAGGTCTACACTGCCAGCCATGCTGTAGTTCTCACTACAGAATTATAGATTTATTTTTGGAGACAGCAATGCTAGACTAATTCAGTTCCAGCCAGGATTAAAATCTTACTATTTATCATTAAAATCTAAACAGCTTAATTGAAAGGGAATTAATGTGTTCCCTCCAATTTCAGAAAAAAAGTATTTGGTGGTCAATAACAGTTGTGCCAAAACCAGGTTATGTGCACCTACCAGATCAAGTAAATCTATTCTATTAAAATCTGCATCTATTTCATTTGAGCCTAAGACACAACTGCCAGTAAATGCTGCCAAGTGATCCTACAGCCAGAGTTAAGGCTCAGGGCAGTCTTGAGCAGCCCTTGCTTCCCCATAGATTTCCTACAATCCAGTGTTGAGAAACAGAATATTGTCTCGCAGGGCTAAGGCAACTGTAAACATCAACCCTGTGTTCCAGGAAAAACACCAACCATCCAAACAACCAACCAAAAAAAGTACCATGGAATGCCACAGAACTGGATTGCCACAGAACTCCCAACAAGCCTGGTTTAGTCACAGTTTCCACTATATCACATATATCCTGCATCAAGCAAGTTGAAAATTGCATTTAACTGCAATCAGGTCCTACATGCACCCTTCTCCATCAGCTGGGCCTCACTGCTAACTTCATGTAAAGCACACAGCAAACAGCAAAGTATAGGAAGCAACAGATCAAGCAACTCAACACACAGGATACAGACAGGGATTCCAACAGCCGCTGCAAGCAGCACTGAGGTTAATGCAGCCTTCTCACCAGTGCTGGGCACAGCTTTGCCTCAAAGCAGCAGTAGTCAAAGTCCAATTTAATCTTCATCCACATCCTACAATTAACAAAACCATGTAGGGGAAATCCCCCAAAAAAACTAACATGGAAATCACACAGCTCAAGGAATCTAAATTACAAAATAGAAAATCAACAGTTAATGAAAAACCTTTTATGTGTGCTTTTTTCCTACTGTTGAAAAAGTTTTTCTAAGGAGCCCTGACTCCCACTTCTTCCCAAAAGCAGCAGCTGGTTTTGTATTCCTGAGTTACACTGAAGGGAATAAAATGTGTGCAAGAAAGTCTGCATGATTTACAATCTCTAGCCTACAAATATGAACTTATCACTATGAATATTTTTTTACACCAGGAATATTTTAGAGAGCTCAGATGACTTTCAGATGACACCTTTTATACTGTAAAGTAGCTACAGGAAGCAATCAGTGTATATAGCCATGTTTTTCAAAATTTGAAAGCACAGCCGAGAGATCCATTCACCTGTTCACATGCAATACACCCGTTTGTAAGGCACTACTGCACAGAAAGAACTCCACAGGCACTGAACATGTCAAGACCTAAATACGTAAGCCCTGGATTGCCTCTCCAACAGCAGTTCTAAGTATGTAGCAGATCTGCTGAAACACTAACCAGTCATCAGCCACCCGTGCTCCATCTTTCCCATCCCACTCTTACCCCATACATCCTCACCATATGAGCGGCGAGTTTGCTAGTATAACTACCCAAGTCCCTTGTAAACTTGAAGGATAGCATTGCATCACTAACTCCCTAGAGATCTCTTCCCCTTATACAACTTTATTTAAAGAATATTTTAAACATATTTAATAAAATTATATAAAAATTAGAAATATTATGCATTTTTAATATAAAATTTAAATATAAAGAATTATAAAGAAATACAATTATTTAAAGAAACTTTTCATCTTTTATACCTTCTCCCAGAATCTATGCAATGCTATGACCCCAGAAATCAGGCCTATTGAAATAAAATGATAGCACATCCAATCGGAGCCTTTTGCATGAATCTGTAATAGGTACACTTTGATACACCTGTTTTTCTTTATTAAAAAGATAACACTGGATCCACTTATAAACATTAATCTGTTACAGGTAGCAACTGACATACTCTACATACTTGTTGGGTGGACTAATAAAATGGGCCATTGTTCTTTTTGGCTTTAAGTCAATCTCAAAACATAAATGTTTTTTAGCATTTCCTTTTTAGTGGCACTCACTGCTGTCAGTTTGCCTTATGCTAGTTACAGCAAAGAACGTGGATCAGGCTAATGGCATCAAGGCAAGTACAGTAAATGACTGAATAGCATAACTTACAAGTACTCATCTGTATTTTTCTCCATTAGAAAAAGGCCTTGCGAGAAAAATGGCTCTTGGATGGCCTTAGTTCTCTCACTCCAAAAGAGCAAGAAGAAATGCAAAAGCAGAATCAGGAGGACCAACAACGGACTCATGAGCTGGAACAAGACATTTTCAGGTAGGGTACAAGACCTTTTCAGGTAGGGTAGTACCCCTGCCCTTCTGTCCGCATTACAACTGTCCCGTCTTACAAGTCCTTCCTTATTTTGCAAAAGATTAACATGTCAGCAAGAGCTTAAATGTATGCAGTTTGATGTACAGAGTAAAGCAATCTTTGTTGTATTTTCTAGTCAGCTAGAATTAGAGAATACAAAATGCAAGCTCCCATACTTTGAATTTCTATGAAATTACACAATAAATACCTTGCAGAGTGTTTATTTCTCTCATTCCAGATATCCCTTTATGCTATACTCAGTAGATGTAAGCCACAGTATATGGGTTTTGCTCCAAGATAGTAATTCTTGAATCAGAATTTCAGTATCAGTAAATAGTTTTAAAAGTTCTTCAGTTTCACCAGATCCTGCACAGCCTTTAATACCTGACTTCTACTATAACATTCAGCATGTTATAAGCACTTCAGAACAGTGCAAGCTGCCTAGCTCCATTACTATCACTTGCCTTATTTTCACTTCTCTTTCATGCTGGTTTGTCTCAGTTTATTCCCAGAAGCCTGTTACAGTAAAGGCCGCCTTCTACCTTTTATTAGAGACATTCCTACAAATCTCAGTGCCTAGTGCCTCACTACCACACAGGGCTAACATCAAACTGCACAGACAGTCTCACATACAATCCTTTATTTACAAAGGGCATTATTCTAGGTGCCTGTTAGCTGCAGCTAGCCTTTCCCAAACACCATAGGGCTCTGTACGTAATCAGCTCCTTCCCTGGGTCCAGGCATACTGACGGGTACTACCCATCAGCACTCACAGAAAAGATTAAGTGTTTACATTTCTTTAGATTCTGGAAAGTTTCGTCATCATTTTTTGAGGTTTATTCCTCTATCTCAGTTCAATACAGTCTTCTACCATATTCTTCTCTTCCTCCACTGTCTTCCTACATTCACTCTTTTGGCAAAGCTGGCACCAAGACTACCTCCCCCAGCTATCTCCCACCCACTTCCCTCTTACTCCATCTCTCCAACACAAATAATAATGGTCTTAGCTGACAGGCAGAAGCCTAGTGCTAGTTTATCCTGTAATTATGCTGACTTCTTGCTTGAAAGCACTTTTCTCCACGGAACAGCTCTTCACGCACCTCCGTAGAATTCTTTGTTGCAGTGGTAGGAGGTAGACAGTGTTCTCTAAAAACAGCCCAGCAGGTTGTGATTATGAGGACATGCAAGAGGGGTCCCTGTGACAGTGTGATCACCAGGAAAGAGAACTGTGTGGGGAAGGATTGGCTCAGGAGCAACCACCTCACTGGAAGTTCAGCCCTTCTCCAAGCACTGGGAGGACGGAGTAAATTTTCAAAGTCCTGTTGACTTTGCTTAAGAGCTGGAGGTTTAGCAGAGTTCTCCTTTATGCCCTAAGAAATTCGGTGCTGGGATATCTTTAAAAACAAACAAACAAACAAAAGTTTTAAGTCTTTAAGTCTCAGAACTAAGTTGAGAACTGGATTTGGTGTGTGGCTATGTTGTGGGAAGGATGCTTTTATTCTCCTGACATAACCTACATCTACACTGTTGCCAATTCATTTGATGACACTCAAGTACAGAACAAGCAATGCTGTTATAGTCAGGGTCTGTGAACGTCCAAGCCCCTAAAAAGGAAAGTTACTGAACTCCTGACATATCGATTGCCTTAAAACCAGTGAAATAGCCCAGCAGGACTCCAGCATCCAAATCTAGTCTGTCACCTCTTAACATACCTGTAGGGTTCTCTGCCCCGAGTCATTGCAATTGATTGCAATATCTCACAGCAATGCTGGCAGCAGGGCCCTCCTGTCTTATCCCTGGGAAGACTTGGAATATAGGATTAGGACCTCAAAACCTTCCTACAATACTAATTCAGAGATTTCAGCTAACAGGGTTGATTATTCACATATGTAATGTCATCTCCATGTCTCACAGAATCCTGTGTTCATAAATAGAGTTGTGGAGTCTTGATAACTGGTTTTGTAATTATTGTCCTGAATTTGCCATCAGCTCAATAGCCTTAATGTTTATGCCCTCAGAGACCAAAACTGAACATGCATAGGGAGCTTCACTTCTCTGAATATAGCCATATAGACTTTTTTTAACATTACTAGAACTTATTGCTACAACAAACAGTGAAAAAGCAATCCAACTGGGGCTTCAGATCTGAAAACCTCCTTCAATTCCTGTAGGTAAATTAGCACCACAAAGGAATATTACCTCTGCTTTAATTCTAGATAGGATCCAAAAGTTGACAAGGTGTCACAAATGTCAAAGTTTGTCTGAATTGGCAGCTTCCAAGTCTTTTAAAAGATGCTTATAGGCATTTACAGGAAAATGTCTAAATGTATTTGTGCTTTAAGAAAGGAGAAATTAAAGTGCCAAACTCATAAACCCATCATTTGGCTCTGATTGCTTACTTAAATCACACCACCAATTCTGGAGTAACACCTCAGCCTGTCTCTATGTTTTGATAGTTACACAAGGACTAGATGCAGATAACACTGTGAATGGGAAGACTGCACATTCAGTAATGCATCACATCACAAACAGTACACACATTATACCAAACGAGACAGAGGTTCCTCAGCTCATACCCTTGATGTGTGCCTGAGCCTGTAACAGCCTAATTATAGAAATGTGCCTGCTACCTTCCCACTGGAATTTTTGCCAGAGCCTTGGTTAACATTCAGCATGTACAAAACCCCACCATTTTAAAATTCCTTTCCCATGTAGGTGGGATAAAGGGATGACAGGTTTGTTTTGTTGTGTTGGTTTTGGTTTGTGGTTCGCTATTTAGTGGGGGGTGTGTGTGTGTTTTGTTTGTTTTAGTTTTTTAATAGTTTCTATTTACATGCCTGCATTAGGGAGAAATATAATAGGTAGGAATTCTTCTCCTACATAGTTCAAGATTCAGTTAATTACAAGCACAAGTAAGTTTGTATATCTAAATGGCTGATATTCTGACAATAAACCAGCAATTTAAATGCTGACAAAAATGAAATTAGTTTACTTGCAACTATAAGCAGTAACAGTGGCAAAAGCTGCAATAAATGTAAAATTGTGGCCTTTCTCCTCTTATTAAAAATATTATTCTTTTTCCAAGAATATAAGGCTATTTGTTTTACTAGACCTGCTTAATGAAACTTGTGAATGGCTCCTCTTATAGTTTCATATATGCTGCTTTTTCATGGCCATTTATTTTTTTTGTGGCAGACCAGGTAGTTCCACAGCCATTTGTTGTTAATACCAGTTACCAACTAATTTTTCCTGCCTATGAGCTTCTCCTGGGAAGCTCCACCAAATTGCTTCCTCCTTAAAACAATTCCTACTTCTTGACATACATCTGAAATACTTCAGATTTATTTGTGGTCAAATGAATCAGACAAATTATATCAGCAAAAAATGAAAAGATTAACTGACAAAGAGCATAACACAAAATGACACGCTGTCTTCACTCTTACAATAACAACTTCACAGGATAATGCAGCCTAGAAAATGAAAATCAGTACAGAAATGCTCCTAATTACGTTCCTGAGCCACCCTGAATTATGAAGGTTTAATTCATCATTGCTGACACTCTAGAGACAGTTTAGAGCTTTGTAAGGCCTTGATATCAAAAGACATACTTGCATTACTTACTCTCATAACCAAACAATCTATGCAACTTCAGAGCCCTTGGCAGCTTTTACCTTCACCAATACACAAAGAACTCAGACAAGGGCATTTGATTTTACAGATGGAGAATGGAGACAGAACATCGTATCAGGAGTCAGGTGGGAGTTCCCCTCTGAACTAGGAATTTAAGCAGGTTTATTCACATCGAGCATCTTTTGCTATAAATTATACCTTCTACCACTCCTCAACAGCTGTCTAGCAAAGGCCTCTAGAAGAACATCCATGCTGCCTTCCAGATACCATTATGTTTTGTTTAGACATACCCAGCCCAGTTTCAAACCAGTCAACAGTGATATAGAAACCTAGTAATACAGAGTTCAGTATGAACAAAGTCCACAAAAAAGAACAAAATACGCACCATACAATGCTTGCACACTGCTTTTGCTATGCCATAGATACCACCCAACTTAACAAAAGCTTGTTTGACTACATATATGGGAAATCATATCTTTGACCTGCCCTGGAAATCAAAGATTGCTAAACTGATCATGTAGATACATGTCATGCAGGAGCAGTAAGACACATTATTGAGAAGCTCAGCAGAATTCTTTCTCTGGGCATCTGATTATTAATCTTTGCTTGATTCAGACAGATTCTGTCCACTCTGATTATTCTGCATGGGGTTTACCTTCAGTTAAAAAAACTGAATCACTTTAAAGACTTTAGAATACCCTTAGACCAGTCTTTGTTTCTTTCTGCCGAGAGGACAATCGCAATTGCAGGCAGATTATTTACAACAGTGGCATGGACTTTTTAATTACCCTCCTAAATGGCGCCTCTGTTTTGAAACAGTTTTACTCAGTTGTCAAATAGAGCTAGCGTATGTCTGCTAATCAGTTCAGATTTGAGCATTTTTTGATAAAAGGGAGAATTCCATTCTTTGTATCAACAACACAGTGAATAGCGAGTGGTCTGAACCACCTTGCAGACAAATAGCTGAACACTGGTTACAGACAAAAAATAGCATTTACATTATCTGTCCTATTGACCCCCTTTATGTTTTCGAAGTTACTGTGAGCTAGGTGAGCATGTCCTTAGTCAGGGTACAAGCTGAAGACTTAGGAGTCCCATTTTCTCATTTAATCTTCAGCCAATAGCACTCATTCTTGATGGAATTAGTTGCTAAACAACACACTTAAAAATGCACAAACATCACGTTAACTGAGGTCTATTCAATAGTTTATAATGCGATACATGAAGGCAGGCTAAGACTGGATGGACTCTGGAGCTGCTAAAGCATTTGACTCACCTCAGAACATGTGAGGACTTGCTAAACTGCTTTTTCCTCCCAGCCCAGCATTCTCCATAGGTATCCTCCTATCTGCTTTTCATTCTTAAACCATTTATTTTTTTCTCTTCTGGCATGGCAGTGGTGCCAACTCCAGGCAGAGCAGCTGGTGGCCAGCAGTAGTCAGATATACCCCAGAATTTCTTAGTTCAGTTACTGCTTCGGCAGAGAAACCTCCAATTTAGTATCTCAGCTTCTAAGGTTCCTTCTTTCATCCACACCTCCATGCTACTTGTTTTCCTTTTTCAAATAATGAACGCTACTTATGGAGAGAAGAACAAACATCCAAAGGATTGAATTAATACAGTACCTATGCCATACTTCTTTTTCTCTACAAGACACAGCAGCAGCATTGAAAGATAATTTTTGTATAATTGCTAGCTTTGCTCCTAGACTCTTTCAAGACAAATACAATCTACAATGTAACTTCATAAACATATCATTGATTTAGAATTTCTAAAGACTTAGACACACCAGAGAGATGCTAGCCTAACTTTTCAGCTGCATGAAGTCAAAAGGACTTTAATTTCTTTGAACTACACAGGTTGCATCTTTTAAAAGTTTCCTTTCAACAAATTCCAGTGTGCACACTCACAATATCCTCTGAAAATGAACCATAAAAATCTGTTTATACACAAGTATGAGTGCAAAAGAGATACTTAAGGTCTAGATGCAATTCGCATTACGTGGGTATGAGAATTTTTCCCCAGCCCCACTAAGCACTTAATCAGTCCTCTTAATCACCATATGAAGTGGGTGTTGGTATGGGTGTGAGAGCATATATAAACTTAAATAATACTTTTCTTGATCTCCCAGATAACCATATGGGGTTTATAATCTTTGATTTATGTGGGGTTGCGTTTTCTTTTTCTACCCCCTCTTTTTTTTTTTTTTTTTTTTAAATATCTTCCCAGGATTTTTCCTCCTCCTCTTTGACCTGTGCATCTAGGAGTATTTAGAGTCCAGACTGAAACAAACCCATAGTATAAGTTAATGATTCTTCAGTTCATTATGGTTCTGTGAGCTTTCAATGATTAATTTTTGCATTATGATAATATTGCAATCGTCTCATGTAAAAATTTCAATATATTAAACAAATATTATTCTGTAAGAAGTGCAAAAACATAGCACATGGTCATTGCATTAGTTTCTTTTACAGCCCTCCAAGAGTATTGATCCCCCTCATCACAAAATTTTGATGTTTTAGCACCATAATCATTACCTTTGAACAGGGTCCTAAGGGCATCTTGCAGAGCTCAGGTCCAAAGTACTATCTGCTTTCAAATATTTTTTAAGCTTTTACTTTCATCCTGAATGTATCTTTCTTCACATGTCAGTTCTGAGGTCTATGATTCCTTTGTGTTTCAAAAAAGAGGATATTCTCACTGACAGATAAAAGTCCATGTAGTATCCTATTATTATAGCTGTATAAATCTAGGTTTATATAGGGCAAGAGCCACAGTGTTATTTCAGACTTCTCAAGCAGTCACACAGGAGATAAATAATGCTTCTCTGCCAGCCTGCATTCAACTATTCTGGTCTGCTTACTTTAAAGGGATGACAGGCTCCTACTATTAATGTTAACTTTGGTGTAATACCACGGATCCTAGCACATACTAAGAATAAGTCAAAATATAAAACAATCTTTTCTGTCAGTGTTATAGGCTATCATTATTCTATTTGTAACTTTGCCTCAGATCATCCACTTGTAACTACTCTGACTGATCTCAGCAGCTAGCAATATCAGTTACAGTTGCCTTAAGTCTACAGTCATCAATTTCTGACATGGATTTAAAAACAATGGAAGACATATTTCACTCAAATACAGAAGGTTTTGAAATTTGCTTTTGGTTTTTCCTTTAAGTAAAAAGAAGTTCTTCCAGAATCCATTCCAAAAAGAAGAGGTAGATGAACCAGAAAGCTGAAGCTATATGGCACTCACCTACAGCATGAGAAAACCAAGTCAAGTTCCCATTCAGAGTTAAATCTGGACTTGATTCTAGATCTTCATGGAAAAGTGGCTTCCCAACTACTAGGTTAATACGGCAAACTTCTATCTAAAACTTAAGAAATATGCAGTTACACAGAAAGGAACAGTCTTGACTTGAAAGAGGGGGAAAAAAAAAAAGGGTACGGGACACCTGCTTAAGTCACTGCCTGAGAGAAAAGAAATTGACTGAGATACTTTACCTTAGAGATGTTCTTTAACCAGACGTAGCTTTCTCCATCTCACAAACATACAGAGATTAGATATTTTATCCTGGACCTTTCTGTTAGAACTGTTTTGTCAAACATCTTAGAGCTATGAAAATAAAAACTCTAATTAGGAAAAAGATGCCATAAACATTTTACTTGGCTTTAACATGCGAGTAACCATATAACATAGATAGCAAAAGAGGAAGGGAAAGGTAAGCTGTGATCATTTTAAAATAATATACAGACCTACAGCAGAAGTAAATAGCCCCAAAAAAATCTGGACTGCTGAGCTTCAATCTCCCTTTTATATAATGATAAAGGTTTCTTAAGAACATAGTTAGCCCATCAGCCAAGTCGCAACTAGCAAGACACTTCTGTTTTGCATTGCTAAAATCTGACAGAAATAAGTCATTGCTGAATATCCTGCTACCTAAAGAATATCCAAAGTTAATATATTTGTTATTCATAAGAGGAAGGCTTGTAGTCTGTAAAACAAAGGTCTTGCTGACTACACCTGGGTACAATCAAGGCTCCTCCTCTAACAGATCCTTAAAAAATTGTTTCTTACTGTTGGAAGTCTCACCTAATTGCAATCAGCACCTGATGTAACATGTATCCACCTATGTGAACTACCCAGATTTCTCTTGGGAATTCATTGGTAACCCTTGTAAAGATATTACTTGAGCAAATCCTGCAAACATCAACCTTCCCAGCTGCTTGTCCTAGCACATTGAACCAGTGTGTCTTACACGACTTCTGCTGAAATGGAATGCTTTCCAGAAACGAGATTTCAGCCCTTTTCCCAGAGAATTAAGTACACAAAATGCTGACGAGTGACAAAGAACACCACATGGATGTCTGTTAATAGACATAGTCTATTATGTCTAGTAATTAGTACACAACCCCAAAAAGGAGCCCTTTACACTTGATAGTATTTTTAAGTCTGTAGCTACACAAGGTCTGATCTAGTCTATAAGGAACACTATAATAGCACCAAACCCCATCAGCAGTATCTTGCATTTTTAACCAAGATTTCTTCCACTGAAGAATCAAGCTTCAGGCTGTCAGTCAAGCACTGTTACACTTGTTTTACCAAAGCAAAGAATTTTGAAATCCTAGAACCCATGTTCACACATGCAAACCCATGGAGAACTGCCCTGGCATCTTGGAGCTGAATATACACACACATACACATCCCTCCGAAAGCCCCTTCATCATCCTGGGTGTTTGTAAATTCTTCATTTTCAATCCCAGTCAGAATGGAAAAGAACAAAGCTTCAGAATTTAGCCTTTTGAGCATCCTCCCACTATGAGGTTGCTTAGTTTTCAAAATCTACGGAATATGCAGTTATCACTTCCTAGAAGTAGCTTGAAAAGCACATCACTATTATGATTTCTAGCCGTACTACCTCACATATTAGAAAATTAGTTGAGCTGTTTTATCTACAAAAAGTACTTGAAAATGCCATTATTATTTTATAAAAAAACTTACACCTGTTCTACCCCTCAGAAATATAAATGTAATTTGATTTCCATTGATAGACGTGGCTCTTCTGGAATTGTAGCTTCTAGTTATAGATTGACTAGAACTTTCCTCCACAGGGAATCCTCCTGAATACAGTTTAGCTTCATATAATAAAATACAGCATATAAGGTTATGTACTCTAGCCCTTTAAGTACTACCAGGCACAAAAACATTCTTCTGACATTCTTACAACAAAATTTGCTTCTTTTCATCATGTGTACAAGTACACATACAAAATTAAGACAAACTCATAATTCTGGTGTCTGTATACTAGATTCCTACATCTTAATTACAATGAAGTAATCACATTTCTTGAGATAACGTAGGAGAGATTTGCTTAGAGATGAGGAAATCCTGTGGGAGCCTATATTTCTTATCTATTCCCTCCTGAAAAATAAGTTAGTTTCAGCCACTGTTTTCAAAGTAGGCTCAGAAGGAACCAATGGCAGGTCCATGTGGGGGGGTGGGGGTGGGCGGTGGGGGGTAAACAACGAAGAAATCACAAGAA
>JAVJGJ010000030.1:14326404-14353284 GCA_035590215.1 Microhierax caerulescens | reverse complement strand
CCCCCGGGCACCCCCCCCCCCCCCCCCCGGCACCTTCCACGGTGACGTTGTCCACGGAGAGCCGGAGGCTGCGCCCGCGCCGCGTCACGCGCACCGTGTGCCACTCGTTGTCGTCCAGCTTGTGCCCCGCCACGAGGGTCTCGGGGCCCTTGCCTGGGGGGGGCGCGCACACGCGTGTGCACCGCCGGGCGGTGAGTACATCCTCGTGCGCAGCCACACACACACACACACACCGCTGTACACGTGTGTGCAAGCGCCGGCCGTGCACGCGCAAGCGTGGCTGCAGACGTGCGGTGCACGTGGCTGGAACCCGTGCGCGCACACGCACGTTGCACCGTTCACACGCGCACACACATTGCACCGTTCACACGCGCACACACACATGTTGCACCATTCACACGCACAGATGCATGTTGCACCGTTCACACACGTGCACACGCACGTTGCACTGTTCACACGTGCACACACATTGCACCATTCACACGCACAGACGCATGTAGCACCGTGCACACTTACTGGGGTGACAGCCCGCGCCCTCGCAGTCTGGGGAGAGAAGAGACCCGGATCAGGCCCGCGGCCGGGGGGGGGCGGCGCAGAATTTTACACATCAAACTACAGCATTACATTGTTGTTCTACAAATAACCTTAACATTTAATTGTCTGCCCTGCACTGTAACTTTCAAACTAACCCACATTATACCCAGTTACAGACAATAGCTATACTGATGTTTACACAGATACCTTGTTACTCTGTCAGACTTAAATCAGGAATATGACTAACTCCCACTCTGACTCACTACACCAGGAAGAGAGGAAAGTTTTCTGGAAACACCAACACAAAAGAAAAAGCTTCCAAACAGTTACAGCTCCCACTGAGGAGTTTAGTTTAAACAAAGAGTTTAATTATTCATGCATCCTTTTAATCTGTCAGCATGTAGTCAAGAACAATACCATCTGTCTGCAATGTCTTAGTGAAGGTAACAGAAATAAAACAGATACAGAAGAGAGCTGTGCTAATTTTCAAATAGTGATGATGGAGTAATTTCTTAATATACTCGCTTTATTGCAAAATTGCTAGAACTAATGCTTTCTACCGATTTCTTTCTGTAACACTAAAACCAATGCTTATTCTGCTGGATTAACAACCGGAGGTACGTGTAGTCTTCTTTTTTCTTAATAAGGAGATTTAGCATCAGAAATAGAAAGTTAGTCTTAAAATGCAACGGCTTTGTTTTCTTTTTCAGCTCTGAGGATGAGAATGGCAAAGCTCGGGAAAAAAGTCATTTAACAGCTGTAATGACAGGGAAGTAAAATTTACTACTCCAAGCTGACTGAAAGTAAGAAGAGTTTCTTAACACACCTTTTTTTGGATCATAATTGTTTTGTTTTTCTCCTCTGTTTTATGTATCTGGGTTATTTTGCCCTCTGCATAATCCAATGGACATTAACAGAATTTTAGATTTGACCAATTGCCACAAACACAAATGACATTCTGGGTTTTGCTGAAAGTAGTGGGAAGTTACCGAAGACCATAAATGCAGTGTATATTCAAGTATGAAGACATGTGCATACCTGTTCCCACAATCAGAAATAGATTGTTGCTATATACACAGAACAGATAAACATCCATCTCCACAGAACTTCACAGACATTGTCTCACTTCAAATGTGCCAATCTACCTGACTTTGATTGAAAATGCTGTCCTAGTATTTTTCTGGTAAAAGCATTGGTTAAATAAAAAATTAAACATGTGAAATAGGATCAGGAAAAATGTAAATATAAAAGTTGGTTTTCAAGCATACCACCTTGGCCAAAATTTAAAGCATTCCTTTTGAAGTGAGAGCAGAACAAACCAAAAATAGTGAAGTTGGCATTTAAATATTTAGCCACCTTCTACAGCTCCATACTCCACTGACCTTTCCATTTCATATATGACAGTATAGCCATCCTCAGACTCTGCTCCCTTCCTCATATCACGTACATGCTGCCCACCCACAACCTCACATATCCATCCTGTGCGCAACACTAGCCTGACCTCCCAAGCATGGTTTCACCTCCTAGCTTGCTCAGAAAGCCCTGCTTTTCCAGGAAACTGGTTGCCAGACAGGCAGTGCCTGTCCATCAAAAAAAACCCAAACAAACAAACAAAAAAAAAACCCAAACCAACCAAAAAACCCGCACCAAACACACACCCAAAACTGAAAAAATACCAAGGTTTCAGTTGGCCAGGGAGCTAAAATTAGTACAAGCCTCCTATCAGAAATTCTGAATTGCCAATGGCTTGTCCTGCAGCTGCAGCAGGTCTGTTACAGGTGCAGCTGCTGCTGGGCACAGCTCTTCGGCATGGTCCAAGGCTCCCACCACAGAACAAGCCAATTCTTTCCACACGAGGAAGGAGCTTTAAGGGCCCTAAAAGCAGCCATAAGGTACAGTTACACCTAGAAGTGTCCCATGCAAGTCAGATTTTCCCAGTACATAGTTCTTGGGTGGAAAAAGTGCCTCATAGAACTACATCCTTATAGTCAAATCAGTATGATAGCTTTATTATGCTAGGTCTTAGCCAGGTTTGAATCACTAAACAGATAAAGCTCAGGTTATTACAGCTGACTCAAATTAAGCACCAGCAGAAAACCACCATAACCTTTTTGCTGGTCTTCCTCGTTTCAGAGGAGGAAACTGAAGCTACTACCTCATACTGAGGCACACGGTAGTAATCAGCTGACTTGCAGCCTCTAAACAGCTTGGTGGCCCCCACACTGAAGTGGGTGATAATCTCAAATTTCAGGACTTGTCAGATATTGTTACCTGGAGATTGGAATAGTAGATAAGAACAAATAAATCTAACTATATTATACTTTCTCTACGTCTATTCTGTTTTTTTTTATTCTTGTTTGTTCTGTTATTTGTTGATTCTAAGAGCAGAGGGAGTTACACTCTATTTTTGATTTGTTTTGTTATTTTTACATCTTCTCAAAAGGTTCTTAGTAGCATACACCAAAGTGAGAAAGTAGGAGCGATATGAAGTAGTCACGAGTAGTTTTTATAACAGCACAGTTCACTATGGACACTCACTCCCTGCCTTCTCCAATAATCTGTGCTATTAAACCTAAATGATATGGGAACTGGGGCAAAAACGCTGCTCCAACATAATATTATTAAAAATAGTTTAAAAGAAAGGAAGTTGAAGAGACACTGAATCCATAGTAAATCTACAGGTGAAATTCACTACCAGTACATGAAAAGCAATGTTAAAAAAAGATAAATAACCCTAACCATACACAGGATGAGAAGTAGCTGTTGGTGTTATGAAACTCTTGGCTGGGAAGAAAAACATCTGGGTATTATTTCAGATAATTCTCTGAAAACATTAACCCCATGCTCAGGAGCCACAAAAATGAGGAGAGTTTTAGAACTCATTAGGGAAGGCATGCAAATCAAATCAAAACACAACCACATCATAGCACTTCATATTTACAACTTAAGTAGAGTTTGGTCACCCCATCTCTGAAGACAAATACAGAAAGGCAATGAAAACTATCAGAAATGTGAAATGGCTAAATACAGCAGCATTCATCCATGGAAAAAGACAGTAAGATACAGAGATGGGAGGCCTAGAGAACTGCGATAAAAGCAAAAAGGTAAAAAACAAAATTCACATTGTTAAACAGCAATATCAAGAAGGTGGTTTAAAACAAAACCAAAAAGCACTTTCTCACAGCGACTAATGAAATGAGAGAGCAAAAGCATTAATGGAGTATTTTATCTTTTTTAATAATTCATTGCACACTTCACAGATAAAATCCTATCACTACAAAACTTCACAAAACCTAAGTTTCTAGCTTAGGACATCCTTGCACAGATTCTGGCAAGTAGCAAGGAGATCTCGCTGGGAAGAGAAAACATCACTGCAGCCCTGTTACATCTCTTGCTCTAAGCACTCATTACTACCACTTCTGGAGACAATACTGGGCTCAGCAGATCTCAGAATTGCCACATGGCAAAGCAGATGTCATGTATGTTAGAACTATCCAGTTTGTGCTAGATGAATCTGAACTGTCCCACACTAACACACTAGCTATGTAGCAGCATGGATATCTAATCATTAGTTCGGAAGAGCAGAGACATAAAACGGAGCATTCAGGAGTTGTGTGCTTCTGGGAAGCTGGGTGTTCTGAGTGCTGCAGCCCCAGAGCTTTCCTGCATCACACGTCAACAAGAACAGAACTATAAGGCGGCAAATGATCTTTTTCACACTTCAGTACAAATGCCATGTAGAATTCCAATTCATCATTAAAGCCAAATGATTTCTAAAGGTCCAGCAAGAAATCTCTCTGAAACAAATCCAAAGCTGGAGTCTTGCTTAGTGCAACCAAAGCTGGAGTCTTTCTTAGAGCAGTATCATTTGTCCAGCATGACTATACCTACTTCAGTGTGACACAAATGTTCAGCTTTTGTGGTTTACAATATGTAAAGTCACTTTTGTACAGTGCAAGACAGACCAGCAGAAGTTACACAGTGGTTGAATTAGCCCATGTACGGGCTGAAACAGATGGTACCAAGTGAGTTCTGAAGCACTTACCCTGTGGCAATTCTGCTGTGCTAAATCCTCAGGTAAGTGAGTGCAACAGCTCCCCACCTCATACATACCCCTTAAAGACAGTGGGATCAGACTGATGTGAACAAAGAATTTCTCAGAATTACTAGCAGAATATCATTGTTAACCATTCTTCTATTCATTTGGTGTCTTCCTTACTTCAGCCTGCACCAAAGCTCTAAAATCACAAACTTCTGCACTGAAATGCTGAAGATGGCAGTTTTTCCTCATGACTGCCGTTCATCTTGTTTGGAAAGGGATGTACCTGCACCGAGCACAGCTTACACACATGACAAAAAGAAAACAGGCCATAACTGTTCAAACAAAAGCTTAAGCATAGATATCAAACAAACACCCATTTCATGTCTATCTGTATGAACTGGCTTGAATTTAAAGTTTATTAACAAAGCTTGAAAATTCTTCTGATTAGCTCATCTAAGAACACCTGCTGTTTTGGACATCCTTTACATGCCTCAACCTCTCTCAACACAAATTAAAGAAAGCAAAGATGAAAATGTTGTTATTTGAACACGAGCGCCACACAGCGTTCCCACAGCGTTGGAAAAAGGCAGGCAATCTCCAGCCTTCCTAAGCCTGCGTAAAGCAAAAACTTGGGCATTTTCACACTGAACAAGAAGTCTCCTCATCTTGTGATTTTTGACTCAACAGAAGTGTAGCATTCAGTGTAAGGAGAAGAAACAAAGCACACCTTTACTTAGTTCAATCTGCAGTCTGCATGTCAGCTAGCAAAAAAAAAATATTTCAAGTAAAGCAAAGTAGCAGTGAATTTCATTGCATTTCAGCTATTTACATCAGTTAGTTTTCATTCAAAACACATGCAAGAAACATGATTTGTAGTTAAGTCAAGAGCAGATGATCAGTGTTTGGAGCCTGCACCTAACAAGTCAATCAAAACAGTAAACTACTTGTGAGACTGATGACAAGTTTCTGCTTGACTGGGAGTGTTTGTGTGTCTAGAAGAACCCACAGAGAAATACGCTAATGTTGATTTGTTATCACAAGTCTAACCTGAGAGTAAAGAAATCTTCTTGATCTCTTCTTGTGAAGAAATTTTCTTGACTTCAGTGGGATTCCTTTATGAAGCAAAGCGATGGATATTTTCTTCTATACAACATTTTATCATTCAAGGAAAAAAAAACCCAAACCAAAACCAAACAACAAAGAGAAGCCACCAGTGTCTACAGAACCAAACTGCTTGTCAGCTATTTCCCTGCTGATATCAAACACTTCCACAGACTTTCTTGTTTTCAAAGGAGTATATCAGAAATGTTGGAGGTCACTAGAATACAAAGACATGTTGCTTCCTCTCACTAGTCACGCACAAAGAGGGTGGGACAGTGTGTGACCAGACATTACACAAAACTAACAAGTCTTTCAATCAAGAAGTTACAACACTGCACATAAGGACTCACATAAACTACACAATATCACTAGCACTGGGAAGGAACAAATTATCCAGAACAACAGACAATTCTGCCAACTTGAGAACTGTATTAGATGTGGAACAAATTATTATTCTTTTTTCTGCTTGAGGAAAAGATGCATTATAAAATTAAACTATTTGAACATTCGGTTTCAATAAGACTTTCTTCAGGAAGCATTTAGATAGCTTTAATTTATAAAACAACATCTACAAAGATAACAGACAACTCATTTTGCCACTAGGCAAAACTATTCTTTTCTAGTTTCTATTTAATAGTGTTGTCACATTATTAAAAGGGACAAAAACTTATATAAAGATATTTATATTCATATTTTAAAAACTGTGTTCCTTGTCAAATGCAAATGAAACAACACACAGTATAGCTTGTATTACAGAAAGAATCCAGCATTGACTTCAATTGAAAATAAACAATCAATCATGCTTAGGTTGAGAGATGTTCTTCTGTAAACTCACAGTACACAAGAGAGCCACCCAAAACTTTAGCACTAGATGGGCCTGTGATTCCCAGGCCTTTAAGATCAGAGTTCTCAAAAAAACCCACAAATTCACACAATTAGCCACATGCTTCTTGCCCATATGCCTGGAGTTTCCACATTTCTTCATTGTTCCCCTTTTCTAACCTGCACATGACTTTTCCAGCTTCCAGGAGTAAGGGGGATGAGTCAACTTACACTCATTTGCAGTCTACTGTCGCCACCACTGCCAAAGGGATTAATCCCAGCTCTGCAAATGTCGTAACAACTAGTTATTTGAGCAGCCAAAAAGAAGGTCACTGACTAAAAACATAAACTTGTTACTGTCTGAATATAACTTGTCCCTACAACAGGCTGCACTGTGCATTTGGGGAGGTGGAGGAAGAGACGGAAATAGACAGCTTTAGTAAACAGAGAGAACCACTACCTAACCCATACATACGACTATTTTTAAGATGGCTATCAGGTAGTAAAAAGATGATGTTGTAACAGTCTATTATTTACCTTACTATTTACCATTCTATCCAATACTCCAACGCCTTTATTCCCAGCTAGTTTAGTAGTCCCAGGCTGAAGATACATTTTGAAGCATTACAACTAAAAATTTATACTTCCCAGTATCAAAATGGAGATGTGTGGAAGCAAACTGTTCAGAGCTCCAAAAACCAAGGCAAAGTGCCATACTGCATGGCTTAAGGGTTCATTTCTGAGATGCCATTTCAAGTGTCCTTCCATACTTAGGCCAACCATGAACCAAGAAAGAGTATATTGTTTAACTTTCTATTCCTTGTACCTAAGTTCATATATTTAGATAGATCTGTTGACTACAAAAATGACCTCCCATATTCTTATACAGTTCTGTCTCCTAGATATGCCAGCTCAAAGGACTCTCACTTAGCATTAACAGAAGCTGCTTTTCCTTAAGTCAAACCAATTCTGAATCTACATTTCACTAGTGTAAATACACCTTCAACATTCCTAAGCAAATATTTTCACATCCATTTAAGCATCAAGTGGCACAAATCCATCTTACTCACACAGAAAAGTCATTCAGAAGCCACAATCAACCAAAGACACAAAAACAGACATCCATACACACAGATAGGTTCTTCCTGTTAGAGTTCTGGTTAAGTACAAGTGGTTTTAATGCACTTATATTGCAAACATGTTTTCTCTTTATAGTTTAGAAGCAATGAGGTTGATGGGACAGAACAATATTTTGAGTGAGGCAAATGGTGGTTTTACGAAAGGACTGAAGCTCCCAAACTCATATGCTTGTCTAAGTGTACCGCTCTTAGAGCAGAAAGAATATTTTTTTTTTTTACATTAAACTGCAATGACAGACAACGACATTTAGCTCATGCATCAACCAGTGGCATTTGTGACAAATTTTCACTAAGATTTTTCTCTTTTCCAATGCACAAAACTGTCATGAGCAGGAAGTTTTCACATCACATGTCATTAGAACACAGTAAACTGAAGAGATATGATAGGAAAGATTGAGCTGGAATCTGTTCTCCCAGTAATATTCACAAAAGGTTTAAGGAACTATCAAAAACAGTATTTTCAGCACATCTTAGTTGTCTTAGCCTATAAGCTTGAATCAAGTTAATTACTACACTTAAAAAAAAAAGAGAGACTTCATTCCTTACTCAGACTCCCATTAAAAGTCCCATCAGAAGACAGCTTTCACAGGACTGCAGCATCCTTCTATAGATCTGAATTCAACCTCTCCCTAACACCAAGCACAATGCACATGTGCTATTATTCTTCATTTACATCTTCAGGGAAGTGTTGAGGGAAAAGTTGTAATAGAAAGCATTCCTTGCAGGTTTTTCAATTTTACAATATTTCATCACAAAGTTCTCAATGACTTATTTCATGTTTGGCTGACTGCCACCAGGAAGGCAATGAGGAATACTGTATTTCCACAGACATAGATGGTTAACACAACATGTTTAAACAGACGACCCTGCAAGAGAAGAGGAAGAAAAGCCATAGAAGTGTCAGTCTTTTTACTGGTTTAAACAAAGAATCATCCCATCTCTTAGTAGTTATTTACAAAATTGTGACTTACCTCTGCTTCTGCAGATGTGAGCGACTGCAGTATCTGTACTCTATCATCCTCTATCACTTCAACTGTAAGTGGAAAGAAAAAAAAAAGTTAAGTCTGCTCTTAAGAGGAAGGTTTTTTTTCATTTTTATACTGTAAAATTCTTTATCCCATGACTAAGTATCTAAGTCTTATACACCATCAAATCTGAAAAGCACTAGGAAGTCTCATTTGACATTTCATGATGTGTACTATCATGCTCATAGCACAAGTGAAATATTATTCTAGGGCTGACCTACAAAAAGTAACCTCTGGACACTGAAGTGGCAGTGTCTCTTTTGTTAGAGTGAATAATCAAAACACTGAGGTTTGAGCTGAACAAAACCTTTGTTTGATCTAAACACTTCTCATGTTAAGAGAATTAGATTTCATTAAGAAGTATTTTCCATTAGCCAACATGAAGACATTCCGTATTCAAACATTTCAGGCTCATTTCTCTATTTCTAGGAAATAATTACTACAGTTAAATTTAAATTCACATATCTTATAATCACTCCTCCATGTGCCACCTTACACAATCTCCTAACTAATCATGCTTCTTCAGTTCTGTAGATGTCTCATCTCCCACTTCGATAAAGGTCATATACGTGTGCACAGTTATCTCCTCTCAGTGACACCGGTCACTGAAGCTAAGAATTTCCTATGAAGTTACCACCAGTCTCTTCACTAGACATATTGGTGTCAGGATTTCACCTTCAATCCCCTGTTCACACAAAATTGCAAATATTTGTACTCAAGTTTCTGATCATTTCACTCATGCAATAACAGCCATTCATAACCAGCAATTTGTCACAATAAAATGCAGACATAATCTGCATGACTTTACCCGGACTTCACCTACCCACCTGGAATCAAAATCATGGCAAACACTGATAGATTCTTGGAAAATACTTATGCATTTCAGTCTGTCCCTATGAAATGTGGTTTGAGAAGTAAGGGGCTACTATTTAAAGTGGCAGAAAACTTTTTTTCTAGAACACTTTGGCCTTGACAACTGGTATATTCCCATATCACTTTGTACAGTAGATATGACACTATTACTCGAGAGTTATTCCCTTTCAGCTTCCAAATGGAGGAAAGCCAAAGAACTCCTGAAATTCAAACCACTCTGGCATTATTTGCACATCCTCAGCAAACAAAGGTAACGACAGCAGTTTCATTGGATTTGTACCTTTACGTATGAGACAGTAGCTGTGTATTTCCAGAAGAACATCAAAGCCAACATGCCAAGCTACAAACCCAATCATTGTATAGGTGTCCCATGGGTCTGGTAGGTCAAGTGCTGGTAGATCCATTCCCAAGAACATAGTCACCACTAGTCAGTAAAAACAAAATAAAAAGACACTAAGAGTGCTGCGTCAGGGTAATTAAAAAAAAAAAAAAATATATGTTCTCTACACCTTTGGCAATAGATTTTCCATGAACTGCCCACTACTTGGGGAATGAGGTTAAAAGGAGTCCAGGCAGCTAAAAGTGGTTTGTTGGGTTGTTTTTGTTTGTTTGTTGTTTTTTGACTCTACTAACAAGACAACAGCCACCACAGTATTTGTGCTTAAGCTGCCTGTGGAAACTTGCCACTGTTAATAGAATTAAGCCCAGTCTGGTTCTGTAAGTGAGTTTCCCCTCTCCCATTAAATAACATTGACCTATGTTACTGCAAGAGCACCACTCTCAAATCTTCCAAGATAAAAAGAAATTACTCAAGATAAGAACAGGTCTTCATTACAGAGATCTTTCACATTTGTCTGTAATCTCTTTGGGTTTACATAGTCATTTTCTCCCTACAGCTGTGGCCTGATGGCCACATAAATTTCACACAGAAGATGGCCAGCAAGAAAAAGAGTGTTCAGAAATACCTGGACTGGATGTCCATTGATGTTTTAGATAAGCAATAGCCCAGACAACAAACAGAAGTTCTTTAAATCTTTTCAAAGGCAGTTGCATAGTTATAACTATTACTTCTACTCACCAGCTAGTATTCTAGCTGTTGTACCAGTACTCCAGTGAAACCAGTTAAACAATTGTCTCCTACAAAACAATGAAGAGCATTTTATTGCTTCTGTAGCTTGGGACACTGAAATCAAAGAACATTGTTACCTACTTTAAAGATAACTTTTCAACAAAAAAAAGAATTTTTAAAGAAACAGGCATATTTAATTCCTGTGGCTATAACTTAATGAGTTAGTTGTGAGTACCTTGGTGCATGACGAGGTGGTCTGAAACCTGCCATAAGTGGCTGAAAGATTGTCAGAGCCATCACAGTACAGCCGAGATAGGGATGAAAACCTGCTTGCTAAACAGAGGACATTTTTCTTTAATATCATATCTATATAAAGATACAGAAAAAATACCAAGAAGTTGATAGTTTTATTTATGCTTGTGTTACGAAGTTACAGTAGTGGAGCAGCACTGAGTTTAGACTGGCAGAGGTGACAGAACACAGTAAACTGCCCTGCAGCTAGATGGAGATGTTCTCCTTGGCAGCATGAGACACTGGTAAGTTGGCCCAGGGTTTGTCTCATCTTTTTGCTGTATTGAGAAATTCTTCCAGCTGAAGCTACACTATACAAGTTCTTCATCCCCAATTCTGAATCTTCAGGAGAGGCTTGTTTCATAACTCCTCCCAGCACTGGTCTCCCCTATCACCTTATTTGTTCTAATCTTAATCCTAAAACATCTTACTCAATTTCCCTAGCTCCTAACTCATACCTGCGGCCACATCATCCCACCTTTAACTCAAATATTCTCTATACTTTCCAATTCCTGATATCACTTTGCACCAAATATTGTACAGGTCACACTAATAGGTATACAAACTCTATCTCTCTAATGTTCCAGACTAAGCTTAATCACTGGATACAGTTACTCAAGTCCAAGTTCATAAAAACATTTATTCCCAGCAGGTTTACCACATTAATAAGTCACTTGTCCCATCCTCACTCCCCTCCCAAATTCAAGTTCTCCAAGGAAATGGGAAGACTTATCTATGTACATAAAGAAACTGTGAGCAAGAACTTTATTTAGAAGAAAGAGGAAGGAAGGAAAATACTGAACTTTTTCAATTGTATTTAAAGGAAACAACTTCTTCTGTGTTGCTAGTATTTGAAGTTAGCCTACTTAAGGACAGCTTTCACAGCCATTTCCACAGCAACAGTTGTAACGCTTTAGTCATCAGTCCTTCTCATTCATTTGGTCCAACTTTACATTTAAATTAAGCAAAACAAAAACACACATTTACCTGGCTCCAACCTCCTCGGTATATAAAAGGCAACACAAAAGAAATGCTTGTAAGCACGACCGTGGTCAACATAAGCGCACGATGTACCTAGAAAAGTTAAGTTTGATTTTAGAAACTGTACAGCTTTCTTAATACACAGTTAAAATACATTTAACAGATCTACAGTTAAAGATGTTCTTAGTGTCCTCTTTAGACTTTGCTTTTACAAGTAAAGTAGGTAAACTTCTGATTTGTAATGTTCCATTTTTTAAAATTAAGAAAAAAAATCACACCAAATTTAACCTCCTATTTCTTGGATCTAGCAGGTTTACAACTCTGTTTACAGTAAAACTAGAAAATACAGCTAGAGATATGTGGAGATTTTGCCCACCTGAAACCACATCTCCTTTCCAAACAGGAATGAATGAGACCAGACAGGTTTGAAGAATCGTGCAACAATTACACCAATACTAGCTGTGGTAATCCAAGCAACAAGCATTAGCACTCCTGAAAATCGAAAAAATTACAAGGTAAACATGAGTAATTTAGCTGCATATGAATACAGCTTCAAAGACTGTGTAATAGTTTAGTCCATACGCATACACACAGAATTTACCAGTGATAAGTTTTTAATCACCTGATTCAGAGTATAACTTTATAGCATTTATCTTGCTAGAGGGCAGAAACATCCACATAAAAGATAATCATACTATGCCTACACACCAAATAGAGCAGCTCTGGCTACCGTGTATTTCATATGCACCAGTACAGTCAGCATGTACTGATAAGAGATGCTGTTCTGTCACCAACTTTGACATCAGAAGATGAAAATTGACATTTCACCCTCTTTTTAAATCCCAAATTTAAAGCAATTAAATTTGTTTTACAAAGAACTAGTGATAGTTCTCTCACAGGCCTGCTTTTAAGTCCAGTACCATGAGAGAAAAAATTCTCATTAACCTCAATGGCTCTGGAATATCAGTTGAGGAGTTTCTCATTTCAAATGGAATTAAACCAATAACACAACTAGAACAAATTGAACTAGAGAGAAAGAGGTAAACAGGAACAAGTCAGAATTATAAATTTAAGAGAAAAGGCAAATGGAGGTTCATTTTCCTGGGCAAAATATAATGCTGTTCTTGAAATGAAAAATTATTAATAATTTACTCTGTCTTCACAGCCTCAAATCTTGTAGCCAACAGTACACAGAACACGAGGGCCAGAAAGACAAGAATAAATACCTACTCTGCAGTAATAAGGAAAACTTAACTCTCCAATCTCAGCAAGTCTAGAACTGAAAGATAAAACTAGACATTGCAGCTTACCATGAGCCTTGATAAGTCGTGGAGACCGGAAGCCTCCAATATCCTGAGGAAGGCCTGTGACATTGTACATCCCATTGGTGATCAGAGGCTGACGATGATGTTTGTGTATTAGTCCACCTAAGCAGTGACAAAGTGGTTTACATATAGCTGATGAAAGCCACTGCACTTGTGTGCCCACTCCTTGTTTATGAATGCATGTTCTGTTGTGACCACTGAACATATTCATACAAACTAAATTTCTGACACACAACATGGTAAGAACCTAAGATGTCATCTAAGCTGTCCTGCGTAATTAATTTACAAGAACCAACTCACCCCTCTACAGGAAATAGTTTTCTTCACTACATGCACAAGATGTGAAGAATAATTCCTTCTGATGCTAGTCTCATTTAAAAGAGATGTGGCCAGCTCTCAAGAAGCTACCAGTTCCTAGCATCAAAAGGGCACACAACACACACATATCAGTAAGCTTACTGTAACTTCCAAAAGCAAACCCATGATCCAGAGAGGTAAGGATGACTGGATTAAGTTCCTCATCCTTGGAAACCTTAGTTCAGATACTAACTCTCAGCTAAGCCATACCTTACATAAGGGTCACTAACTCATTTAGAGATGTTCAAAGAAAAGCAACCATATGTAGGTCAAGTTTACCTTCACTAGCTTCCCCATCTGCCAGAAAGATGTAGTAACTGGCATCCAGATTAAATCTGGTTTTATAAGGAAGACGAATATTCCTTCTGAAAGAACATTGAAGAACACCATCCACAAGCCTCCATGACACATCTTCAAGGGGATTCTGTGAAACAAGAAATATTTAATACCCAGTCTTTTCAGGCTGGCAGAGTAATTGGCTTGTGAGTGATCCTGCAAAGGACAAGTGTCACTGGTGCACAAAGACTGATGGTGATATGGGGGGGGAGAGGGGAAGGGGTGTGTGTGATGAAAGTCTCTTGCATACCAACTTAGAAGGTATGTCAGTAAGTCAAGACTGCAACATAAGGGTTGAACTTATTACCACCAATTTTTCCAGCTTATGACAATCTCCCTTTCAAACCTTTCACCCAAGATACATCTATTGCAACTGCAGCCCTAGCAAAGGGACAGAGTAATAATGGGCATAGTTCCTCAACAGAGTAAGCTCACACCACATGCCTTAATTTTGAAAATTAAATTAAGACTTCCAAATCTTAGATTAGACTTCCACCTTACTATTTACAGCTGCTATACAAAATAAAAGCACAAAGCAGCAGCATACCACTCATCATCTCAAAACTACATTTGTGAAAGTGTCTTTGTCATTTTCAAATGTACCTCTGAATCCAAAACAGGAGGACTTCGTCCCTTCAGATAGGCAGCGCTTACGTGAACATGGTGGTCCTCATTAACACACAGATATGCATCATCACCACCCTGGAGAGAGTTTAAAAGAAAAAGGTATTTATAGCCTAATAAAAATCACTACTGGCAGTCTCCAAAAGCTTTTTGATTTAATACATGCAACAAGATCCAAGACAGATTTCTCTAGCTGTCAAGCTATTATTTCCCAGCTTTCAAACACTTCAGTACTACAGAGGAACCACATTAAGTCAAACAGATGACACATAGTAAGGCACACTGTGATTTATGCTTCCTTCCTCCCAGGGTAACAACCATATTATCAGAAATTTCTTTAATTATTTAGAATTTATTAAATTAACCAGATAAGACAGAGATGGATGTTGATGTTACTTAAAAACCCTCTTTAGTTAAAAAGGTGTAAAGACAAAGTATTGTTAAGAACCAAGTGTTCTTGAATTAGGTACATGAATATAAACAGCATTTCCTTTGTGCAATAGTTTATGGATTATGCATTTGTCAATAGCATCATCCCTTCAATATAACACGAATTAGAAAAAAAGATCTCTAAACACTAAGATTGAATGGGGTCACTCCTGTACAAACAATGATGAAATGTAAATGGTTTTCAGAAAGCATAGCAACTTGGCTTCTGACAGTTAAGAGGTTTTGGCTAGGTAACAAAAATAGATGGATCTAACCGGGAATTCCAGTCAGCTACTGTGCAATCAGACAGGTTGGATTCTGCTAAGGCAGATATCCACAGGGAAATTCCACTGTAAATAGTCTGTCCTGAGCTCAAACTGAACATCCACCTATAAAAGGCCACCCGTGCTTCAGCACTACGGCAGAGAAGTTACTTTGTGTGACGTCTAGCAGCATTTCAGTTCCCCATATGCATGTTTTGCTAGAACAACATTCAAACTTATATTAAGATCACAAATGCAACTAAAATAGGAGAATAGGACACTCACCATCCACTGGTCATGGGACAATGCAAATGCTAAATATCCTTCACTTGGACCACTCATTTCAATAAATACTGAACTCTTCTCTTGTTGGAAGGACAGAAAAAAACAGGAAGTACTTTCAGGATCACAGTTTGAAGGGTTCCTGATGCAGAACTTCATACTGCCACAATGTGATGCATCGAACTAGACAATTAAGGAAACAAGTTATAAGCAATGAGAGTTTCTCTCTTCTTCCTCCCTTTCTACCCCGTTTCCAGAATAAAGCATACAAGGAACAGAAAAGAAATTCATGTCTACATACCAATCTCTTAACCCATTCCTACAAATAACCCAGGACTAGTAGGTAAACTAGGTAGTGAATTCCAAGCTGTACTTTTACTCAAGTGGAATTTTAACTTTAAAGACATTATAATAGAATAACTTCTGACAGAAAGTTAAAACTTTAGAGAAACTTCCCCTGGTTTAATTTTTAGAGAGGTACTATCAGCTGTAGGATGAAGAGGAAAAGAAGGGAATACAAGCTTTTAATTTCCTTTTTAAAATATGAACTCCACTGATACACAATGAGAAAATACATGGATTAAAAGTCATGCTTATTCTGGATCAAACAGTGATGCTTGCTCAATCCATTCAAGAATCAGTAACGGAAGTCAGTAACACAGATGAATTCATAGAAGGATGTTTCTGACTCTGCAGTTATTACATGGGAAGTTATTAGTCAAGACCAGAGCAAGTCTTTTCCCATCTCTCTTCCTAGGTATGCATAATATTTTCTGACCACTAAGTTCTAAATGTTCTGTAGAACTCCTGACCCGTGTGGCGTGACAACATTTAATCCACATAAATTCAGGCAACTCAACTAACACAAGAGGGTAGCTGTCCATGTTCTTAGTCTCTGATATCCAAGTTAACTCATCCATCATCTCTCCCTTTCTGTCATTAGGCTGTATCAATATGATTTCATTAAATTCCATTGACCACAAGCATTAAAGATAGCATTATTTAGGTTTATAATTACTTACTGGCTTTGATAAGTAGGAAACAGAGTGTGAATTTGATAGAGCCTCTGACGTCGCATGCAAGGGTGTTGTTGGGGACAGTGCATTAGGCTGAGAAATGATGGGACCAGGAATCTTCACCCAGAAAGTCTTGTATTTTTTCACAACTGTGGCTCTTAAAAAACACAACGCACAGAGTCATTATTGTATACATCAACAGCTGATTGTTACTTGAAGAAAAAAGAAGAAAAAGGAAAAGTTTCTATAGTTTGAACTACTTATCTGTAAAATCCCCATCTTTATGCAGATGTCTACCATTTTAGGGATTAAAATGGGAAAATATCTCAGTGGAAAAATAATTTTAAAACATACTAATGTATGCTCTACTGGACATAAGAAATGTTCATGTCTGTAGCACAGATTACAGCCTCGGAGAAGAGTTGTATAGCTTGTATCCTATAGCTTTTATAGTAGTGTAACTGAAAGGTATACTTACCATTTTGTTAGATATAAGCACAGAAGAAAGATTCTTAATACTATATATTACAGGCATGAGAAGCGAGCAGTTAACTAGAAATACTAAACAAACTAATCTCTGAATCCCCTTCTACTCTCCCCACAATCCCCCCCCAAAAATAAAAATCAATACAATCATCTCCAAGCTTTCCCTACAGAACAAGTGTCTGCATCAATGTAGACTCTGCAGCAAGCAAGAGGTGTGGACTTTTCAGGCCATTAGTCCAAGGATATTTTTTCAGTTGCTGGCCACTATTTGACACAGGTTAACCTTATTTGCATTTTAATAAACTTACAGAAACTGTACACGTCTTGGTGCATCTCCAGGAGCAATCCAATAAACTTTTATTTTTTTCTTTTTTGCTTTACTTGTGTGACTGACAGCTGAATTCTGAAAACACACACATAAAAGGTTATACAGTGGATATGCAATAAGGAGATTTCAGTCATCACAGGCTGCAGCTACACAGACACTGCACTCTTGCACTGCACAGACCCAGCACAACTGGCTTTTCCCCAGTCAGTCATGATCAACTTGGATGAAGTCTACAACTGAAACTTACACCTACTAACAAACTTTAATGCTAAAAGGAAGAACTAGAGGTCTTTCAATCTAGAGGACTCCAGTGACAAGACAGAGGTCCCTGCAGCGTTTCTGCAGAAATGGTGTAATAACATTCCATTTTTTTTTGATAGTAAGATAACACTCCATTTTTTTGATAGTAAGAACATGAAGGGACAGTGCAACGATTGTACAGAGACCAGAACTAGTATTCCAGAGGACAAAACGCAAAAGCAGTCTTGGGGTCAGACAGTTATTTGCACAACATAAATAGATCAGACACAGCACTAAGTCCTCTGCGCAGAGGGCACAATCCAGACATCCCCATGGCTCTACAGCACTGATGAATGCACTACTTGGATGCCACTGGGGGGCAGGTGGCAGAAGTGGAGAGAAAAAACTATATCTAGGCAGACTGAGAACTTTGTCCACACCAGCTCAGATGACATCATAAATGTTCATGAAGTTCAAGTTGCTGAAACACTGGTCAGAGTTCACATCTCTTGCATGAGGCAGAATCAATTTATCTAAAACAGATACTAAGATTGTGATCTAACCTGTTACTATGAAGGCTCCACTAACAGTAACTGACAGAGCAACGCTATTCTAGCACTTACTTACAACTGCCCTACACTTTCCTTCAAGACATTTTCTCTGTCCTTAAGCATGGAAAATGATTGATAGTTCTCCTCTTCAAAGCAAATAAAGCACACCCGCCTCTTTTTAGTATTAAGTACAAAAGTAACCAGGAATACACTAAATTCATTGTGCACAAGTAAAAATTATGTTAAGAATACTGCATCTTCCTGCAGCAGTCAATAGCCTTCTAGTCTGACTAGTGAGTCATGCCTCTATACTTTTGTGAGACACTGAGCTCAAAGATTACTAGTATAAACACCTCAGTGCCTGATATCCCATTTTACACTATACCTTGGTACGGCCACATGTCAGAAACTGAGAAAGTCTCCGGTCAGCTAACATGAAAGAACCAACTGCAGGGCTATCCAGGCGTTCTGCATCCCGGGCTTGTATGAAAAACCCTTCAAAATCTGGTCCAGACAGAAGAACTGAAACAAGAACAAAAATAAAGAAGAAGTTGAAATATTCTCCAGAGGAAGAATGAAGTATTTCAACAATGACCACCAGAAGCTCATTTTACAAGTATTTGTAAATTGACTGCTAAATGGATCAACCAGAACAAGATTCAACTGCTTAGATAGATCTAGTTAGATAGAACTGAACAAAGGCATCCTACAACACAAAGAAACAGTAAATTAAGCTCCTCAGACACATACCTTCTATGTGGTCCCCTGGTTTAAATTCAGTCCCATTCACTGCGATGGTATGCTCAGGTGACAGTTGTGGAGAGCTACCATGACAAGGTATCATGCTAGTGCAGGCTTCTCTTACTTTTCCACTTGGATAACTATCCACGGATGCATAGAAGCAAATAAACATCCAAACAGCAAAAGCAAGGCCAGGCAGCTCCATCTATATAAAGAGTCACAGGCAATTAAATACAATAAACATAAACATTTACATTACAGGTCACCACTCATCTTTAGAAGAGTCAGTTGAACACTACACTTTAAAAACGTGTTTAAAACAGAAGTATGCATGAGAAGACACCACTCCCAGCTGCAGAAGCTAAAAGTAATGTGCACTTCTGATAACTCCCAGACTTTGCAAGAATGTTCACAGATACCATATCTCAGGCCAACAAGAGTGTACAGGTAATAGACAGTTCCATCCATCCACTGGATAATTTCTGTCAGTGTGTTTTGACACCACTTTTAAAATTTCTTTTGCTTATGCCTCTCCCATTCTCTCTCTCAAAAAGTCCAAGTCCCTCAAACATCTGCACAGGAGAGATAGATCTTAAATGTTTCATTTATGTATAAATACCCACAGTACTGAGGAACTAAACTGCTAGTGTCAAGCCCACTCTTCTATTAATCATAGCTCCAAATTGTGCATCATTACAGATTGCCTTTTGTTTCCACAACTCATGTCTATTTCTTCACATATGACAAATAATTCCCAGGTAAAAAGTTCTTCTTTCTGCAGAGAAACTAAAGATGTCAAATGTGAGAAAGACTTCATACATGCAAAAGAGTGTGAGTTTGGTATAAAGATTTAGAAAAAGTAATATGCATGTTTGCTGCAGACAAGCACAAGACTTTTCCTTTGAACCCTTCCTTTTGGATATTAGGCCTCCAGACAATTAGTCAAACAATATCATTGCTTGTCACACTCTCGTTAAGGGAACAGTATGCACAAAAAACATGTGGGATAGTAAGACCAAAGAGCCTAAACCAGTTACATGAACCCCTAATCCCAGTATTCATCATATAACGTTTTGCTTCGCCACAGTACTTTTTTCAAAAGAGCTGTGGTAATTGTTTTGTTACTCAGCAGCACACAGGGTTTACAGTCCTATTGTTCTTTACAGAACACCTTAGCCAACAAGAAAAAGCATTTGCACCTCTAAAAGGCCAGGAGAACAGAGATAAAGTTTCTTTAAATCGTTAGGCACAAGAAGTGGGTTATCAGCTCTAGTGGAACGTATACCAGGCAAATAGGTCTGCCTTCTGGAAAAGCCATGCCCATTTTGCACCAAATGATAAGAAGCACGAGGTTATGAAGTTCCCTGACAGCACACATGGACATGAGGATAAAAAAGGCACAGAGCCATTTCAGCCTAACTTTGATACCCAAAAGCAGTCAAATGAAGACAAGGCATGTCATTAGTTTTGCACGCTCTCTAAGAGTCATCGGTATTAACTCTTTCAAAGTCCTTGTACCTTCAGTGCTAAAAATCCACAATAGCCAAGGCAATGCTACACTTATACTTTGACATAAGAGCTCCTGAACAACTTTACAACAGTAAATAGAAGAAAAATTCAGAGGGGAGAGGGGGTGGAACAGTTACATTTCAGGAACTAAGAAAAAAAAGAAAAAAAAACCCAACACTCAACTCCTCCTCCCAAATAATCAAGATAAAATTATGATAATATCTTTAACTTCTTGTTAAAGTAAGTTCTTCCTTCTAGTTCAAATACTTCTCCAAACTGTCACAAATTTACATCAATATGATCTTATTCATAAGGTAAAGAAGCCTAAGGTTCATTGCAATGGTGGCATTAAAGCAGTCTTGTATATACACCAGTGAAATCCTCAAAACAAGTTGCTTGCAGAAGAGATAAGGCTGCATACCACAGAGACAAGAAAAAAAAAGTAGTACTCTAGTTTAAGTAACAGAGGATGTGGTAGGGATTTAAAATGAAACAAGAAATATTCTTTGGCAGACTCAGCCAACTCAAAAGCTGGCAGAAGAGAAAGAGGAAGAAGCAGAGATGAAAAGACTGGAAAAGGCCAAAATCTTAAAGTAGTACTGTACTGAAGAGCAATTTTTAAAAACATTTTTTATTTTTTAAACAGTTAACTGTAGAAGAGCAATCTCCTCTATGCCTGTTCAACAATAAGGGCTAGATCCTATAAAGAATAACAATTTCCATATTAAGAATTTGCCTTCCTTAAACAAACAACACTTATTCAATTGCCTTGAGAAGTCTTCTTCCTCCTCTAATCTGGAAATACGTTGTGTTACTCTACGTTCTCCACTTCCACAGCAAAAGACAGAGGGAACATGAGAAGCACTCTTCCAACACCAGTCATTCTGCAGTTGAAGCTTAATTTTGTATTTTTAGGAAAAATCTCCTAAAGCGTTACTGCAGACAAAACGGGTAAACAGTATAGAGAAGTCAAGCCTTAAGAAATTATTCCTTAATTACAGATTAAAGAACTCTGGACTGTAACTCAAATACCACAGCAACTCCCTTTTTATTAGACAGTAGCATTTCATATTTAAAATCATAGTTTGGAATAGCCAAAACCAGTTGTTTTGCAATTCATCTGCTGCCTCTACTACAGCTAGGATCTTACTGTGCCTCCCTACCTCCTTTTACAAATGCACATATATACCCTTGCCTTTCAGCCAAGATCTGTTAAAACAAGCCTCATATCAATCATAATGTGCAAGAAAGACAAGGGCACAAAATCTGATATGCAAGATGAAAGAGGGGAAATCCAAGAAAAAGCCAGAACTTCCTCACATATGCAGGTTAAGATGTTTCCTTTAAGCTCTAAAAAAGTACCTGTTACAAGAACATGAAACAGTACGTCATGCCCTCATGAATATGACAGTCTGTCCAAGAGAAGGAAAAAGTGAGAAGGAAAGCTGAGCACGTATCATTAGTAGTTCAAAAATGAACACTGTTAAAAAAAACAACTAAGGAAGATACCTAGTTAAACTAATGAACCAGCAATAAGCAACTCTGAGAAGAGAAAATAAATAGTATCTTTATACTCAGGCTGAAGATCAATAAATAATTATATTAATCCTCAGCCAAGTATTTGCACAACAGATCATCTACTTTGCCAAAAAAAAACCCCCACCACCAAAACCAACCAATCAAGCAAGGCCAGCCACTGGTAAGCAAAGTGTCACTCCTATACAAAAGTCACCCTTTTCTTCTGTAAGATTACAGGGTTTCCTCTCTTCTGATTTGAGTTCTACAGCCACAATAGTGTTATTTCCCTCCAAGTGATCTTGACAGGAATGACTGCATTGTTAGACATTTAGCATATCATATATACCACAATGCAGAACAGTTATTTAAAATTGGAGTAACTAGCTTTAAAATTTTAACTAATTGTACACAGAGGTAAAGCAATCAGGTTTGTAATAAGTGAACAAACTGCAGAATATGTGACTTTTTTCAGATATCCCCCTTAGCAGGAAAAACAGAAGGCGACAACTAAATCTCACAACTACATACAAAAGTACAACCCCAAACAAAAAGTGCTAGGATTAATGGCATAGAAATAATTTATTACAGAGAAGTTAGGTTCAGGAAAGTTGAAGTGTCACATGTGAATCATGCTTAACCTTACCACAAAAGAATAAATGCCTTTTAAAGAATAAAGTAAAAATAAAAACCTTTTTCTGCCTGTTAAAAAGAAATACCTGAGAAACTCATCAAAGCTATCATATCTTACAGAACTGTTCCTCTATTCTTCTACTCGTCGCAGAAATGTAGCCAAATTAAAACCCCCACATTTAAGTTGTGTGCCAATAAAGATGAATCAGCACATCTCCACAAGATCATATTTTCTAGATAAGAACATCAACTGTGTCAAAAACCTTAAATCACCAAGTATTATCTCTAAAGCTAGATTCAAAATTAGAATCTATGTTAACTCAAGTTTTGAGGTGTGTAAGCTGCAGAACTGCCTGCTATTACCTACAGCATTTGAAAATACTCTCCAGTCCTCCTTGATAGATTTTGCTTGAAAGCTGTATTAAGAGGCTTTGGCCATAGTGCCTCATTTATAACCCTTTGAAATGCAACAACTCACTGGTGACAACCTACAGATTAGCAGTCAAATTCCCTGTACTAAAGAGGAATAGAAATAATTTATTTCAAGACTGAAGCATAATGATAAAAAAAACATAAAAGATAATTCCTGCAGCATTTTTCAACAGGCAGTTCTCCAGCGTTTTTGTTAACTTACTATCATTTGAACAGCCTGGAAGAACAACAAGAAGGGAGTTGAGTTTAAGGATTCCTGCACTATCCAGTCACTTGTTTTCCAAGATAAATCCATTACACTGAAATGCTTGCGTTAACCAAGGGCTTGAGAGTACATATAATCTCCTTCCTCTATCCTGTCTGCATGTGGTAGCATGCATCAGTAAATGTACCAGTCAAGGTTGCAAGCATGTGCTACAGAGCATACTAGCTTCATAGCCAGAACACAAACACACAGTATTGATTGTTGATTCTACTTAGTCTTGTACTACAGACTTTTCAATACATTATATACAACCAAAGACAGCATAAGATCCAGAAGGCCTTTCTCTAAAGATATACCTACTAGCGCATATCACACCACTACAATATAAGACAGTTATTCAAACCACTATGTTTCATATCTTTCCTTAGAATGGGAAAAAGTACTTCAATACTCGTTAGTTTGAAGCATGACTGCAAATTTGTTACTCTGTCCCTCCCCCTTCCTACTTAAATCTTCATTAGAATACATAACTCACAGGCCCTGGCACAAAAGAAAGCTTCAGAACAAGCTTGTTCAAAGTAATTTCTTCATTACCTGTAATTTGAGTGGTGTTTCAAATATCATGTCACTCTTGGGGCAGAGAGAGGGAGGAAGAAAATTGTGTACTTGAAGCCATTTCTAATACAGCCTTCTAATTAACAGAAAGAAACAAAAATAAAAACAAAAAAAAAACCCAGAGGCAGTCATCATCTCATCACACTTTTTCAAGTTGGTCAAAATGCTTTAGAAAGAAGTGAACCTTTCCCAAGGAAGCGGAGTAATCAGAATGTCAATATTTATTTCATACAAAACTTGAATATACAGTAAAATTCAATTTAATACAGAGACTGCTCAATACTAACAGCTGACTTATAATCTGAAACTTCAGTCAAGCACTTACTGAATTATACTACCAAGTTATTTTATGTTTGCTGGGCAGGTGAGAACTCAAGACAGAAACAGAGCTTTTTGTTAGAGCACCCTTTTTTAGGATCTTACATTGCATACAACCCACCAGAAAACTGGAGGACGGTCACATAGAAAAATCAGAACAGCTGTCCCAAAGGTACTCCACTCATGGTCAATTATTCCAACAGTAGTAGGATACAGAACAGTTAAATAAGAGCAACCAAAAAAAGTTCAGGTATTCCTGAAAACTGAACTAGAAACAACCATTTCCATTAGTCTGAATGGAGATGAAGTAGCTAGCATTCTTCATACTTATGATGGACTATGACAAGATAAGAACACCTCTGTGATAATTCAAACATTAATGGTTAAAGGCCAAGGTAATTATCTGTGGCTTAACCTCAAGAGATTCTGCCTAGCAAGGCAAATTGCAAAGAGAAATACAGGTTTGCTCATAAACATTGCTACCAGCTTCTGTAAAGTTTCAATGTAATACAGCTACATTTGTCTGAACATTTAGAATTTATCATCCCATTCAGCCAGGAGTGATTTCCTCCTCCTCCTCCTCAGGAGGGAGAAAGATAAAATAAGAAATGGTTGGAAAACAAAACGAAACAAAAAGAAGTGATACAATTTTAGGAACAGAATCTTTCAAAGCCTGAAGTAATCATACCAAAATTTTGTGAGGATCTTTTCATAATATTTAGTATACATGGAAAATTGTTCTCCTGGCTACATCTTGCAATCTTACAATAACTGGATTTGGATAAATGGAGAACAATAAGTTACTCCTGCTTGTGTTGAAAGAACTCCTGCAATCCCTTGTAGGTACTAACAGCTGAAAGAGCCCTGGTAGCCTAATTCCTCAAGAGCACAATGTTCACACAAAACCTCAGGATTTCTTCACAGAAATTTTCTTTCAGCTGTTTAACAGAACTTCATTAGCTACAGAACACAACATCTAAAACTAGTTTCAGAGAGGAAGAGGAGAGGAGATGCAAGGCAAATACATTGCCAATTCAAAGGTACAAAAACTAGCATAGCCAGAACTTCTTCTCTTAAGCATCAACAGACAGGATGGCAAACAGAAAAGGAAACAGCTGTCTAAGGTGCATTAACGCCGAGGTGTCTAACAAGATGTATTAACAGAAGGTGTTTGAGCCATGTCCTTTTAGAAATATACTCTTACAAAGCAAAAGTGGGCAGCCTTGCTGTCCAAGAGTCACCTTCCCTCTGAGTTCAGGAAAAGAGCTTGGGTTAACTGCCCCTGCTCATTCACAACAGCTGGATTGAGCAAGGGCAGAAAACAAGCAGTATTCACATTCACAGTAACTCATTACTTTAAAAATACAAACACACATACACACACACCCATGCCCACAAGACAAAACATACACACCTCAGCCTTGTGGCCTTTATACTCAGGAAAGGTTTAAAGAGAACTTCAAGGCTTGCATATTTCAAAATGAATTTTTATAACAGTTTAAGCACAGGTACTTACCTTACAGCCAGTCCTGTTAGTGATCAAGTCTGTGTAAAATTTGCCATTGGCTTTCTACTTATAGTAAGACAACTTCTATTACATTGTAACCTCTTCTATTTGACTTGCATCTAACGGTATCAACCTTTGTCAGAGGAAGTTTGTCTGAAAGAAGAAACAGTAAACACACACACAAAAAAGAAACATTTATAAGACCATTCTTCACTTCAGACACACATTCCACCCTGCTTCCCAAGCTAAACCTGTAAGACCAAAACACGTGAAGTTGCAAAGAAACACTGACCCTGTAGCTTCCTTTACTTTGTCAGGTGTGTATTTCCACAGATTTCAGAGAGTATCATATTAAGTAATAATTTTAATTATCTTCTGATGCAGTTAGGAGGAAAAAATCAACAACAAAAACCACAACTTTTGATACCTTCTTTCTCAAAGCACAGGTTGGTACAAATTTGCAGCATGGTTTTAAAGCTTGTTAACATGCTTACTCCCTATCAAGAGACACTATTTACAAAGAGGGATAAGCAGTCTCACAAAGGAATGCAATACGTTTGTCTTTTTTCCATATATCCCACTAAGAATGAACAAGAGGCAAGGATTTTGCCCTGTTCAGTTCTCTGATTATTTACTTTTCTGTTGGGCAGCTGCTCTGCAGATAATCTTTAAGGCCCCAGCCTTGCAAATTTTATCTATATGGAGAACGCAAAGTTGCAGGTTGGCCTAAATATGAATAGTTTGTCACCCCAGCAAGCAAATCCCACCACAGGATCAGCACGTTTACTGTAATAGTTACCATACAGCCATCTCCTACACACATTAACAAAGAAACAAGATAAGTAATATTCATATAACATTAAGACGCAAACAAGATGCAAGAGGAGCACGGTTGGTGTGGCTCCTAGATAAAATAAGCCATAGCTTACCTTTACTCAGCAAGCCAGTTTAAGAGTTTTCGCTAAAGCAATTCTGAAAAGCTTGCATGACAGCCAGCAGCTACACGGTGCTTTAAAAGCTTCACCAGACTTCAATTTGCTTCATAGCTACTGTACATATTCTATTCAGCATATGTAGTTTTCAAAAAGCGGAGCACTCGCTATGACCAGTTCAACCCAAGCGCCCTGGAGCTACTGCACCTTCTCAGCTAAGGCAGCCCCGAGCCCTCCTCTCGGCCCCTCTCCCGCAAACAGGGCAGCGGGGGGCAGCCCACCCCTTCCGGCGCTCGGGCCTCCCTCCGCGGCAGCGGGCGCCGCTCCGGCCGCGGGGCGGCCCCGGCCCCGCCGCCGGC
>JAVJGJ010000030.1:14251004-14316563 GCA_035590215.1 Microhierax caerulescens | reverse complement strand
GCCAGCTCGGGGCTGCTGCAGCAGGCGAGGGCGAACGGGCTGCGCCAGCCCCCGCCCCGGCTCCGCTCGGCCTCGGCAGCCGTCGCCCTCAGCGGGGAGCTGCGCCGCCGTCGCTGTCCGGGCCCGCTCGTGAGTATGGTGGGAGCGGCTGCGGCGGCCGCCGCGTCCCGCAGCGGCAGGGCGGTGACTGGGGGCCTGGCGCCGGCTCCCGGCAGCGCCGGGGCGAGTGTCAGGTATCAGGCTCCCCCCCCCGGGGGCGGCTCGGGCCGGGGGCACCTCCGCGGCGCTGGCTGCGGGCCGGGCTGCGCTGTGGGACGGGGAGCGACTCCGGGGCGCTGCCGGCGGCGGTCCCCGGCTGGGGCAGGGCTGGGTGCCTCCTGACAGCTCTCTCGTACTCTCCAGCCCCTCCTCTCCGCCCTGCAGCGCCTTGTCTCCTCACTGCTCTGGGGCTGGGGAACATGTAAGCAAGAGCAGCGGCGTGAGGCGCTCCCAGACGGCCGCCGCCCGCCGGGGGGTCGCCGCTGACTGGTGGGTTTTTGTCTGTGTTCCCTCACGGCAGGGCTCGCTTCTCCCTCCCCGAAGTGAGTCTCTTGGCGCGGGCCGAGCGCCGGGCAGACGGCCGCGACCATGCCGAGCGGTAAGGAGACGCGGCTGCTGCACCTCAGCGAGATGGAGAAGCTGGACAAGACCCTCTTCAGGCTGGAGCAAGGTAGGTTGGGGGGGCGGCGGGCGGCGGCTTCCCGCTCCCCGCAGGGAGCCCCAGGGCCGGCTGAGGGAAATGGCCGGGAGCCGGCCACCTTCTTCGGGCAGCAGTGGAAGGGGAGCTCAGCCTGCGGGGGTGTTTTGGTGCTGTTACAGGTTTTGGGGTGGGTTTTTTCCCCCCTTGTTTTAATACGAAACAATTTCTTACGTGCTTGCTCCCACTGCAGAGCTCTGTGGGCTGCAGTCACGGTTCGGTCTGACTCCTAAAACTCTTGAGAAATGAAGAGTGGATTGACTAGGACCCGTCAGTCTTCATGGGAATGAAGTGCAAAACATTTTTTACACAGGCCTTGCAGGACAGGACCTCTCCTTTTATAACATGTACTTCAGGGACCTGAAAAAGTCCTCGTAAATCCAGCTCTCTAGTATTTATCTGCAATGTGTTATGCAGCACCCCATCTTTAATATTACGGTTTTGAAATGCATTAGTAATACTAACATTTTGCAAAGTCTGAGGTAATGTTTCAGAATATGGGCTCTAGCTCTTCCCAAATCTTATCTTGCCTGTTGGATTTCTTATAGCAGTGCTATGTTAGTATTGTGGCTGCATACTTGTGAGAACCTGACATTGTTTCTCTGAAAGTGTTTGTAAGTCTATTTAAAAAAAAAAACAAAACAAACAAAAAACCACCCCACTGTTATTCTGGTCAGCAAATTCAGACTATACAACTGCAGCCACTGTCTATAGGAACAGTTTTTAATGATGCAAAAAATTTTTATTACTCATGACATTTTGTGGGGTTTATTAGTTTGTTACTGATCTAGGAACCTGAATGTCAAAGTGGTTTTGGTAGAAGAGCAAGATTTTGGTTCTTGAGAATAAGAATTCAACTATACTGATTTCAAAATTTTCAGACAGTCTAATCTAAGAAAATGTCAGTAGTGATGAAGTGCAGAGTTGACCCAAACCTCTGTTGTTAAATCGTCCTTCCAGCTCTGTAAATTTTGTTGGAAGGAGTCACACAGAAGCGCGTGGCTATCAAACATTCGAAGTGCCTCCGCTGGTAGCGGTCTCTGAGAGGGCATAGCTAATTTTGAGCATCACATTCCTGATGTCAGTGTAACTGCTACAGGAAATAAGATATCAATGGCATATATCCCTGTGCTCTAATTTTAGTCATCCCTGTAATAAAGTGTCAGGAGAGTGCTGGGGAGAGCGCATTTAAACTTCCAGCGTGCTGGGGGTGTGTGTGGGGTGTGTGCAGTGGGGTTTTTTTTTCTTGTCTGTTTTGAGGTGAGGAGGGATGGTTTCTTTGGGTGGTGGTGATGTTCTTGGGGTTTGGTGTGGTGTTTGCTTTTGCAATCAAATTGTCTTCATTTTACCTGACAGACATTCAGATCCCAAAACCACTGCTTTATCTGGTTGGTTTTGTTGCAGTGGTGATTATGTTAGTAAGTGAAACTGCAAGCTTGGTGATACATATATTTAAATGTATTCAGACTGTCTGGCGTTAGAATCGCCGTGATTCTATGTAATAAGCAAGTGGCTTTTTTTCTGGTTAAGATACTGGAACTTGACTTTATGTTCAGGGTGGTTTTTATTCTTTGTAATTTATTATCTGTGTATTAATAACTTTCTTTTTACAAATACTCAGCTTTTTTTTTACTCCCTGTTTTGTAGACTGCTAGGGCTAGTAGGTGTTCTACTACAGTTAACTACTGTTAGTGACTGCCATGTAATTTAGTAAAAGTTATTGTGCAACACTTAAACCAGTTTCAGTCACTTGAAAGGACCCTGTAATTAGCCATGCATGCGATGGTGTCCCTCATACCTGCAAGTGGAAACCTATTCTGAAACCTCTTGATTAAATTGAATTTTTCATGTCTAACTGAACAGACTACAGTATGGTTTTGGGTCCTAATATTTTAACTTTTTTTTTTTTTTCTTTCTCATTTATGGGTATCTTAAGCCTAATACTGCGTTTTGTGTGTGTTTCACCTGCAGCACATACACAAAATACCCTTTGGTTGGCTGCCATTCTCTGAAAGTGTAACAATTTGTCTGTATGTTGTAGATTACACACAAGTATCTATCATTTTACAGTTAAAAGCATAAGGAGTTTAGTGTCATTTAGTGAACTGTCAATGGAGAATGAAGGAATTTGAAATACTTCGTGTTTCAAAATGCGTTCCAATTTTTTTTTCAGATGTTTTCACAGGTCAACTTTATATATAGACTTGGTAAACCTTGATACTTGATGTAACATAGTCCAAAATCTGTATAAAATTGTATGTGATTTGATGATCATGTTGTTTTGCTGTATTTTTGTTTTAATACTTTTTATATAGCAAAGAGGAACAAATTGGAAAGGAGATGAATAGTACCATATAAGCAAAGGAAAAGGACTATATGTAAAGTCTGCAAATAACGGTGTTAGGAAGGTAGGGAGAGATGATGCTGTAGAAATATACTATTCTGCCGAAATTCTTGGCAGATGTGTTGGTGCACTTTCTTATTAACATACTATCAAACTGTTATTTGTAATTACAGAACAGATATATCTGGTCCTCCTGATAAAGTGACTTTTATCTTTTTTTTCTTGAGGTTTTGAACTACAGTTCCGATTAGGCCCAACTCTTCAAGGCAAGCCTGTTACTGTGTACACAAATTATCCAGCTTCTGGAGAAGTATTTGATCGCCACAAGTTCAGGACACTATCGTGGCACAATCCTACAGGAAAAGAAGATGACTCTGACAAATACTGCAAGCTGGATCTCCAGATTTCTGGGTCATACCAGTACTATTTCAGTCTTGGGTAAGTGAAATTCTATACTGTAGCAAATGCAGTCTGCTCCCTTGGTCTACATTTTAACCTGAAGAAATCACTGTTAAGAATAAAAACGTTTTTTCCATTAGTTTTTCAAATCGCAACCATGGAGCCTATCTGAATCTGCTAATGAGAGATAGTAGCTGTGGTGGTTGTTTGGTACTTTCAGATGCAAAGATATTAGGGAGAATATAGAGAATAGAGCTGATCAATTTTCTGTGAATGTTGGAAAGGCAAGCCATTTTTACAAGTTTTAAAGTCATCAGCATTCTGAGTATCTGAATGTTTAATTTGTGCTTTCTTCATTGACTTTGAAGGTTGTTTTCTGTATTTCTAGCAGAGGTTCTGGCATTGTTTACTTGACATTCTTCACTTCCTCCTTTGTTTCATCGGGGGAAGGGCAAAGAGAATGCCAATATCTGTAATGACTGTAGTCTGGTATTCTGAGTGCCTGGAAGATGGGTTGCTAAATTCCCTTGAGTTTAAAAGGGCATTTAGCTCGGGACTGTTCCCGAGGATGGTGCTCCAAATGGAGGTATTTGTATGAAAGATGGGCAGTCATGCTTGTGTTGTTTCTGTCCATATCCTAAAAGGGAGAACCTGTACCCTGTCGCAGAAAATAAGAAAGGTATCTCACTATTGCAGAGAGCATAAAGCTTTCTGACCCAACTGTATTCTTGTAAACTGCAGTCCTGTTCCTCACCTACCCCCAACCACTATACTGCACTACTGTGTTTTTGAAGTAGCTGAGCTTATTAAGCTTTCTGAAACTGAACGGGTATAATAGGTATTTACTATACTAATGAAAATCAATTTTTCCTAGAAATGAAAAAAGTGGTGGAGGTTACATAGTTGTGGATCCTATTTTACATGTCGGAGCTGATAATCATGTATTACCTTTGGATTGTGTTACACTCCAGACGTTCCTCGCGAAGTGTCTGGGACCATTTCATGAATGGGAAGATAGGCTTAAAGTTGCAAAAGAAACAGGTAATGCCAATACACGTATTAAAGGATATCCGTTTTTGTCTTACGATCAAACCCCAAAGTTACACTCAAGAGTGAACAGCTCGTTTGTTCTTTAGTTTGTAGACTAAATATTTTCTACTAGCTTTGATTTTATTAACAGATTAAGTCAGTCAAATGATTAAAATATTTGCAGAGGTGCAAAAAGTCAGGGATTTCCTAACACGGGGAGCCACTTTTGTTTTGATTTCAGGTAGACTTGGAAGGTTGTAAAACTGACAGGGTGATTTTTAAAGTTTGCGTTATGTAGAATTTCAAGGAGAAGAGTCAGATTAATTTACACTGGTTATTCCACGCACTAGCTTTAAGTACATGTTATAATTGCAACTTGTTAAGCTTCTTTCAATTAACTGTTGGGGTTTTTTTTTCTTATTAAATAAATGGTTTCTTATTACATAGGTTACAACATGATTCATTTTACACCACTGCAGAAGCTTGGACTGTCTAGATCATGTTATTCACTGGCTGATCAATTAGAAGTAAATCCTGAATTTTCAAGCCCTAATAAAAAGTGCACTTGGAGCGATATTGGAGCTCTTGTGGAAAAACTGAAAAATGAATGGAATATGCTTTGCATCACAGATGTGGTCTACAATCATACTGGTATGATTTTTTTTTTGTGTGTGTGTGTTAATAACCACATTCGTCCTTATTTCATTATTATATCATTAATTATATTTCATACATCATTAATTATATTTCATTATTTGCCTTAACTTTCCCCCTTGAACCAATCTTCTAGTAGTTGTTTTAAGCAGCTTATTTGTCTCTGCCTTTGAATGTCTCAAATGCACAACAACTCTTTATGATTGTAACTGATATGTCTCCATAACAGATGTGAAAGAATTTAGTATTGTTACTGAAAGGAGTGAATAGAGCCCTTAGAGAGAATTAATGAACTGCGCATGTGTGTTTTTAATAATGCATTTATTTTTATGATCTGCAATGTGCAGCTCCCACGTACATGAACAAAATCTGCATTATGAATTATTTGGTGAACAGAAACTGAGTACTTTCTTGTAGTTGTTTGAAAGAAACTGCTCTAATTTGGATGTAACATGCAGACAACAAACAATAGGGACAAGAGGCTAGGATTAAGCAGTGGAGGAAATGTTACAAGCTAGTCTGTGGGGAAAGGAGAAAAAGGAGAGAACTTTGTGTTTGGGGGGGGGGGGGTTTAACAGTTACACCAAGGCATTGAAGGCTTTACTTAATAGCTTGAGGGGTGGTGGGTTTTCTTCAGTATGATCTGATGAAATTTCAATTATACTTATGCAAATAATCAGCAAAATTACAAATGATTGAGTATACTTTGATTATGTTTATAATGCAGTTCTCATGCTGTAATCCTGAGGATCGCAATAATTAGCATTCTCAAAACAGAGAGTACAACAAATGGTTGTGTAGGTTGATGTTGCAGTCCTTTGATGCTTTAAAAAAACCAAACACCTAACCACAGATAGCTGTGAATTTAAAGCTTTATTTGCTTCACTTCTTTGGTGTTGACCACTGCCAAACACTCCTATCCAATCAGTCTGCGGTGCAGCGTGGGCCCTGTTTGCCCTGTCTATTTGTGGAAAAGTTACTAAGCATAGTTATTGGCTGTGTGTCTAAGGGCATTAGGCTTTTAAGCATTCTCCCAATTTTGGATAAAAAATTTGCACTTTACAAACTGGAAGTCCAGTTTCTCTCACACATGCTTAAGATCCTGTCATCTTTTTATTGTGTGTATTTGCATGGTACCAAGGAGAATGCTTTTATGGAATGAAATACCTAACTGTAAGATAATGACCAGATTCCAAAATACTGAGAAGAAAAATGTCACGTTATTTGGCTGCATTTGTAAGACACACACTTTCTTATTTATCTTGAAAACCTCTTGATTTCCAACTGACTCCAAATTTTGTGAAATTCCAAGTTTGGCGTAAGCAGAAAGATAAGTTGATAAATGTCTGAGTAATAATGTTGTATATGCCTGGGGGGCTTTTGAAATAAGAAAATAGGCAAATAGTTTGGGGATTCTTTTTGTCTGGATCTTGATTAGATGGAAATTTAACTGTACTATTTTTTTGTGTTTTAATTGAACAGTAATTTCTAGTAGTTAAACTAGTTCATTCCTGCAAGGTAGGGTGATTTTAATTGTAAAACATGTTTCATAGACCCATTTGAATATAAAAGACAAAAAGGTATAGTCAGTTACTTTGAGCGGGTTATGGATACTTGCACATCATTATTAATTCTGCAGCATGTCTGCATTAAAAGCTTAAGTTGTCTGACAGTAAATCCTCTAATGGTGGTAATTCTAATAGCCTGTAACCCCTCAGCTTATAGTGGTTGTATCTGTTGGAAGTTTCTGCTTTCTAGCTGAGACCACTGTGTAAGAATGGCAGTGCTTCCCCTTTGTTCCTGTTGCAAAGTCAGACAGCTCACTTTAAACATTAAGTGGTTAAGCTAAGGTGTTCGGCTTTTAGGCTGGAATGGAGAACAGACTGCTTGCACAATAGAGAACAGTGGGAATCAGGTTTTGATGTTAACATCTCTGTTAGATGCTGGCTTTCATTAGAGTCTATGGCCGGACTTTAAAGTAGATGCATGCGCTAGTGTTAAATATAGATAAAACTTTGGCATGTTAGCATGAATATCATAGGTAAACTTGCAAGCGCTGGTAACTGGGTAGATGTGTCCTTTCTGCGTTGCTGTTTCCTTCAGGGTATTCAGACACCCTCAAGTAAAAAATACTGTGTTCACTGGCACTTACTTTTCACCAGGAGACAGAAAAAGGAGTTGTTCTTATATTCTGAGCTTTCAGTGACCGTAATAAATCCTACAGAGTAATAAAAATAAGCTGAAATAAATTGTTTTCTTTATGTCTTATGACTTCTTTCAAAGAGGCTACTATTGTTTAATGGAAATTTAACACTTGAGTAAATCCTACTTCCAAGCACTTGACTAATCAAATCAAACACCCCCTTTTCTCAGCCTTATAAAGGCAAGGGGACAGAAAAGAAGTCTTGGGCAGTAAGCATCACTACTAAACATTGTCTGTGTTTCATTTATATAACAACGGATTAGTCCTTAAAACAATGTAAATTTATTTTCTTAAATAAAAATGTAATTAATTTTAGAAATAGTTTTCTGTAATTACTTATCTTGATATATCCATATTCTTATATTGTGTATTTTCTTCCTAGCTCTAACAAATGTAATCGCAAGTGATGTTATGGGCAAATTTTTTTTTCTTTGTGTTTTGTTGTGAATCGTTGGAGCTTACCTTCTGATCAGAAATCATCGGTCTGTGCCATAGCAGAATCAGTGGAAGGCTTATTGACTTTTATTTTGCATGCTGACACCTTAAATGATATATTGTCATTTTAGAGTTAATTGTGTTTACTCATGAAAGTACTTAATAAATCATGGTTCTTGCTAGATGCATGGAATTAGCTAGTTTTACTTTTTGGAAAAAAATATTTTTTTTTTCAGAAAGAATTTATGTATTAAAAAAAAAAAGGGTGTGTGTGTGGATCTGGTCGGCCTAGAACAGCTTTTAACAGCCTGAGCTTATTATTGCTTTATTTAACTTTAAAGTAAGTATGGTGGGTTTATTTGTAGGTGGCATTTAAACATGAAGACTTTAATTTCCACAAATGGTATGACCTTATAGACATTAAATTTTGCCATTTTCGTAATGTTTTTGAGGTATAATGTAAGGGGGTGTTCAGAAGAGCTGTTCATACTGTAGACTGAGAGAGTACACTTAGAGTATACTTTTTTCCCCCTTTGACATTTTTGTTTGAACTTCTTTGAACTAAGCAAACTTGGGGTTAATTGTTCTGCTATAATTTTAGACACATTAATGGCTCTTTCTTCATGTTTCCAATATAATTGTTAGTATTTTCCCTTGTGTGAAGTATTAGTACCATTTTTCTCTGCTTTTCTAAAACAATAATTAATAAGATGTGTTCTGTGAGGGATTTTTTTTAACAAAAAAATTTAACTTGTAAAACCTGAGTAAAAAATTACTTTGTTCTTATGCATTTCATGGGTTGTTGGTTTTTTTTTTCACATTTAGCTTCTCAATTCCAGAGATTTATTCAAAAGAATATATGAAAATTATTTTCAGTTAAGCAATGTTTAGCATGGTCAGAAAGAAATTGACTCTTAAGGATTTTTTTTTTCTTGTCATACTTCCAAAAATCAAAATTATCCCTTCTGTATATGTATTTACTCATACTGCTGCATGCACACTACTTTTATATTAGAATTGTTATGCTCATTTTCTAGTGAAGGCTACTTACCTTCTTTGAGTTAATTCTTGATGTTCAGTATATGTCCTGGTGTTCGTTGATGCTACTGGAGAAGTTTAGGGAAATAGACACAGAGTGTAGTGTTTGATCTGAAGAAGTGTGCCATTTGCATGCACCAGACAATGCAGTCATCTTACTGTGAGAGTGGCATTGCTTCCTACTGCTCTGCTTCTTATGTACACAACAGTGTCACAGCTAATCCTTTCTTAAAAGCCCATTTAACTACATTTTTCATTACTTATTTTTTGGGTGGTGTATGTGCACTCTGGCTCTGTACGTGTAGCATCTGATAGGGTTAAGAATATTTAAAAAATAAACAACTTATGCTATCTTAAATCTTAGTTTAGGATGTACGTCAGGCTTTCAGAACACAAAGCATTTAATGTCCATTATTTGATGCATGTTCTGCAATGAAAATACAGGGGGTTTTAAAATAGTTTTAGAATTTCTGGTACTATTGCATATTTTTATGTAAACATTCAGTTTCTCTGCAACTGTATTTGTTCAAAACAAATGGCTATCAATAATGTGCACTTCTGCATAAGATGTGGTTTTCTATTGGCATTGAAAACTTAAGTGAAATATGAACTAACCATACATGCCATCATAGTACCTTAACTGCTTGGTGTTAAGACGTTTTCAGAAAACAAGTGTTCAGTTTGTGTACTTACGTTTTTCTTTTTCCCCACCTCCTCCCTTTCTTAAATAAGCTACTAACAGTGAATGGCTCAGGATGCATCCAGAGTGTGGTTATAACCTTGTAAATTCTCCACATCTGAAGCCAGCTTGGGTCTTGGATAGAGCTCTGTGGCACTTGACCTGTATGGTGGCTGATGGAAAGTGTGCTGCTAAAGGGGTCCCTCCCTTGATTGAAAATGATCATCACCTGAATGTGAGTAAGAATTAAGTATAAGCTAATGAACACTATAAATAGCTGAGTAATCCTTTAATATTTCTGAAGTTGGTATTATATTTACAGATACACTTAATCATGTACTTTACTCCCAATATTTTATCTGAAAAATTCACGAGTGCTTAGCTTTTCTTAATTATATTAATCTTCAATGTTATTAACTAACATAACTTTTATTTTTACAGTGTATCCGTAAAATAATTTGGGAAGATATATATCCAAAAATTAAACTATGGGAATTTTTCCAAGTGGATGTTAACAAAGCTGTGCAGCAATTTAAAAATCTTCTAACTCAAGGTAGAGTATGTTAATGAGACATGTGACTTACATAGTTCAAGATAGTTCTAGGTAAACTTAACGTTAAGCTGGAAAACCAAATAATCCCTATTCTCCCTATGTGAGAATTTTACCATGCTGATTTAAGCATGCAAGAATGCTTTGAGGGCTAGTAAAGCCTCTGAAGACTTTGTGCCTCTTCAAAGCCTTTACCCATATCTTGCTTATGCTAGAATTATGAAAGTTGTATGTCTTATAAATGTAATTCCTATTTTTACTTTTGTCTATCTTGTTCTTAGGCAAAATGAGCACTAAGTCTGATCCAAATCAACATCTTCAAATAGTTCAGGACCCTGATTATAGACGTTTTGGCTGTACTGTAGATATGAATATAGCATTGGCAACATTCATACCACACAGGTATTGTATTATTGATTACAACTTAAAATCACAAGTGAAGTTAAATTTGCAAAACCTAGTAAATGAAACTATTTTCGGAAGTGGGAAAAATTAGTTTTTCTTCCTTTTAGTTAGGTATACTGCGTGATCTAAAAAAATTCTGCTAATTTTTCTCTGTTTTTAATGTCCTCCTGACAAGCAATGGACCAGCTGCAATAGAAGAATGTTGTAACTGGTTTCGCAAGAGGATTGAGGAACTGAATGCTGAACAATACAGGCAAACTAATCACCATCAAGAGCAGGTCTTTTAATTACTGTGTTTTATGATTAATTGTTTTAAATTGCAGATATATGCAGGCATTTCAGTAACGCATAATTTAATTATTTCTAGGCTGTCAATTGTCTTGTGGGGACTGTGGTTTATGAACGACTGGCTGGCAATGGTCCTAAGCTGGGTCCTATCAGTAGAAAAAGCCCTTTAGTAACCAGGTATATATATATATATATTACTTTTTAAAAAACTATTGGTATCTATCCAGGGAAACTGAGTTCAAAGTTCATTAAAAACACATTTGTAGGTAGAAGTGTACGTTTTCTTTCCCATAAACAAATGTAATTTAATGAATTGACTGTCTTTTTTTAAGCAACAGTGATAACTTTAAAAACACAATGATGAGAGAGCATAAAACAATACTCTGAGAACAGTGAAGCCTTTCATAATGCAAACTGCTCTTGTAGGTGGAAGAGGGGTGGAATTAGGAAAGCTTACACCTTTAATTTGATGTACTTTATGCCACTCGGGTATCTGAAGAGCTAGGGCTTTAATCTTGTACTACCAGCTGACACTAAGATATTGGCAACACCAGTCTTTTCTCCTTCAAGGCATGCTACAAAATAGAAAACTCCCATTCATTTACGTCTAGCAGCTGCTTTTTTTGTATCTTGTGTTTTATCTACAGGGCAGTTCATAATGGATATTTTAATTTCAAAGACCACAAATTTCAGCTTAGGTTACCTTACATGGTTTTTCTTCTTTAATTGCCTGTCTGTTCCATAGGTATTTTACTTATCCATTCAAAGAGCTGACTGTGGAGGAAGAAGAAACTTTGATACATCAGCCAGATAAAGCCTGTTATTTCATGGCTCATAATGGCTGGGTTATGGGAGATGATCCTCTTAGAAACTTTGCAGAACCAGGTTCGTAAAAGAACTTTGAATCATCTTATAAACCTTTTGATAGTCTAGCCAAAGCAAAAAGGATTTTATTTAATTGATCTTTTCTCCAGATGTATTCCTATGAAGCTTCAAGATACTTGGTTTATAGTGCTTTTACTTCCCATTCAGCATACAAATAAACTGTAATAACTGGGATTTGAGGTACAGTTTTGCAATATTTGAGAAGGAAACTGCCAGTTTTCTGCCACTGAAATGGGGACATTCTGCCTCCCTGCTTCTGTCATTCTTTGTTGCTTACTTTGTTCCGGCACCATTGTTGATAGCATTTCCATAAGACAATGACGCTGTTGCAGAAAACTAATGCAATAAATAGGTGGACAGTATTTTGCTGCATTAGTGAGCAAAAACTGGATCCTTGAAAGGCCCACTGAGTGGCAGTCAGGCAGTCAAGACATGACCCAGTTAATCTAAATCAGGTGTGCAGATTACTTGTGGAGGTAAAAGAGGGTATGAAATCACCATGCACTAAAATAATTGTATTCTAACTCTTTTGGGGGTAGCGTTGGCATCCAATAAAAGCAAGGCTGACAACATTTATTTTCAGAGTAGTCATTCACTTTGTAAACTGAGTCAAACAAAAGCCAGTTTAATTTTAATTAAAAACATCTGAGAGTTTTAGTCTGCTGTAGCAGCTACCCTGATTGATACTGCAGAGTGATCTGGAGTTAATGAATGCCTCAGTTCTGCAAAATAATCCACAGCCCTTTCACTGCTTTTTACTTCTCTTTTTTTTTTTCCTGTGCAAGAATGAAGGTAGTACATGTTTCACAGATGTTTTGGTTCAGTTGCCTTTCAGCTAATTGCCCTTTCTTCTGGGCTGATGGTTGTATTTTCTCTTTTCCTTCAGTCACTGGCTTTAGTTAGCATACCTAACTTCCATTACTGAATTTTCTCTCTCAATTAGCGTACAGCTTTTTGAGTACTTTATACTTTTTTTTTTTAATGCCACACGTTATTTCAACTGAGAATACAGTGTAAAAAGATGATACGTAAGGGCACAAATACAAGTATTGCAAAACAAATGCAGCCAGTTCTGTAAATGGCCCTTAAATTGTGGTTTATATTCTAAGTCAGTTTTTCTGTCCATGTAGCTGTGTTCCCACTAGTGAAGATAAGATAGGCTTAAGTGAATGTTTTTGGAAGTAGTGGTGATTTGTAACTCCTGCTCTTTGCTTATTAACTGCATGCTCTTGTTCAATGCAAATTTCATTGTGTAGGCCCATTAGCTTACATGTCCTTAATGTGAGCCTTTATTCTGGTTGAAAAATAATCTCTTTGCTAAAGCAGGATTACTTCTCAAGTTTTTCAAGTTTCTTGGTCTAATTTAAAGTTCAACCAAGTAACTGTGGTGATGCATCCAGTAATAAGAGAAAGCAGTGGAGTAGCTATGTCTTACCTGTCCTCTGTGGTGCTGACCCTGTTCATGCCTTGATCAGGTTTAAATAAGAGGAATATAAATATACCTTCAGAAGATTGATGGCTCAAAGCTAATTGTATTTCTCTTCTGTGGGGTCTGATTATTGACAGTTCCACAGTTGTACCTGGATATTACTTGTTGAAAATGGTGTGGGGGTTTGATAGGTGGGTTGGGTTGTTTTTTAAATTGTACTACTCCTATTGTCAAATATGTGATTTATATAGGACATAAATATATTTTTTTTTTAGAAATTACCGATTATTTAAGTCTTTGTCACAGTTAAATCTCAGTATATTCTGTGCAGTAAGTATATTACAGGTGAACTCTGATTTACAAAGATTTTTTTATTATTATTATTGATTGCATCAAAAAGAAAGCAAAAAAAATAGTATATGAAGCTAGAAGGATAAATATTTTCATACACAAGAATTATTTAAGGACTTGGTCCATTTAAGTGACCTACCTGGAAATTTGCCTTACATCATCACAGTCTGCTGTTAACAGGAGATGAAATTTTAAATTGTGGCTGTGGCAGTTTATTTATGGTAATACAGTGAGATGCTTTTTTGAATTCAGCCAGTATAAACAGCCGAACTACTGATTTTGTTTGTTTGTGTGCTGTTTTTTTTCTTATTGTTTTTCCCTCATGTACAGTTTTTATACTACTTTGAAGAATTAAAAGGAATTTGATTCAAGCTGAAGAATTATTTCAGTATCACTAGAGGAGTTAAATATTCCCTTGGAGTAGTCTGAAATTATACATCAGTGTCAGGTATATAGCTCTTGAGCTGATATGATTATTGTTAAAATTTTTACTCTTCATCAGTGTTCTCCAGCTTTTCAGCAGCAGAGAATGAAATACCACATTTTAATTTTGGTGCACATTTTATTATATATATATATATATATATATACACACACACACTACAGTGAATTCATTTCCCTTACAGGTTCAAATGTTTACTTGAGAAGAGAGCTTATTTGTTGGGGAGACAGTGTCAAACTGCGTTATGGTAATAAACCTGAAGATTGTCCATACCTCTGGGCACATATGAAAAAATACACTGAAATCACTGCCAAATATTTCCATGGTGTTCGTCTTGACAACTGTCACTCAACACCTATTCATGTAGCTGAGGTACGCAAAATTAAGCATCTTTATTAAAAAGCAGCTTCTGTCTGTGAAATAAGTCTTATCCTGTTGCTACAAAATCTGGAGGATCTATATGGCAGAGTTCAGGTGTGAATGACTCTTCCTCATACCATAAGCAAGGTTTCTTGACTGGTGATGTTTAGATATGGTTTCAGCTATTTTAAACAGTAGAGTGGTGTAGCTGTTGTATCTTTTTATTATCTACTTTAGCTGAAATACTGTGGATGTGGATGTACCTGGCTAACTTTTCCCTCATTTAGCTATATGGACTTAGTGCAGTGACTGCCAGTATCCATTGTGTCAATTTTAGCTGGGGTCATTGCCGAGACACGGTTGGAAGCCTTAGTGTTTCTTTGCCATATATATATTTTGGTATTGCCGGAACAAACAGGAAGTGGTTTACTTCCCAGAATTTAAAAGTTAGTAAAAAACCTGCAAAAAGTTTAGTCTGGCACACTTATTGCCAAGATCAGTGTTTATTGTTTACTATGGAGCTGACTACATCTAGAAATTGTACTTACCTGGTAAATTAGCTTTCAATAGATCTGAATGGTGGAGCTTGTTAGTCTTACCTTGGTTACAGAGCTTACCTAAATCTGTGAAGAGCTCTCTAAAACAAGTTAATTTCCCCATACAAAAGTTGTAAGTGGCACTTAAATGCAGCCATTTCAAGACTCCTGCCATTCTTTCCTTTTATTCATTTATTTGGAGGGCTTAAACTGGTATCTTCCTCAGATTTCTTATCTTAATAGGTGTCTCTTATCCAGCCTTTGTTCTTACATTTTCAGTTAAGCTTTTGTTTAAAAACAAAGTTGTAATTAGCTTAAAGTCTTCAGAGAATTTCATAGAATTACTTAGTCCATAAATAAACTCTGTTAAATATAAACATGGTTTTATGAATCTTACCTGTTATTACTATTTTTAATGAACCGCATATATGAATGACTCATTTATGTTTGGTTAACATTCATGTTAATTATTGCATATACATAGCTGACAATGGATGTCTTGCATTAAAAATGTATTGTGATCTATAGGAGATGCTAGCAACAGCCAGATCAGTCAGACCTAATCTTTATGTGATAGCTGAACTCTTCACGGGCAGTGAGTACATTGACAATGTTTTTGTCAACCGCCTGGGAATTACCAGCCTGATTAGAGGTACAATAAGCAGTTGAAAATTATGTAGGATTGTTGTGTATGGTTTGGAGTTTTTAATGTGAAACTAACATTGGTATGCCTTTTTTTTCCCTTACATATTCATGTTCTTTGCTTATGCAAATACCTCTTCTTCTTCATGTTCTATTTAACTTCTCCTGTGTTGTATGCTAATTCTTGATTTTGCTTATGTTTGTGTGTCCTCTTCTGTGTAACAACATTTTTGTTCCATAATTTTGGCTTTCTATTGATCTTTGCTGCATGGCATTTTCCTATTGTCCAATCCCTGCCTAGCTTTGAAACTTGTCCTTTTTTGTATCTACCTTTCCCCTTTCTGTGGCTTTTTTGGCTGTGCTTTTTGCAGTACATGCTGGACACAGCTAGAAAATTGCGAGCCGATTTGTATGTAGTGGCTGAACTGTTCACAGGAAATGAGGAGCTGGACAATATCTTTGTGAATAGGCTGGGCATTACCTCCTTAATAAGAGGTAGGCTTGCTGTATGTGTGGTCTCTTTCCAATGAGAGATTATAGATGATGTGCTTTTTCCAAGGAAAATTTTTCTTTTGGATTATGCACTTATAATTTCATACTCTCTGTAATCAGGAGTACAGTTTTTGTATTGTGACTCTTGTTATTTGGCAAAAGACACACTTCTAGCTGTAAAATAAGAGAAGACATTCTGCATAGTTTACAGAAGGTTAAATATTTCACTCTTATTCTAGTGACAGAAAAAGAAGTAGCACGGTTCTGCTATGCAAGTCCTGCATCATGTCTGATTTTTGTTGCATGAGTTTGTTGAAGCCTATGAGAAACAGTTTCAGATCTCTGCTTTTTTCTCCGTTTTGTGCCTTAACTTTCTTTACTGTAATGTAGTAAATGGAATACTCCAAGATTGTGTATCCACACTGGAGAATATGGTTATATGTGGTGGTTTTTTTCTTAATGACTGAACACACCAAAATAACAACTGTAGAATGCTGCATTAACATCTTTGTGTATGCTGTACTCCATGGTAGTTGTTATTATGAAACACTTACTGATTTTTGTCCTGTAGAGGCAATGACTGCTTATAATAGCCATGAAGAGGGAAGGTTAGTTTATCGTTTTGGAGGTGAACCTGTTGGCTCTTTTGTTCAACCACGTTTGAGGCCTTTGATGCCAGCTATTGCTCATGCACTGTTTATGGATATTACACATGATAATGAATGCCCAATTCAGGTGAGCACTCAACTGAAACTCGAAGTTTACATTTAATGTTTTCTGAATTGATATTTCTGAATCATGGGGAGACTTGGTGCAATCTGGATGTTTTTCCTGAGCAATATTTAGGAAAAATATGTTTCAGATCTTCAAGTTTTCATGCAGAGAATAAAATTTTATAACAACCGCCTGTGACATTCAAGACTGTCTTTCAAGGGAAAAAGTATATAAAGCTACTTAATGAGCTGGTTTAAATTCTTTAATTCCAGCTACTATAAGTGGTGGAGTCTGCTTGTTAACATGTTCTCCAAAGCTCCTGTTTCACAGGAGAGTATTTTTTTTTTTAATAAAATATTGTAATATATAAATAATATTATAAAATATTCTATTTTACAGAATGAGAATGTGTGGTGGGAACTGGAGCACTTATTTTTGAGGGTTTCCTCTTAAGTTGCTTTTGTTTAGTGCGTTTATAATATTTTTTTTTTCAGTAATGCTGTTGTGATTGAGAAAATGATCATGTGATTAGCAACTCCTCTGTTAAACTGAGTATATCTTCTGTATGCTGAATTGGGAGGGCTGAATTACGTCTTTGTATCACTATTTATTACCTATTTATTTTTCAACATAGCACCGATCTGCATATGATGCTCTTCCTAGTGCAATGATCGTTTCTATGGCATGCTGCGCTACAGGAAGCACCAAAGGCTATGATGAACTAGTACCACACCAGGTGTGTGTCTACAGTTTAACTCCTAAGTTACTTTTAAAAATGTAAATGTTTTTGTCCTAAAACCATATGTTTTAACTTTGTTTATTTGAAATTCCAAGCAGTTTACTAGCTGATATTACTTCGAATAATCCAATTTCACATTGAATTTGAATTGCTTATATAGTTCAGGACTCCAGCTGTTTGGTTTTTTCCCCAGAGTAGCTGATATTTGCTTAAATTTTAAATTTCTTCACAGATCTCTGTAGTATCTGAAGAGAGGTTTTATGCAAAATGGAATCCAGCAGCACACCTGTCTTCTGGTGAAGTTAATTTCCAAACAGGAATTCTAGCAGGAAGGCTGGCGATAAACAGGCTGCATCAGGAGTTGGGGGCCAAAGGCTTTAATCAGGCAAGAAGTGAGGTTGACACTGCAGTCTTTCCATATTTATGTTCTGAGGGAGCACAGTTGCAATGGTATGTCTTTTCTAGGTGTATGTAGATCAAGTTGATGAAGATATAGTGGCAGTGACAAGACATTGCCCTAACACACACCAGTCTGTTGTGGCTGTAAGTCGAACTGCATTCAGGGATCCTAAAACTTCCTTCTACAGTAAAGAAGTACCCGAAATGTGTATCCCAGGTAATCAGATTGTATTTTTAAGAGATAGCAGATATACAAAAACCTGAAGTTAGTCTAATTCTGTACCTTTCAATCTCAAATGCATGAAATCAATATGAGAATTTTCAGTATATAACACTCCTCTTATATGTGCTAACATGCACACACCAAAAGTGGTTAAATAAACAAACCCAAACTTACCTTGCTTAGGGTTTTCAGAGGTGTTCATATTGAGTACACTTCCTGCTATAAGCTTCCTGTGAGGGCATGGTTTGTTTACTCTCGTTTGTGAACTGGTAAGAAATTAACAGCAGAGTGGTTAACTGTACAGAGCTGGGGAGGGAATTACTATTAAGTGTTTCACTGGGGAGAAAGACTAAAATATCACGCTTGTTGATGTCATTGCTATTCAGCTTTCTTACATATAACTATTTGTAGTTTTAAAATACATCTTAGTAAGAAACAACTTTGTACTGCATAAGTTAATGTAAAGGTAACATATAGGTAATACATACATACATAATACTTAATAAGCAAAGTATTTAATATACATAATAATTACAAAGTATAAGAACTTCTATACATTACCTGGATGTATTTCTGAAGAGAAGCTTTCCAAACTGGCTTTTTAAGTGTACTCAGTTCTCTGAGTGGATGTGTGTGTCTGTTTTGAAGTCAAACATGTTATATATTAAGGCATTCACAAGTGGCTTTAGGACTTGCATGCATACCTTAGTTTGTAGTTTACTGAAAGGATAGAGGAAATTAGATATAAAAATTAGATATTAAATATAAGTTGTAAGTTGTTACACTTTGAAGATAATCCCTCTTTAGCTGTATTTTGGAAATCAATCTAATGCAGTCTCCTGAAAGAATAATAAGGAAAGTAACGGAGCTGGTGATAAGTAAAAGACAGGTTTAAAGTCACTTATTGTTGACTGATTTTATGGTTAATGTATTATAAAATAACAAAATTAAAGTTTTAAATACAATACAGCCAGTGAATATGTATTAAATATTTATAGGCTATTTAAAAGACTTCCCTATATGTTTTGTCATGTTTGGTTGTTCTTCAGCTGTAAAACAGAGAAATATATTTTGAATATTTAGGGGTTTAGTTTTTGCTTCATGTTTTCAAAATAATCACTTTTAAAGTATCTTAACAGCTGCAACATGATTTTAACTTCTCTTAGGAAAAATAGAAGAAGTAGTACTTGAAGCTAGAACTACTGAGAGAAGTGCTAGTCCTTACAAAAAAGATCAGCGTTTTATAAATGGACTGCCTAATTTCACAGTGGAACTCAGAGAGCATATCCAGGTAATTAGCTTCTTTCATCCATGTTCTGATGTAATATTTTGTAATTTGTGATAGTTTTTGTTAGAAAAAAGACATTGAATTTCAGTTGCAAATGTGTTTTCTTTTCTTAGATCAAAGACAGTAAAATTATAAAGCAAGCTGGAACTGCCATAAAAGGGCCAAATGAATTTGTTCAAGAAATAGAATTTGAAAAATTAACACCAGGAAGTGTAATAGTATTCAGGTATGTTGTTATACTTGCTAAATGGCTGTTGTGTTAGTTAAAATAGAATGATGGGATTCTTTGGTTTGAGTCTTGAGAATAGTTATTGTAAGTGCTACGTTACTACAAGTTATGCATTCACATTTACAGAGTTAGTCTTGACCCAAAGGCACAAGAGGCTGTTGGTGTACTTCGCAATCACTTGATCCAGTTCAGCCCTCATTTTAAATGTGGAAGTCTTCCAGATGATCATTCGTCACCTATATTAAAAACGTTATTTTCTTCGTGAGTATTCTTTAAATTTTTGCAGTAAAACCAAGAGCACTACAGTGGGAGTGAAAAACAGTCTGTAAACTTAGTGAGGTTTATTATTTTTTTATTACTGTGGGTGCATTTGGATTGTCAGAGTATAATAAAAACTCTTGAGATCTTCTTTCTGTATGTATAATACTAAGCAGGGTTGATACTTAAAAACTTGCCGTGCTCTTTTGTTCAAATTCTATGTAATGGCTGTATAAAGTAGACTTACAACATGGAGTGCTTGTCAGTGTTGGGGTGTGATTGTTCAGGGTTTGTACTTAATACTGGGTTTCTAAGTACTGAAACATCTGAGCAAAACATGTCAGAACATTTGAAAAAAATGAGCTCTACATTTCCAAGATTAAGTGGTGAGGGAATTGTATATATTTGATTATTCCAGTATAAGTCTGAAACTAGAATTTCTTGTGAAAACCTTTCTGTTTCCTTACTAATGTTGCTTTTGGGTTTGGATTTGTTTTTTCTCTACTATTTTTTTTCAGTATTGCATCTAAACTAACTTTGGCTGACCTAAATCAAGTACTATATAGATGTGAGGCAGAAGAACAAGAAGATGGTGGAGGCTGTTACAATATACCAAACTGGTCACCACTGAAGTATGCAGGCCTCCAGGGTAATAGATTCAGCATTCTTTTTGCTGTCAAGAGCTGCTCAATCTAGATTATAACCTTAATGCTGGTTTATGGCTAGTGCCATTGTTTGGAAAAAAAACTAAGTTTTTTCTGCTTGACTGTGCTACTAATCAGTCTTTAGTAATTACGTACTAAACCAAAAAGCTTCATTCTCAGTACTCTGGGCTTCAAAAATAAATTTCAATAAAATAAAAAGAAAATATATGTGTACCTCCAGTGAAAAGTCACATTTAACTAAACCATAGGCATTATTAGATTACTGAAAAATGTTCATCATTTATCAAATGTTATGAATTCCACCATGCTAGTTATTTCACGGTGATTTCCATAACTGTTGAGGCTATATGCTGTGGAAATTACAATTGAGTTGTATCTTAACTCACTCCGCAGATCAAGAGAAGTAATACAGTTAAGTCCAGTTAAAGCATCTGTTGCTATGTGTCTTTTCCTCCTGAATTGTAATTGCCGTTTGTGATAACGGTGTGTCTTTTAATACAGAGTTGGGTTTGTATCTTCAGGGTTAATGTCGGTGATGGCAGACATTAGACCAAAGAATGATTTGGGTCATCCATTTTGTGATAACTTAAGATCTGGAGACTGGATGATTGATTATGTCAGTAATCGTCTGATTTCACGTGCAGGAGCCTGTGCAGAAGTAAGTAAAAAATATTTATTTGGTGACTTTGGGTTTTCAAATTACTAGTTTGTTTCCTTTTCAGTTACTGGTATATTTTTAAATTCAGTCTGTCTATAACATATTTCTTGTCTAGGTAATTTCTTTTAGGAGGTTAAACCACTAATACTCATCCCTCGCCTCAATCATACTTAAGAATAGACTGCAAAAGGTAAGTGAAAAATATGTAGGCATGGAGAGGTTGTTAGCTCTTACATAAAGGCCTGCAGGGATCCTTCCCTGTTATTACTTTTCCTCAAATGAAAATGAGGTAACCATTTATTATTTTTTTTTTAAGTACTTTCAAAAGGGGGCCTAAATACTACTTAGGCATACATGATTATGATAGTTAAGGTAAGACTGCACAGTCCAGCACTGAGAAGATAGGAATTACTGGGTTTCAAGTTACTTGTATAGCTGCGTTACAATACAGTCCTTTTGTCGCATTTTATTTTCCTGCACAGCAATTGCTTTATTCATTTCACAAGATGAAGATCTGATCTGGGTAACCTACTTAATGAATGTAATAATAATGGCTTTAGCATTCTTTTTTAATTCTGTTCCTGAAGTCAAGTGTAGTGATATAAAGCAGAATAATGTACTGAAGTGAATGCTGAATCTGACTTCAGAGACTGAGCTTTTCTAGAAAGGAACTTAGTCTGATGTTTGCCAGATGTACTGCTCTTCAAAGACTACAGCTTATTTTTCCTGTGTATTTTTTTTTTTGAGTTCTTCATTTCTACTGTCTTGTTCTGTTTTGCAGAAATTACAAAGTACCTATAGCTATACTGAAGTCACACAAAACTGAATGTTACAATTCCACTGTTTACATAAGTAACTTTCCCTTCATAATTTCCAAGTTAAAAGTGTAGCATCATCATGTAATATATTGACACGTACTTTCTTCACCTGCAAGTTTTAAATCCTTAGTGACTTCCTATTAGGTTGTCATGATGTTCTTTAACAGTACTAGAAAGAAAGAAAGAAGAAAAATACTCCCCAGGTGTCAAATATTTTGCAGTGACACAAGGATAGTGAAGCTCCAGAATACTGAGTCCTGGACCCAGATCTGCAGTTATTTTCACTAGTGGCTGTACATAATTTAACCCTCTGATAATTTTTCTATCCCTGGTCTCAAGCTTCATCTCTTCAGTCCTGTCTTTTTAAGAAATTGGAAACCTCCATCCCACACTTGGGTTGTAGTGATGTCTTTTGAGTTGCCAGTTTCCTTTGCTACTCAGTTTTAATAACTTCTTTGTGATAATTTATTTTTTCCTACAAGGCTAGCAATATGTAATCTCTTTCTATAGTTGATGTTCTTGCCCATTTATGTCATGGTACAGATATAGTACAGATTTTTCTATACTATTCTACTTAGAGTTCACCTCTAGTAGCTGAAATTTTGGAGCAGGAGGGTACAGCAATTCTACGACAAATATCTAACGTGGACAGCATCTTAGATGCGAATGGTTGCATTCTAGTGGTGTTCTTAATTGAAGATAACCTCATTTTTGTGGTGGTCAAGCATAACTTGGGTGTCATAAATGTACAAAAGTTGTACCAAATACTTGAAGTAAATGGATCCTGCAAGCACTGGTTTTTGAACCCTAGTGTTACCAACTTCTGATTATATTGTATTTTAATAGGTTGGTCAATGGTTGAAGGCCATGTTTGTCTACCTGAAGAGAATTCCACGTTACCTCATCCCATGTTACTTTGATGCCATATTAGTGGGTGCATACACAACACTTCTGGATGTGGGATGGCAACAGATGTCTAGGTATGCTTGGCATGTCAGAGCTGTAGAGGTATCTGTATATATTTGCACCTTTTACATTTTATCTGCTGGAGAATGCAATTTCAGTATTTCCATTCTCACACTCATAAAATGGAAAACAGTAAAATTGGTAGTATATATCAAACCCATCTTCTAGTGGTGGTGGTTTGGAAGGTTGGGAGTTCAGATGTCTGTCCAGGGTTTGAATTTATAACTACCGTTGGCATTGTGCAGTAGGAGGAGGAAACCTTAAGCCAGTATTTCTTTGCCAGGCTTCAGAAACTATTTGCTTTTTGTTTTAGTACGGCTGCAATGTGGAAAGCAGTATGTTTTATGAAAAAATGCTTGGAGATGAACTAGTCAGGAATGCACGTGGCATTATTTTAGACAAATATGTGCTAACTGATTTATTTACAGTTTTTTAATCTACATGAATATATGTAAAAATGTGTTGATCTTTAAAAATACTGACTAGGTTTGACAAACTTTTTTCATAGTAAAGTATCTTTTATCATATTTTTGATGGTATGTAGGCACCAAGTAAACCAAACCAATTTCTTTTTTTCCCTAGAAATATTTGACATAAACACATCCATTAGCATTAATAAATTAAAATTTAAGGCTAACATTGGGCACCTGTTTTAAGGGGAAAGTGATTTACAAATTAATTCATATGTGCAAAATACTAATATTAACTCTGTGTTCATTTATTATATTTATTACGTATAATACTTATAATAATTTTATGTAAAAGAAAAAAGGTACATTTAATAGACTGATATGGCTGAATGTAAAATTATTTTAATTATGTTGGATTACAGCTTTGTGCAGAATGGATCAACATTTGTTAAACACCTTTCCTTGGGTTCAGTCCAGATGTGTGGGATAGGAAGATATTCTTGTCTGCCAGATCTGTCTCCTTCCTTACATGATGTTCCCTATAGGCTGAATGAGATTACAAATGAGAAAGAACAGTGTTGTGTTTCCTTGGCAGCTGGTAAGGACAATATTTGGAATGGGGGAAGGGGAAGTACTCTTCCAAAACAGTTAAACTGGTTTTAGTAACTATATTAAAATTGTCTCCACTGTGCTTGGGATCCATATGTCAGCAACCACATATAAAATGTGTAGGTAGTAGTTTTCCTCGCTTTCCTTCTGTGTTTTAACTTCAGTTTAAGATGAAGATTTGCCCATATTAAAAATACAGGAGTTTTGTCTAGCAGTACTACTTTGGGGACAATCATGTTGTTACTCTCTTGGGGGAGGGGGAGCTTATAAAAACTTTATTTGGATACATTTTAGCTATATCTACTTTTATCATATATGGAGATCCGTAACTACGGAGGTTTTTTTTCTCTCTAGTAGACTTGCTTGAGATAAATATGCTTAGCATAATAAGTTTTGGGTTATCTTTATTAAACATGAATTTAGGAACTGAATTGTAGTGTAGTGCAAGGGTGAATTTATTTGTAAGTTCTCAGAAGAAGGAACCATTAGCAGACCAGAAGAACGCCTGATCTTGAAACCATCTCCAAAAGGAATGAGCATAAAAGCAGTCAGCAATACTGTTTATACCTCTTGAGTGTTCTGCCAGCATCTGGCAGTCTTTGAAATGGGCACTGTCCTATGTGAAAAGTATTATCTTCTGTGTTTAGTGGCTTAGAATGAATTTATTTTGTCCTGAGTTGGCCCACTGCTTTTCTGAAACCATAGAAACTTTTAACATCCACAGAGTCTATGGCATCTGTCCCAGTGGGGTGTTTATTTTTTTTCTTTTTGCTGTCTGTCTTTCTCTCCTGGAGTTTTACTGCTTTTAGTTTCTGGGTTTTAGTAACATTCTGTTTGCCTGCTTTAGTGTTACCTAGAAGCACAGAGGCACAATGTTCCCTTAAATTGGTCATAGGGATTAATTATACCGAAGGGTTGGGTTTAAATATTCCCTTCACATATGAGCTGGTAGTTGCTTCTGAGATGTTTAACTTGTACATGGATTGTCATTCTCAAGTGCTGTTGCCAGATACTACAAAATTGCAGAGGTGTGGAGGCCATATATGAGTATTGGCAAATACTTTGGAAAAGTAAGTGATAGAACTTAAAATGTTGTTCTAGCAAGCATGCACAAGACGATGCTGTTTTGAAACTTCATTGTATGGACTTTTTTGTTTGGTAGTTTGAAAAAATAAATAATTGGAAGAAAAGTCAAGGATGGACCTTACTGTTTTAATTATTATGCTTTATCAGTTGTAATCATTCTTGAGGTTACATGTTATAATTTCTGCAGTAAGACTTAGTTCTAGTAGCTGCTGGAGAAGAGAAGCAGGGTTCCTTTTATAGTGGCTAAGAACAATTTTGGCTTGAAGATATTCATAGCTCTCCGGTCTTAACCCCTTTATGTTTCTGAGATGGCATGGCGCTCGTATCTAAACTCTTGCCAACAAAGCATTATAAATCCTGTCATAGTTCTGGCTTTTTTTGTTAGTTTTCTTTCTGCTTTTTTTAATTAAAGGATAGCACTTGGTTAAGTTACAAAGTGATTTAATAAACATTTAAATGTGTCTGTTATTGCTATGAGAAATTGTGTTGCATGATCTTGAAATTCTAGAAGTTATTCCAAAAGGTTTTATCAAGAACTTGGTCTAGAAGATTGTTTAAATCTAGGGAAAAAATATGATTGTGAATATATTTTTGTTTCTGGTTATTTTATACATACATGTATACTTTGAGGTTTCTGCCATATCTATAAATGAGATGAAGAATGACATTTCTTTTTAGGTTTACCTCACTTTTCTTCTGGAATTTTTCGCTCTTGGGGAAGGGATACCTTTATTGCACTGAGAGGTCTAATGTTAGTTACTGGGCGCTATCTAGAAGCAAGGTAAGACTGAGTTGTTATTGCTTCTTATGGTTTTGCAATTAGGTAGGAAAGAGGCACGCTCTCAAAACTTGGTGACACGCAAGCTATTAGAAACAGTTGATGTGCAGTATAAAATTTTAATTGTCCTAGATGGATTTGGGAGTTCTAAGTGGAGTTAAAAATACTACTTAAATTACTCGCTTTTGATTTCTTAGCAGTGATATGAAGCTGATGTTCTGTATAGACAGGGCAGTTTTAACCTCTATAACAGTGCTGTTTGTCCATAAACAAAGTGACTGTTTCAAAGGTACTTGTGTCATTGTTGCTGAGCAATAATATCAAAATTACTTATTTAAAAATTTGAAGTAGCAAGAGAATACTATATTAACCAAAGGTAACAAATACTGTATCAACCAAAGGTATGATTGCATGTCTGGTGAGGGGTTTTGTTGGTTTTTTTGTTGGTTTTTTGTTTGTTTGGGTTTTGTTTGGGTAACTGCTAGTGTTTGTCTAATGGTGCATCGTTACAATTTGGTATTGGTAAACATTTGGAAATGTTTAACCTGACAAATGAGCCAGATACAAGCCCAATTTATTGATTTAATATTTCTATGAATCTTTTGATTTGAGCGGAGCTCACCACATGATAAAAACATAAAAATTAGTTGTTTTAAATTGGTGAGTATTTCTGCTCTTTTACATTTAGGCAACTGTTGCCTTTTTCATGCAGTAAGATCTGCAGTCATACTAGTATGTTTATATTGCCTTTTAAAGCTAGTTGGAGTCCATGTTTTCTGCCAGGTATGCACAATGGTTCCCAAATGAAACTTCTCATAACCTCAGTTGCTGTCACCTCTCTGTATTTTAATAGGAAATTCCCATCTGCTTCTGCCCTCCATCCCTATTCCACTCCACCCAGCAGAATGCATACCAGCGTAACCCCAAATAATGTCAATACAAACTTTCCCTGTCACCCTGGTGGGATTTGGATTTAGGCTCTATATCACTACCTATGAAAAAGCAAACAACCTTTTTCATGTGAGCACATGTGTGTTTTGTACAAACTGATTTAAATGTATTCAGGCTGGGGAATTTGCAGGGAATAGATGATTTATTCATTGTAAAAGGAGTTCATGATAAATGAAGTAATTTATAGTTTTCAACTATAAATTTTTGCAATCTTAATCAAAAAATTGATCAAAAAAATTTGCAAACTTTTGGCATCTGTCTTTAAGATCGTGTTTGTCTCCTTGACTTACCTTGCTATTAAGGTAAACTCTTGTTTGCTTTGTACTTAATGCTTGGTCCAGTAATGGCCTTGAAAGTAACTTACTCAAACTGTGGTTTTCTCTTGTTACAGAAACATCATTTTAGCGTTTGGTGGGACTTTAAGACATGGTCTCATTCCCAATCTGCTTGGCCAGGGGACACATGCCAGATACAATTGCCGTGATGCTGTATGGTGGTGGCTTCAGTGTATCCAGGACTACTGTAAAATTGTTCCAGATGGATTAGACATTCTCAGGTGTCCTGTTTCTAGGATGTACCCAAGAGATGACTCTTCTCCTCAGCCTGCAGGCACTATGGTAAAGATCACTTCTGATTTAAGTATTTAACACAACTATAATTTTTTAATGAAAGGATGTAATTTTTCTAGCTATAAGAACCTGCCGCTCTCTGTTTATGGTGCAATTTGATTATAGGACAAGAATTCCACATTTTAGGCACTTCTCGCTACATCTGTATCACATGATTAGACAGGTGTGGGAGTTGGAGATAGAGAAAAAAAATCCATCAGCTTCTAAATTTTTTCTTCACTTTTTGTCTTGAAAATATGTTTATATGAAAAACTATATACAGTGTGTTGCCATTGACAAAGATGCCACTGAAAATGTTAGATGCTTTTCTTTTGAAGTATCGTAAACTAGAGGCTAAGAATTGCTACTGTTTGCACGTTAGATAGAGCCTTTCTACTCATTTTTCATCTTGCCTTTCACATTTCCTCCAAACACACAATCAATCTAGGATCAGCCACTTTATGAAGTGATACAGGAAGCAATGCAGAGACACATGGAAGGCATAAATTTCCGAGAAAGAAATGCTGGTCCACAGATAGATCAAAACATGAGAGATGAAGGTAATACATATAGAACACTTGCTATGCAATTTAAAAGTTTACAATTATATTTCATATTTCTCTTCCTCTAGCTATTCAGTATATTTTTGAAAAATTACTTTACATTTAAGGTTTTTTAAAGTGTCTTATTACTTGTTTATTATCAGCAACTGTTTATGTTGTAGTACAAGTTAACTTTAAACAAAAATTCACTTGAAGTACAGTTGCCTTCAGAAACCCACCTCAGATCTTGTTCAGAGATGTTTTTGTTTATTTAGGAGGTTTGGATGGGGGTGGGGGGCAGTTGGGGTTTTGCTCTGTTAAAATAAAGCCTTCACACACATTCTTGTTTGGCAGGTTTTAATGTAACTGCAGGTGTTGATCTTGAAACTGGATTTGTCTTTGGAGGGAACCGCTTCAATTGTGGCACTTGGATGGATAAAATGGGAGAGAGCGACAGAGCTCGCAACAGAGGAATTCCAGCTACCCCAAGGTACAAAATCCAGGCTTTGAGGGGGGATTTTTAAATTACTACTTAAACTGAAAATCTGCAGAACTACCATGCCTTCCATTAACACTTGCGAGGGGTCATCTGTTTTAAATGTTTCTGCCTGCTAAATTGTTAGTGGTATTGTTTTCCTTTGTGCTCATTTGAAGAAAAAAAGGTGTGGTTTTAACAGGTGAAGCCCTCAACTTCAGGCATGGTCTTAGCTCCTTGCAAAGATTTGACTTTTAGAATCAAGTAGTAAAATGCAATTCAGGAAAAATTGTATACTTGTAGTACTAGTAGTAGTTTGTTGTTTAGATTTATTATAGGAGGTATCAATTGATAATCGTGTTGTCTGAATACTTTAGAATTCGAAAGTATCTACAACATGTATGTTTTTATAGTTGAGATTATATGTTTTAAAAATAAGCTATTCACTATGAGCTAGGAAATTGCTGCATGCATCCTTGCTTTAGTATAGTGTCAGTTTCAAATCAGTTGCCATCTGTGGGTGAGAACTGAAGGAAAACATTATCTTGCTTGACAAGTCCAGTATTTTAATTGGGAACCAAGAGATGTTGAGATACCTGCCCTAGAAAGGCTAAGTGGGTGATGCTGGAGAAAAACTTTACATCAAGCAGGCAGTAAAACTCAATATGATATAATATTAAATCTATGCATTGGTGGTTATCTGAATATTGCCTGGAAAAAGAAGCAAGTCCAAGAAGTGCATTTATTGTTCATTTTAGTGCTTCACTTTTGACTTGAATATTCCATTAAGGCCGAAATATTAACTAAGTTAAAGTGTGTGTGTGTAGTTGAGAACCTCTGTACTGAACAGTTTTAACATCAGAGGACCAAGTTGTTTGGGGCTGATCCTTTTTTCATCTTCTTAATCACTGGTATGAAATGATCTTGTATCTGTGCAAATTAGCTAGGTATAATACCTCTTTAAATTAGTCTGTTGTACAGAAAAAAGTATCTGGTAGCCAGTTTACGATGAAGTTTATTCCCTGGCTGTTGGCTGATAGAACACCTCGTCTGTTTTCAACCCTTTCCTCTGTTGTTTCTCTATCAGCTGGAATCCTACTGATGTAAATGGAAGTAAATTGACACAGTCTGCTTATGCTAATGTTCTCATCTCTTATTCTTGGCCCTTCATGGAACTCAAAAGTACCCTATAAAACTGAGTTTGTCTAAAGGTGACAGATAAGCTTTGACATAGATAAAGATAGGCATCTAGGGAAAAATAATCTAAACCATGCCTACACAATGCTGTCAGAACTGAGCTGCAACACAGGAAGGAAATCATAAGTCATTGGTAGCTTTCTGAAATTGTATCTTAATGTACAGCAGCAGCCAAAAGAGCTAGTAAAAAATAATAATAATGGGTGTCATCAGTAAAAGTTTTTTAGAACAAGACAGTGGGTATCATTCTGTCTTTGTGAAACCTTAGACCTGCAAGATGCACTTGTGTCTTGAGTGTGGTGAGTAGTGCTGGTCTCGAGAAGGACATCATAAAGGGTGGTACAGAGAAGGGCAACTAAAACTCAAAGGAATGGAGTAGCTGCCTTGCAAGGAGAGATTGGAATGTCTAAGGACTTAATTTGCAAGAGAAATGTGTGAGAGGTGTGACTGAAGTTTAGAAGATCATGATAGTAGTGCTGATGGAACTTTTACTCACAAAACACTGCAACGCTGTAACACTGTGGGATGCCCATACAAGAGAAACAGGAATGGTAGGGCAACAGGGAAAAATAAAGTGTCTAAATAAGATACTTATAGATTTTTTTTTTCAGTTACTTATTGAACTTTAATAGCCTTCTTAAAGTAATTATTTGGCTTCTTTTATCATTATTATTTTAGAGATGGTTCTGCTGTGGAAATTGTTGGCCTGTGCAAGTCGGCTGTTCGCTGGTTGCTGGATTTATCAGGGAAAAATGTGTTTCCATTCCGTGGAGTCACTGTAAAAAGACATGGTAAAAACAGGCACATCTCATAACTGTGTTACTGGAGTACAAAATTAACTAAAACATTATATGGCCATGATTTTATCATCAGGGATGACTATCAAACTACTTAAGAAGGTTTAGGGGTAAAAGGGGAAACACTTGGGAAGTATTTTGTGTGATGAGAAACTTTTGTTACTACAAACACTTCTTAAGAGTTGATATTGTCTTGTCAATATTTCTCATATTTTATTCCATGTATTAAGGTGTGGATTACAAAGGAATTTTGGATCCTAAATACCATTTCTTAAAACAGATATGTGATAGGATCATTATGTGTTATGATGATATACATCATTCATTACAAGAATGCGAAATAAAATGACACAAGGCACTCTTTCACTGTCTTTTTTTTTTTTAAAAAACTCTTTCAGTATTCACAACACAGAAAACCACTTCTTGTGAATAATCACATGGATATTTTTATGTCCCTTGTCTTTCAGGGGATACTGCTCTGGTTACAAAGTTACTTTACTTTGTAAAGTATATTTGAGTGAATATATATGCATTGTAAAGCCTTCTTACTCTCCAGTCAAGGATAATACTGAAAAGCAATCATTTTAGTGGTTCTTGTACTGTGTTTTAGAAAATGTGAATGTTTGTGTGCATTTTAATTTTTTTTTTTTCTTTCCCTATTGGTCCTAAGACAGTACAGATTTTTAGGTCATGAACATACCTATCACTTCAGGATTTCTTAAAATATATGGCTAGAATAAGACAACTTAAAATCCAGTACACAGCAATATTATAATCTGTAGATGTAGAAATAATATTTATAGGATTTGTCTCTTTTGTTCCAAAAACATAAGCAGCTTTTTTAGATTCAGTTTGTGTGTGTATTTCATAAAAGCATTGCTTATTTAAGATGTATGTCTGTCTCTGTCAGGAAGATATCCCTAGCACAGTTCTGCTGACTAAAACCTGATGTTTTTCTAATATCACTTGAGGTTTGTGAGCTACTTGTGTTGAACTGTAGGACTGGCCTAAACATGAGGAAATCACCAGCTGGAGAGGTGATTTTAGTTCCTGTTAAGTGTCAGGAATTCAGGAAGAGAAAGCTTTTAGAAGTGACACATCCTAATGTTTTGACACTCTTTGAAGTCTCAAAACCAGCAAGAATCAGTGTACCAGATATTATAAAAGAGCTGACATGTTACCATGCTGAAGTGTTAATTATAAATTTTAAGCTTCCTCAATTAAATATTTACTATAGATCACAGTACCTTATTCTGTTTGCTCCTAGCTAAGTGCAAGTTAGAAAGTAATGTTAAAAAAAAAAAAATTGTGCATGTGTTGAGGTTGATCTGTGGTATAATACAACTTCTAGATCATAACTTCTTACAAGGCTACTGTGGGCTTTATTGTGTTAGGAGTATCTTATGTAAAGCTTCAATAAGCAAAACAGTACTTCTGGTTTACCACTGTGGCTGTTTTCAGAAATAAAACCTGTATGTAACATCTTGCAGGAAAGGAGGAGACTATCACATATGATGAGTGGAACAGAAAAATTCAGGGACACTTTGAAAGGCTGTTCTTTGTCTCTGAGAACCCAGCAGATCCTAATGAGAAACATCCAAATCTCGTTCACAAACGTGGAATTTATAAGGACAGCTATGGAGCTTCAAGTCCATGGTGTGATTACCAACTCAGGCCAAATTTTACAATAGCAATGGTTGTGGTAAGTGAGGGAGAGTGGGAGGAAGCATTTGCACTTAGAATTTTCTTTATTAATTAACTAAGTTTACATTGTAAGGTTCATCTGCATGGCATTATGCCAGGAACATACATTGCTTAGAATAACTTTTTGAAAGCTTTTTTTCCTCTGCTTGGTATATCTTGGAGTATCTCCAAAAAATACATCATTGACAGGACTGTAGCTAATGACATACCTGTCTAGCGTGTAGCTAGGATAAATTTGCAGTGTTCACTGTATTCAGAATGTCTTCTAAGGTTAGGTCTGGGAAGCTGCTTTTCCCATCAAATTAGCTAAACAGCATGCATTGTTTGTCTTTTATTGGGTTTGTAAAGAGCTTCAGTAATAATACTTTGCAAATATATTTAAAGTAAAATAAAAATTTTAAACAGTACTGGATAGCTTCTGTCGTCTTGCTTACTCTGACTTGTAGGTTCCAGAAGTTGATTCAGTAATACAAAACTTAAACACAAAAGACTACAAAAAGCTTATAAATTTGTGCATACATGTGCAAAGTTTACTCATTAAATCTTTATTATTTTATTAGGCTCCTGAGTTGTTCACACCTGAGAGAGCTTGGAAAGCTCTGCAGATAGCAGAGGAAAAGCTTCTTGGTCCATTAGGCATGAAAACCTTAGACCCAGAGTAAGTATAGCAGACATAAGTGTGAATTTGAAAACATAACAGCAGGAATTATTTGACATTTGGGCATAGTTATTTCTTTTGTTAAAATCCTCACATATATATACCTGTGAAATACAGTTGCAATAAATACTTCCAGAACAATTATTTTGCTGTTCTAAAACTCGATGCAATTTATTTTATTTATGTGGAAAATCACCAAGTGGTTTTTGATGCCAAACAGTAAGCAACTCAAATATCATAAAAGGTGTGGAATTTGCATCTTACTACATAATTGCATAAGAGATGGTGCAGAGAGCTACATTTTTGAGTAAAAGCATAAAGGCAAAATTATGAATTCAAGTAATTCCAAGACTTTAAGGTTGTGTTTGGAATCCCGTTGGCATGTAAAATACAGAACCTGGTGGAGTACTCCCTACCTTAACCATAATTACATGTAAACACAGTGAAAAAATTTTAGTTCATTTGTTTTCCATTTTTATGTATAATTTTTGCTAAAGCTTTGTTTGTATAATTTATTTTTTCTTTCTTGCAGTGATATGGTTTACTGTGGAGTATATGATAACGCTCTTGACAATGACAACTATAATGTAGCCAGAGGTTTTAATTATCACCAAGGACCTGTAAGAGCCAGTTTCTTCAATTTTAGAAAAAGTGTTGTCACCTTTTCAAACTGACAGCTATAATAATAATAATAATAATAATAATCTTTTTTGCATTCTTTGTTGTAGGAATGGCTGTGGCCTATTGGATATTTCCTTCGTGCCAAATTGTATTTCTCAAAGTTGATTGGTCCAGAGATATATGCAAAAACTGTAGTTATGATTAAGAATGTTCTTTCTCGCCACTATGTTCACCTTGAAAGGTAAGACACCAACTAACACAGACTTGAAATAGTCATTCAAACTAGTGCTATCCACTATCCAATTGCATGTAAAAGTACAGATCTACAATATGAACAGCATCTGCTTTCTACATATAAAGTATACATACTGCTACATGTGCTATTGCAGATCTCGAGTCAGGTTTCAAGTACAGCTCGTATCTAGTGCTTTTTCTATATTGCAGAATTAGTAGCACTTACTGTGTGAAGACTGAGCAAAATAAACTGTATGTAAAAATTAGGATCTGATTTCATATGACAGATTAATTTCATAAAAACATGTTGGCAAGGTTTTTTTAAAAAAAACCAAAGTATTTCAAAACAACCTGCAAAACAAAATAGTTAAAGGGCTAGTAGTGACAGTTTAAAATTGTGGCAGATAAGAAATCCTACCAATATTTTGCATCAGTTTGTGTTGTAAATGAGGAAATTAGTATGACAGTGTTTCTACATCTTAATAAACCTGATACTCTAAGAAGACAGAGGAACTTGCTTATGGCCCTTGAATATTCCTTTGCATTTTGAGTTCTCCCTCTTAAAAACCAAACCAACAAACGCACACCATTTCCCCCCTTTTTCTGACTGTATGTTTTTAATTCTTAAGAATTTGAGACAAATGAAAACAAACAAAACAAAGATCTTGCCCTTGAGATCTCTTACATATATTTTGTTCTGCAGTACTTCAAATGTCCATTCATTTGTACCCATGAAAGTAATTCAGTAGGACTAGTTGTGACGGAAGGGTTTGTTTTGACCATGTGATGAAGAAAAGCAATTTATTAAGCAGCTTTTTGCCTTATGTAATATATTGTCCCAGTGCCTTGTTTGGTAGTGTTACCAAATAACTTGCAGTTTGGTAATATTATTTGGTTTTCTCTGCCTTCTTCAGTGGTATACTCTGTTCTGCTATTTCATTTGTGTACAGAATTATTTATGTAGCAACAGGCTCAATTTCTGGATATTTCTGCAAGTATGTTATTTTGTGGGATTTTTCATTCCTATGGAGGAAAAAAGGGCTAGTGTAGTCATGCGGTCTTCTAGCCATTACAACTTTTTAGGACCATAATCCTGTTTCAAGTGTAGTATGAATACCATTCAGTTATTCTAGCTGCAAAATAACTGAATAAGAAACAGGAGCAACATGCCAGTAGTGCAAGTTCAGATATTAGTAGCAGAGACTGCTTTGAAGGAGAGGCACCCTCACAAAAAACCCTACAACTCCCAGTGCAGGGGAAAAAAAGTTAATTAGATCTTAGTTATTAAAGAACATACTGTGCCTGTAGGACGACAGACATTTAATCATAGTTTTCAGTTTCCTACTGAGATAATCTTCAAAAAGGTTCTAAAATTGAATGTTCTTTTAATTTCCAAGTATAATCTAACAATACTGTTTTTTCTTTTATCAGATCATCCTGGAAAGGACTTCCAGAACTGACCAATGAAAATGGGCAGTATTGTCCTTTTAGCTGTGAAACTCAGGCCTGGTCAATTGGTGTTATCCTTGAAATCCTTTATGACTTGTAAAAGTTTATTTTGGTTGATTTGATGAAACTTATGTGGTCTTATTATTGGGCATAAATGGATACTTGGCTTATATTGCAAGGGAAATGTCCAGTTCTGCACAATCACTTAAGCTGTGTCCTGATTTTCAAAGATGCTGAATGCCAGCAGCTGCTATGCCCTATAACTGTGTGGGGCTTCAGTTGTTTTTTGAAAATCAGGCCATGACAATAAAATAAAACTGCAGTGCACTCTTGATGCAGAAACGTTTAGTAAGGAGCAATTTTAAGAATATGCACAAACTTAATTTTAAGTAGCTCTGGTTTTTTAGACTTTTCAAATCAAAATCTTAATGTAACAAAATGAGGTGGCTCTTTCCAGAGCTAAAACTAAGTAGCATGGCTCTTTTTTTTTCTTTGTCTTTTAAAGAATAAATGGATGTTTTGCAAATGCATGCTTATAGAGGAATAGACTAACCTACAGCTTTGTGTTTGGTATGCTTTCTGCTGTAGCAGCATCCACTAATGAAGGCATAATGCATTGTCTCTCTGTTGAACTGTATTATGGGTTATTTTTTTTTAGTTATGTGTTCAGTTGAACACTCCATTAAGCAACCACAGAAGTAAAGCTTATGAATACTGTAATAAAACAACCCTTGAAATTATATATAGAATTTTCAAAAACTTTGAGAGTTAACTCAAGCAATAATGAGGTCATACTCTATGCTAATCCATTCTTAAACTCACTTAAATACTGTGGGCCATGCAGCCAACCAATTTCTTAATTTAAATCTGCTTTTCACCATGAGGGATTCATAAGAAACATGTGCATACAATGCACAGCCTTTATGTTATGGGAGGCCAAAGACACAGAAGTCCATGTGCTTGACTGCTTAATTAAATTAACTTATTGAAATTGTGTGATCACCTCAGCCCTTTATTGGTAGGAAAATCCTAGCTGTATTGAAGCAGGTGGTAACACTTAACATCAGTGGGAAGAGATGTTTATAGTCCTTTTGAAATTAACACCAGTAAGAATATGCATGCTACCTCTATGTGTTGTTCTTTTGGAACAGCGTCCAGTGAACATGATGCAAAACATCCATATTCTTTCATGTTTTGATGCCTGGATACCCTTATTGAGTTCAGTTCAGTGTTCTCAGACTGAAGGGTGGTTGACAGTGCAGCTGGTAATACTCAACTCTCACGCTATTTTTCCATCTTACTACCATAAACAGGTGGAGAGTGAGGCTGACAACACTTTCCACATCACAGGGGAAGAAAGCTAAACTGGTATTGTATTTCTTAATGTTAGACAGTATATGCTGAAAAAATACACACAGGATGTAACTATAATGCACTAATAACACACGTAGATCAAGATTTTATTATATCCATATTTTAAAGTTTCTGTACCCAGTCTAAAGTACAGTGCAAGTGTGCTGTCTTGTTCAGGGAGATGTGTTATGAGATAGATATGTTTAAGGGCAATGTAATAGGCTGAAGATAGATGAATTGTGAGAAGTGGCTATATTCACACTGTTTATTTGAAAGTTTTATAAGTATTTGAACTCCTTTGCTGAAGTGTTCAGTACTTAAAAGTTACAAATAGGGAAGGTCTATATTGTACCTCAACTTTTGAGCTGCTGCAGTACATGGGTTGGGAAATTTCTATTTTCTTGACAATGCATGAGAGATGTCATTTAATCAAAAATGTTACTGAAATGTCGGCCACAAGTTTGTTTTGTTTTTTTTTCTTAATCTGTAAGAGGCATATAAAGTGTCTTTCAATAATGTATTGAACTTCCCAAAATTCTTGATAATGATATTGAGATTTATGTTCTGCTGTATCACTAGATTTTTACTGTTTTCCTAGATAACTATTTCTTGTTTATTATTTCAAGGTATGATTCATAGCTCCTATGGTTTGGAAAGCAGGAACAATATGGCAGAATAAATTGTTCTTACTTGATAAAAACATTTTAAAATTGGAAGAACAGCTTAAAAGCTATGACTGTTGATAAAGATTTCCACAAGGTGTGGTATTATATACATTGATAATAACCACTCAGTGTAAGGGAAAAAAAATAGTGAGAAATTACTCATCAAAATCTTCCTGCATTAATACAGATTACTTTGCACTGTTTTGCACAGTGCACTGCTGAGAGACTGCATATTTGTCACAAGGGTTTTTTTTCTAATTTAATATTTAAAATTTTAAAGAAATCATCACTGTATACAAAAATACATATGTTGTGGAACTTCTACACATGCCCATTTATAATGTTGCTTCTGTACTGATTAGTTGAGCATAATTTTAGTGACAGATAAAAGTTTTAAATAGGAGAAAAATATGTGCCATATTGGTTGACTTTGCTGTTAAGTAGCAACAAAATTAAGATATGAGGTTATAATGGGGGGGATGTTGGTGGCTTATTGGTTTTGGGGGGGGTTTTGTTGTTGTTTTTCTTTTTTTAATCACAAAGCTACTCAATGCTTTGTCAAGCCAGACAGTTTAAAAATGAAGAGGGAAGAAAGCAATGTTAAATCTAACACTTACATGAGCTGATAATAATCTAGATGAACTCTATACCTAAGTCATTATTCCCTAAAAATAGTTGTCTTATGTTGACTGACCCTGAACTATATTTTTATTCATTGGTATAATTTATATTATACACTCAAAAACCTCTAGTAATGTGAGTTCTAATCAGTACAATGTTTTAGATATAAACTAAAGACCTTAGGACTGTGAATCCATTGTGTTCCAATTGGTGTTTCTTGATCTATATGGTATCAAGACATCTTTTTTGTCTTCCTCCCGGTTGAAATAATTTTGAATGTTACCAGTGTTTGTACAGTTAATAGCGCCTGATTTATTCAAAGATTATTAACTTGAGAAATCAAGTAAAATAATGTATCATTCTCGCATGTTGTAATGTAAAATGGAAAGATGAGTTCTACGTGTCTGTCAAGCACAGCAACAACTGCTTTTAGAAAATGTCATTATTCATTTATTTCTGAAATGCACAAAATAAAATTCTTTACTTCAGACACAGTTAACCTTTTCACGTGGTTGGTTGGAAAAAAAGGCAAACACAAGAGATGTTTCTGCTCGTTAAGTTCATGTGTTGGGTTTTTTTTTTGAGTGCTACACTCAGATTCTTTCATTAGTGTCAGTAATCTCAGCTGGGTTTTAGTGGGATTGGGCTAGAAGAGCTCTGCATGTTACTTCTGCTATAAATTATAGAACTTTAAGTCATGGTATTGCAAATTCCTGAAGAGAATAATTCTAAGGCATACTGATTAACAGCTGCCAGTGTGATACGCAGTTACTAGTTAATTAATTAAATTTCTATCACTACAAAGAAGGGATTTCACTTTCCATTTCTGCTTTGTAAAATCAAAGTCTCCCAGCACAACTGCCTGTGTTAAAATGTGTTTTGCAACTACCCCATTTCATTGCATGCTTTGTGAAATTAGGATTTTTCTAATCCTCTATTCAAGCATTTTGTTTAAGAAAGTAATTTCTGCTATTCTATTAATTAAATATCCTATTGAAAGATTGTTCAAGAAATGTAAAAATGACCAGTTGCTGGAGGTGGTGGGGGCACCTGGTAACCTCAGAGCTGCCCATTGTGAAACTTCTTGGCACCTCAAAGCAGCTAAATCCAGGAATAAACGGAGCAAGTGTTAGTGGTGAGCGGGCAGATTGCTGCTGAAAGCTTCTGAGACTGCAGAGAGCAATTTGGGATACGTGTTCAGTCAGGACACTTGAATTGTAGGTCACCCTAGAGAGAGGCACGTCATCTCGTCACCTGAGAAAGGGCTGCCCCTGGCTGGGGCCAGGGCTACGCGGGCAGCCCTGCGGCCTCGGTGCTGCCTTGGGGGCCGCGGCTCTTGTGCTGGACGGCGCCCCGAGCCCCGCCGCCTCAGCGCCCGCCCGGCGGGAAAGCTGAGGGGCCGCAGCGGGAAGCGCCGCCCGGCGGGAAAGCTGAGGGGCCGCAGCGGGAAGCGCCCGGCCGACAGCAGCGGGGCGCGGGCCTGCTCTCCCGCGGGCTGCGCGCAGTCTGCCCGCGGTAGGACCGCTTCTTCTGAGGCGGGCCGGGCGGGGGCTAGCGCCGGGAGCGCCCTGCGGGCCTCCGCGCCCGCTCGGCAAGGTGAAGCCGGTGTGTGCCTGTCCGCCTCGCCCGCTGGGCCCGGCAGCTGCGGGAGCCGGGTGAGCTCGCTGGCGGCCGTGCGCCTCAGCGACGTGCGCACAGCGCCGGCGGGTGAGGATCAGGTTGGTAGCGATACAATAAATCATAACCGGTGTGCTCCAACTAGCTTTTAACTGCGTCTGGCTTCTCCTGCGGCTGCTGTGTAGGTGCGCATTAGTTACCTCTTGCAAGGGTATTTGGGTTACCTGCCCGAGAGAACACCCCTCTGTAGGCGCAGCCCGCCTATGTTCCGCTCCAGCAGCAGGGCAGGGCAGGGCAGCACCTCCTTGCCCGGAGCAGCGGCCGGCACAGTCCGCCCTGCCGGAGCGTAACGAGCCCGGGCTTTAGCCGGAGTCTCCCGCAGCGCCCCCAGAGCGGTTCCGCACCCAGCACCGCCTGCGTAGCGAGCGTGTCGCTGCAGGTGAGCTCCGGGTCTGTCAGGAACACAGGTGAAACTTGTCGGTTTTGTCGGTTGTGCAAAAAAAATAATATAATTGGAGCTTATACACCTGCTGTTTTAATGGAGCAGCATGAGGGAGAGCTCAGCCCTGAGTTATTCGCAGCCAGTGAGATGTACCTGTGCGTTTCGTGTTTCACAGAAGGCACTCCCTAAATTAGAGCAGAGGCTTCCCAGTTCTGAGTCCTGCTAAAAGGGCAGCTGTCCAAGTGTAAACTGGGGGAAGGGAATGCTGATTTCAGGCTATGAGCAGCATGTACAATCCTGAGCAAGGCACACCTCCTCTGTTACTTGTTTTAGTAATCACTGTTTCTCAGGGGGTCACATTCCAAAGCAGAACTGGCATGCAAATTTGCCAGCAGCTGTGGTCATAATGAAAATGAACCCAAGAGCAATGCAGAAAGAAAACTGTCTTTCTGATGGTTAGTCAGGTGGTTAATCTGTGCTGTTGCAGTTTCTTGAGTTCCTGTGGTGTGTTTGTATCATTGTGTAATGCCTCCCTGAATCCATTTCTGTACGAAATCTTTTATCTCTTTGTGCTATGCCTGTGCTATCTACAACTTTTCATCTACAGGTGGCCATTCACCCTGTATAAAAATCTCATAGCAGGATAAAAATGAAGTCCAGTATAATTTTTACCATTTGTCAAATACAGACATTGTTTACCTCAGTGTCCTGTTCATGTAAACTTAATATAATTTGCGAGAGCCAGGAGCACTTCCCTTCTCTGTATCCATGTGTGTGCCACAGCAGTATCTCAGTACAACTTCAGAGACACAATTCTCCCTATAGTGCCTTTTTGCAATGAGAACGAAAGCTGGCCACAAAAGAAGTGAGTTGTGCTGCAGCCTGGCAAGGTTCTCCAGTTGGATGACCCTGGCTCCCAGTACTAGTAGAGGTAAGTTCCTTGCATTAAATTCTCTAAGAAATATGGAGTTCTATATTTCTGAATTCTAAGTCTGACTTTGGCAAATAAACTGGAGCCTGGTTTTGTGTAGCAATGAAAAACATAAGATGATGTCTTCTAATCAGTTCTAAAGTAAGAAAAATTTGCAGTCACATAACTCAAAGGCATAAGTATGGTTATTTTAAAGCCTGGTGCTATAAAGTGAGGTTAGATGATAATAGTGGAAGTCTTTTTTTAAAGTATTTTTTATACTCAAAATCAGGTAGACATTCAGGAAAGCTGAAATAAAGATTTCTTGCAAGTGACATCTCAAGGAAAAGGTTTCTACAAAATGAGTAATCTGTTCATTTGTGGGGTACATTCAGGAGCTGTTTTTTAAAGTTCTTTGTAGTTCTTCTTATGGCCATTGTCTTACAGGGTCCTACATACAGCCTAGACCTGCAGAGTGGTATCTGCTCTAATAATATGCAATGAAAAATTGGTTTCAAATGCAAAAGTAAGGCTCACAGCTGCTTGCATAACACTCTGAAGAGCAGCAAAATAATGAGATAATACTGTCTTAGCAAGAGCAGTCATTGGAGAGCATTAGCAGGTTAACTGTTGTCAAGACGTTTTGTAGTATTATGTTTAAGGAGATTTTGGAGTAGAACTTCGGAATAAGTTGGTATGTAAATTTTATGGATGTGAATGATTGATTTAAACACCACGGGTGACATGTTAGAAAGGATCTTACTTGAATGTATTGTAACCTAGAGACTGGCACCATGGACTGGTTGGAAGGAAATATCTCAGGAGAAAGCTAGGGGTCATAGATTGGGTAAGAACGCTGCAACTTACTATCATAGCTGAAAAATTCACCTTTCCAGTTTATAGCAGAGTGGGGCGCCAGTTCACCACCTCCCATTGTTCAGGCTCGGTTAAGACTGTGCTGGGTGGTTCAGTTCTCCAGTTCTTTCTGGGACAATCTGTATTTCTGTACAGCCACATTTGCTTGTCTGTGTTTTAATGGCTGAAGCGTCCGTTCCCACAGGTCAAAGTCATAGTAATTTTTTTTAAATTTTTAGAAAATATTTCAGTAATATATTCCCATATAGGGGAAGAGGAAAGGAATCATCTTGGACAGCTTGTTGTTTCAAAGTGATAATTGAAGGTAATGAGTAGACTTCAGTATTAAGAAGTTCAGGAGTCTGTTTATCTGTTGTATTGCAAAGTTCAATAATCTTTTTATCTCCTAAAGAATGGGAAATGCTAGGATATGAAATCAGGTGCATGTTAGGCATTTATTTATTATTTGTGTCATTGTTCATCTAATGATTCTATAATTGTTCACATGTGTGTCTGTCTCCTTATATGTTTTGTTTATGTATAAATAAACCTAGTGTGAAAACTGAAAATAATTCTGCCTGGGCAATCTTTCAGTAGAACTGTGGTTATTTTATCTTAAGTATTTTGTTACATGCATTTTTTTTTTTTAAATGGCATTCAGCTGGCACAGCATTTTTCTGGGACAATCAATTGCAAACAGTAAGGCTAAAAATGATGGAACTGTAAATGAAAATTAATAATACTCAGAAAATCTGTGTAGTGTTTAGATTTAGTTGCCACGAGTTTGCTGTGAATGCCTTTGTTCTCATAGATCGTGAAAGATTTGTAGGTGTGAAATTTATGTTGTGATATTGTAAATTAAAGAAAATTGCAAGGCTGTACGCTAGGAATGAAAGCTGGTAATGGAGAAGTCTAGATAAGAATACCAGCACTAGGAAGGAATCTAGATGGATTCAGGAACTGAGACATGGTAAGAAAAAAAAGAATAAAGAGTGATATGAAATGGTAGAACATGGTGGCTCAGAACAGTTTTATATAAAATACAATAACAAAAGGAAAAATACAGAGTCTGTAGCTGAAAACAATCCAGGTGCATCTGTCCTACAGCTTTAAGTTCTAGCCATCAGCTTTATGTGTTTTTAATGGGCTACATTTTCCAACAGTTATTCCAGTTACTGAAGCTGGGCGGGAACACCACATTTTCCAGATAATTTTGTAATTTATAAAGCACATAATCAGACCTACTGTGACAGCTGTTAAAGAGGTGGTTTTGTTTTCTTCTAATGGCTGTCTGGCTAGTATTGCTCCAGGTCTTTCCCAAGGCCTCTGGGGGCCATATTGATGCGTTTGGTACGGTTAGTTCAGAGCTTTTCCAGAGGCTTCCAAGCACCATACAGTTAAATTTAAACACCAGATGCTGTTATCAGCTGAATTAGAGTAAATACAGAGTAATTTAATTTCCATGCCTTGAGTAACTGTAGGTTTGTTCACTTTTGCATAATTTTGACTTTAGACAGTTTATACGCCTTTACAACAGCAGTTCAAAGTAGAAATCAGAAGTATTAGAGCTATAAAGTATTGTTTGTTCCAGGGTAGGGAAGCATAGATTGTGATGGGATACATTGTCAAAATAGGATCTTTTCAACAGTCATACATAGGGGTGTTTTGCCTTCCTTGAAACAGAAGGTTGATACCTTTGTGGGAATCTAACACAACAGACTCTAAATTCTGTTGTATTCCCCCCAAAAAAAATTTTGTACATTGGATTTATTAATTTTGGGAAAATATTCTCTGCAAGAATATTAAAAGCAAATAAAAGCTAGTTGATAGTAAGGTATATGTGTTAGTAGGAGTAATAGGTGACCATCTGGCTATTTCTGTCATGGTTTAAAAGCTGACAAAGCTGACCTTTGCATAAAAATTCCTTAAAACATAAAGGATTTGAAGATTTTGAGCTTGTGTTGTTTAAAAGTTTTGTTGGAAGATTGACTAGAGAAATTTTAAAGTTATAATATTCAAAAAGTAAATGTTTATTAGTTTAGTAGCTGAGATAGGAAACCTTCAGTCAGGTAGTTAGACCCCTCTTCCAAATTTCAGCACATGCTTTTTTTATCAGTGATGAAGCAGTTGCTATAAACTGAATGTTGCTGTTAAATGTCATCTTGCTTCCTATCCTTCTCTCTGATTTTATTTAATGTAAAAGCCCCCATCTAATTACGGGTGTGGGTGTTTTTTCTATATTTACTGCCAGACTTCAAATTATAAAGCACTTAAGTATTTGTTGAGATGGAGAGTCACAGCATTGCTGTCTGGAAGAGAATTTATTGGAAGGCAGAACCACTGTGTTTCAGTCCATGCTTCAGTGCTTCAGTTTTAACTTAAGACGGATCATCTGAAGAGCAACCTACTGCTTGATGGTTAATGAATCCTTCAGGAGAGTCAGATACGTGGTGATGGTTAAGGGCAGGATATGGGAGAAAGGGAGGACTTCTGTGAGGACACTGAAGAGGGACAAGGAGGATGTTTCCTCAGCTGCGGAGTGTTTCAGAGAGCAGAGGCAGGGAAGGGAGGGAGTTCTAGTGTTCTGTGTGGCTGCATGCTGTAGTACAACAAAAGTGATGGAGATGGGGAAGCTGCAGTTTGAAGTTAGTCTGGGCCTACTGGATAGTCTGTATGACCCTGTAGGTCAGTGGAGATCAAAAGAAGGAAGCCATTCAGAGTTGGCGAGATGCTTTAAAAGACAGTGTCTGATGCATAGCAGAGCAAGTATTTGGGAGCACTGCTAATATTAGTCTTTTTTTCTTCAAATTTTGTTTTGCCATTTTTTGAATAAATGAGAATATTTTTTAGGTTGTATTGTTCACCTTGATTTTTGTGGTCCTGTTCTGAAAAAATGATCAAATATAATTTAAAAGCCTACTGTTCAACAGTATTGTAACAAAGGTTTATGATGCTGTAGAAGTTTTGAAAAAGAACAGGCATTTTATTTCAAGCGTTGTTTGTGGGTTTTAACTGTACAGTAATGTCTTAGCTCATAGCATTTATATTGTATAAAAGAAAAACTAATATATCTTCTGCTAGTCTAACAAGAGATGTTTATAACTGTTTCCATGCTACAAAGCCTTCCATCAGAAAGATTTTGACAAGCAAATTAGCTTTTAATATATAACTCTTCAACTGTATCCATTTCAGATTCTGTAATCCTGTATAATCTCACTGAAAGTATTAAACTGAGGTTGCTTAAACTACTTGTATTAATGTTGCAATGAAACAGTCACTTCTATTTTTTTAATAGATTAATTCAGAGATGAGGCAGCTGAATGCAGAAAGTGGGGACCTGGGTTACAGTTTATGAGAAACCTTTGCAAAGAAACTTTTTCAACAGTTAAAAAATCTAGTTTATGTGTTTTTAATATGGGTAGGAGTTAATTTAGGGGTTTTTTTTCTAATTTTATTGTTACTGTAAGCAGATTTTAAAATCCTGTTTTCTTCAGCAGGAAGCATGCCATTCATCCTGGAATAAAATAATTAATGTGTGAGAAGGACAAGAAGAGTATTCTCAGGTTTACATGGAGTGTCCATTATTGTATGTGCTGAGGCTGTACAACAAAGGTAATCTGCAGTCTGTTATCTTGATACTAATGAATGCAAGAATTGAGGAGTCCCTTTGTTGGACACAGCTTTCTGTTGACTATATTTCCAGATCCTGAAAGATGAAGGAGGAGCAGATGGTGGTGGTCAAAATGTAGTTTGGTTTGGAAATACTGCCAACTGCCTGGTGAGATTTGTATTCCTAAGTACATTATGTCCTATTTTTATCTCTCCCCACCTGCATATGTTCTAGCAGGCATCACAGTTATAGGGCAGCTCTAGTGATATCGTATCAAAATGGAATAGTAGTCTGACTAGGGGTTCTGGAGCACAGAATGGAAGAGTGGCCTGAGGAACTGATTGTTTAACATGGATTCATTTCCAAACTTACTTCAATTGTCATCTGGTTTTTTCATTTTTGAAAAATAGATACTTTTTTATATTGAAATCTCAGGGAGAAAAGAACTGTAGAAAAAAAAAAAAACACCAACATTTTCTACCTGACTGTGGTCAAAATTCTGCATTTTTTTCTACTCTATTTCTGGCTCTTCAGCCAGTTCACTATGGTGTGTTAAAGAGGACTCTCAATTTCTTCATCCTTCACTTCACCCTTATTCAGTATAGCTGATACACTGCTATGAATTTCACCCAGAAATCATCAAAATCACTGGAAACATAAATACTACCTCAGACTCTAAGGTTTTATGTGCTTGAACTTGACATCTTAAAGTCTTTTGATGTCACATACAAAGTAACTCATAATAGTAATTACTATAATAGTAACTTTTGTCTCATAAAGTCAATTCTTAGCGTTCTCTATTTAATTTGCTATAATTATATACTCAATGTACGGCTAATAAATATACTCTTTCAACATGTATATATGTTTGATGTATGTATGTTTTCAAACATGGGGAAAGCAGTATAAGTCAAGGATACTATAACATCTTTAGCATATTTTTAGTATTAATGCTTTATTAAGTATTGTATTACATTAAAATTTTGGCATGACACTCAGACATGAGTATGCTTTGGAATGCTAAACAGTTGTGACAGTAATTAGTATGCACCACTCACATTAGTCTGTTTCCAATGCTAAGAGTTTATGGATTGCTCTGAATTCACTGAAGATACATTTGCATATTATGTAGGTGTCTTTGTGGCCTAAACTTCCTTTCTTGGAAAACTGTCACTGTTGTACCTTGACAACTTTTAATAGCTTCAGGACACGCAGAAGTGGTTGACCACTAGTTCTAGGTGGTTAATACACTTCTTTTTGGAAAGTTTTTTGATTTTGCTTTCCAGCTCTGTCATTTTCACTGCCGTTCTCAGTTAATTGGTAATCATTTTCTGCTGAAAACAAGATGCTGCTAGCTGAACTGCTTGGCTGAAACAGCTATCTTCTAAGCAAAGAACCATGGATTTCACTGCTGCTGATGCATGTGATCTCTAAATGTTGCTGCTTCCATTGCCGGTGGTACTATTAACAGAAAAAAACTTGTTAATATATGGATGAGGGGGGACTGGCAGTGGGTAATATTCTTACAAATTGTTAAGTTCAGCAGAACACAGACATTTAAAAAAAGAAAGTCAAGAATTAGTTTCCCATCCATACAGTATTAATTGTGCCTGCTCAGATCACTCTCACACTATATCGGTAACAATTTGTCTCAGCACTGCACTCATCAGAAGTTACTTAGTCCTAATGATAGGGCACGTATGTCATGAGGAGTGGTAAAACCTTGGATTCACCCTCTATATGTGCTTGATATGTAATCCTATCAGTCCTAGGTCTTTTCTTTCTGTGAACTTAGATGTGAAACTGAAAGTACCTGGCTCTACAGTGAAATCCTGTGGACTACCTAGTAATGAGATCTATGTTCTTCCTCAGCTACTTTTTCTGACGAGATGTGTTTGTATTTTCCCTTTTTCCCTTTTCCTACGCTGTTTTCCACTTCTGTTCTCTCTTTATTCCTTGTAGTATTACTTTGTTTCAATCAGTGTTGAAAACTATACACAGTGACCAAGTTTCAAGTACCTAGTTAATAACTTACACTGTGGATGTAGCTGTCTTTTAACCATTTTAAAACAGACATGCAAAAGCATATTTATGCATCGGTAGTACAAACAATAGTGTGAATATGAAGCTATAACAGATAGCATAATGTATTTTCTTGAGTTACTCCAAAAATTGTCAGTCAGTGCTTTGTGAATCACTGCCAGGTGGTCGCTAGACAACTGTCCTTGAGCTGACTCTCCAAAATAATTTCACTTGCTAAACCTAATTAAAAGATGTATTAAGGACATTACTATTTTTTTTATAATTACAGTTGCTACAAGGATGCTATTTGTTTGTGAAAGGACAATAAGATATTATCAGTCTTTCTTATACCCTAGATAATGTCATACTAAGATTGAAAGTTTTTAAATTAATGGATTATATAAATCAATGCTTCTCCATAAGCATGGTTATAATTGCATTCACATGTATTGACCAAAATAATGCATTCTGTAAGGATGCCATTTAATAGATGGCACATCAGATTGGAAGAACTCAAGGAAATTGGCAGTCCTCATGAGCAGGAACTCTACCTAATCCTAGTGATTTGATGGCCCAAAGAAGGCTGAGCAGTAGATTCTTAGTGCAGAGCAAAAATACTAAAACATACTGGAAGAATAAGAAGACTTAAAAGTTATGTTTGCCAGACATGCCACACATTAGCTAACTTATTGCCTTGGCTTTCTGTACACCCAGCCACTACAGGTCTAGCACAGCTGTGAGGGACCCTGTACCAACAACAGCCTTGATGGACAGCAGGTTCTCTGTGGAACCATCATAAAAAAAACCCCACTGAAGACCAGAAGTGTTCTATGACCTGCACTCAGAGGGCAATCCAGGAATACATTAAAAAGCCTGATTTACACTACTTACTACTAAGAGTATGCATCACCATTTTACTAGCATTTATCTTCATTAATAAAAGGTGCAGAACACTGTGTTATCTTACACTTACAACTGAATCTGATATGTTTGTGTTTTCAAAGTTCTGTGTTTAGCATTAATATAAGTCTACAGGTTGTAGCAAGAGCAGGAATTTGTGCAATATGGAAAGCTAATACAGAACATGCTTTTTAACATGGGTACTACTTCAAGAACTGGATACGGGCCAACAGTAATAAACACAACTGAGAAAGCATGGGTTTTACATCAGATTTTCTTAATGTGATAAAACCATATTCTTCAAATTAGGTAGAGAACTAAGAGCACTTGTGGTTCATCTTGGAAATTGCATAAAGATGTTGAACTGCAACCAAAAGACTGAGATTTGGGGTAGGGAGGAGTGTTTGTTTGTTTTTAACTGGACTAGGAAGAATACTAGTATGCCTGAAATTCTCCTATTTTGTTTAGAATAACACAGTCGTTCTTAAAATAACTGAAACAATTTATGTCTGTGCAGCACTACTTTCTCTACCTTTAAAGTATATATCCATTCTGAAACACTGTCTTTTAGCCACAACTATTTGGGAGTTAAAACATTTTTTTACTTGTGAAGCTTGAGTCCTGAAATGGTAGTGTTATGCTGCTACATGCTGATATTTATTTATTTATTTACATACATAAATATATATATGCGCTGATACCATTACACAGTCGTAGCGTAACTTCTCCTTGAACAGGAAAGCAAAAATAGGTGTAGCATGAAATTATCATTTGGGTGTTTAGCGGTTAACTGTGAGCCTGTCAGAAAACAACAAAAAATCAACCAATCTTGTGTTAGCAAGATAGCATTGATCAGTGTTTCTGGGAATGCCAGAGTTCAGTGGTCAGTAGGAACGTAAAGTATTAGGTCAGAAGTGTCACGGAACTCAATTTCCATTTTTGCCCAAATTGGCTTGTATCTCATTGGTATACAGGGCTGTCACCTTCCATGTGGAGGGCTTTTAAATCTTATAGTGTGAGGTTAACACCTAGTGCTTCTTTGCCCTTCCAGTAGAATACTCTGTGGCTGTGACCGTTCCCACCTTTAGAGTCACCACCTTCTCCACCCTGTCCTCTGGCTAAATGGAGGAGTGAATTACTAGCAAAGGAATGTAACACTTCCAATTTGCCACGTAGGAGGTTAATTGCTGCATTCCAAAGAGGTTGCCACAGCAAACCCCTCAGAGATACAGGTACCTCAAGTAAAAGTATAGCTTCACTTCCAGAGCTTGTTAAAGTTACAAACCACATATAGTGTGACACTTAGTACACTTCAACTTAGCTATTTCAAGTCTGAAGAGAAACCCAAGTAAATAGGTATCTTTTTCCTTGGGTGGCAAGCTTCTCACACTAGTTTTCCCTATCAGTCCTAATACAAAGTAATTATTATCATCTCAGCCATTTCCTTTTCCTCACCTTCCTATTTTCCATTACGTAACTATAATTATTATTGATTATACCTAATTAGGATTCATTGTGCTTCAAAGACATAATACTTGGTTTCTGCCTCCAAAAGCTGATAATCTTGCATTTAGGCTTAACATCATGAGACAAGGGGGCCATTAGATGGAAGGAGAAGAGTGACCACTTCAAAAACACATGATCTTTGCCTTAGTTAACTAGCTAGGTATTTGTAATTAATAAACTGTGAGTTCAAAGCATTTTCATGACAAGTATATGGAAGGGAATACTACTAGCGTGAAGCTTATTTATTTATTTCAGAAAAGTGGGTTATCTTGAGGGCAACTATATTTATCCAAGATATAGAGCATGTGCACTTCACTGGCCTTGTAAACTGAACGGTTTGAATGCACACCAGGGATTCTTTACTTCCATTTCACAGAAAGGTACCGTATGAGTCATGCTCCCCTGTACACAGGCTCTGTTTACATGCCTGTCCCTCACCTCATTGGAGCTCTTTGTTTCTGTGCTGTCTTCAGTTCATTTCTACATTTTCTTCTATCCTCAGATCATTGTGTGCCGCTTATGCCCAGGTTTACGTGATAAAGGAACAATTATAGGAATTGGGCTTCTTTGTATATTCCATTCCCACTGTCTACCAAAACAGATTCTCCTCCTCAAAATACTAGGAGTTGTGTGTATTCTCACGTTATTACTTCATTAGGAAATCACGTCATTGTTGATATGTCACTCATTTTGCCATACCTTGAATAGTACATGGGAGGCCAAAGTACCTGACAGTCAAGTACTTGAGAAAACAAATATTCCATAGTCTAATAAAAATTATATCATCTCTGGCTTGGTCTATAGGGTGGAGAATTTTCAAAATTCCAAGGCCTGGTTTGTTAATTAAGCCTCAGGACTAAAAGTTTTTCCAGAAGGGCATCCAGATTTATAAATATAAATCTTAAATATAAATATAAATTTATAAATATATAAGACTTTGCAAACCAGGAAGCTGGTATAAGCCACCGCTCACACAGGAAGACCATGTTCTGTCTCATGGAGGAATCAGTGATGTTGCAGAAAAGTGATTATGAGCGAAGAAAAAAAAAAAAAAAAGAAAGGTTAAGAGGCCTCAGTAAAAATGTTTTTTTCTTCAGCCTCTAGGTCCTTTGGTATTATGTTATCTGTAATGAGCTCTAGCTGCTTGCGCTACTAAAGCATGTACGATATATTAGCTTATCTGTTACAAATTTTGTCCATTACTGCACTCCTATCCATTGCCATTCAATGGGAATGCCAAACAGAAGCCATATGCTTTTGTTTTGAGCATGAGTTGGTGGGCACTGTCAGGGTGATGTTGGTAGACATTAACAGACTGTATCTCAAACAATTGCAGACTGGTGAGAATAGATGTGCCTGAAAATGTAGCAATGCTAATATACTGCAATTCTGTTTCAGATGTGCTTCCAGGCATGCTTAGTGTTTTGAAACAAAATGGAGGACATTGTTCCAGTTCTGGGGAGCAAACTATAGAAAGTAAGTTGTTTTTTTTCTTGTAGTAGATTCCAGGTTCATAATGAAAAAATTTTGAAGAGTACTGAACAGAAATTGTAACCCGAGTGTTCCCTATAGTGTTAGTTGCTGAGAGAGTGGGGCCTCACCTGCTTCTCTCTTTGAAAGTGAAAACTCAGTGCGGCCCTGGTGAGTTAGCATCATGAGAACACATCCTGTGGTGACATCTCACTGCTATGCAGAGTGAAAGGAAGGGCTTGGGAAACAGGGAACATCTTTGAAACCCTCTAGACTCTGATAGACTGACAAGTCCTGGGTGCCAAGACACACATTGCAGACCTGACACATCTGGAGGAGACCTTTGAATATTAAATTTTTCAATTATTTTTTAATTTATTTAACTTTAAATGTTATTTAATTTTTAATTTTAAATTAACTTAATTTTAATTTTAATTCCATTTTTAATTTAATTTTAAATTTTAAATTAAATTTAAAATAATTTTAAACAAATCATCTGATTCTACAAAGAAAGGACATAGTTAAGCAGTTTTTTTGTGGGCTTCTCTTCTGCCTGCCAAGTTCCTATCAGGATATGAATATATATGTATTAAGGCAATATCTAGAAGCCCCAAGGTGTTCTTAAGTGTTGAGTATGATCATATAAGCAGTCATAACCATTGCTCCAGTAAGCTTACTACCTCTGATTGCAAACATAATTTTTTATTTATTTAATTGGTGTATTTTTATGAATACAAAATTCAAGAGTCTAAGTGCCTGAAAATGTTAATTCATTATCTGGTGAAATTAAAACCACTTTAAGTTAGCCAGTGTAGTAGGAATTTAGCCCAATAGATAAGTGAAGCATCTCCACATTACCCACTCGCTGCATGTCATCAATAGCCTTCTGCTAAGAAACATGAGAGACACCTTTCGCTCTGTGTCTAAGTGACCAAAGTCAAGCTATTTTCAATCAATGAATGAAGCAACTTCCAGACTCTAACATATTTGAGAAGTCATTTATATCTACACAAAATGTGAAAATAGATTACAACCAAAAATTTATTTAACTTACACTTAGAATTCTGATTCCTTCCTGATACGGTATGTCAGAAGTATTACTTGACAGCAACACATTTTTTGGGTTTGTGGACAAAAACCGAAATGTTTTTCCTCAGTCTTTGGTATTTGGACATTCTAATCTACAGTTGAACCTATGAAACAGATTTCCTTTATCCAGCCTGAGGCAGGCAGACTAGGTCAAAAGGGAGATTTTGTCAGTTTTCAGGTAAATTCTTCAACAACTTTGGGATTTTTCAGGACAGGAGAGAAAAGGAGTTGTTTTTTCAGTAATCATGTTCACATTCTTTCTACTGCAATTATCAATAGCTCTTTACTAAATTATTATTTAATTAATCCCAAATTAAGTTACTGATGCTTTTAGGAGCAGGTACACCTTTACGAATCACCTTGATTTAGAAGGCTAAAGATTCTACTGGTGAATGTTTATTTGTAATCAACTGAAGCTAGTATAACTAATTTATCAGAAGTAACCAGGTAACAATCATAGCATTGTTCCCAAAATCTCTAATGTATGAGCAGTTTTTTCCTGGATGATGTCTTTCTTGCCTTCCTCTGTTATAATTGTTATTTTGTTTCTATATTTTTTTCTAAAAAATCATTGTTATTGTGGTAAGAATGGAATGGTTCTCTGAGAAAGGCGGCCATAACAAAAACATTTTTCTCAGTTATTCTTTATTCTGTGGTTCCAATTGCTGCATTTATATGACAAGATTTGCACTGTCGTACAGATGATCATTTAGATGGTCATCTTTTAAAATTTTTAAGTCAGATCCTGTAATCTTATACATAGTTCTGAGCATCAGAAATTCTAGAAGTAATCCAATAGTAGTTATTTAAATTAAAAAAAAATATATAGTTTGAGTTATGTTTGGGTTATGAAAGCTTGGTGAAAATACAGACTAAAGTTGTATTTCCTAACTGACTATTTTACACATGAGTTTTAAAAATCTGTCATAGTGTTAGTATATGTTTTCTTGCATAATAATGTTCCATTGGGTAGCGTAGAATAGCCCACAAGCTGAGGATATAAGGTAATTATTGACTGTCAGCAATAATAAATGTGTAAACATCTTAGCTACACTAAGATGTACTTGTGCCTAAACTGTGAAAGTAGCTCACATGCAAGAAATGGCTCTCATTCCAAGTCACTGAGAAATCTTCTTCTATATACATTAATTAGTTGAGCCACCCAGCAAGTTTTTTCTTCTGCTGCTTCAAAAATGATGAATAAATGAAGACGAAACAATTACTGTTACTTTCAGTTCCTGGTCTAACCATGTTCAGATATTGGTATGCATCAGACTTCTCATGATTTATCAGTACACAATAATACCATGTGCAGTGCCACTGATCAGTGCCGCCTGCCTCTTACTGTGTCATCTGTGTTCTTCCTCGTCATTTTCTTAGAGTACATTTACTGTCATCATAGAACTGCCAAGTGCTTTGGGACGAATTCTACTTCTGAAACTGCAAAAATGGTCTAGGCATGAAATTGAAAATGGAGTTATGATGCAATGCCACCCAATCAAGCTCTTGGAAATAATTTTCACAGCACCAATTTCAGTGTAGCAAGCTATCTGCAGAAATGCTAATAGTCATTGCTCAAGCCTGTCACACCTAACTTCTTGTTTCCTAGGCCATATAAGTAAACAGTAGTCTTTGCATATATAAGTGTATCCACACCTCTCCTGTCCCATTATTTCTGAGCAAAGAAGGGTCCTTCATCTAGATTAGCACATAAATTGAAGCAGACACCCTTCTATTTTCATAACACTAGGTATCATTTGATATGGGTGCAAGTGGAGAGGATAATTACCATTGCTGGTACTATCAGTGGCATTGCTGTTACTGGTTCCCAAGCTTCATTTTTAGGAACCTGGGTTTATCCAGTACCAGAAAAAAACAGCTGCTTAAAACTTCAGCTCAGTTAATGATTAATTTTCTCTCACATTCAATTCAACCTTTTATTAATTTTCACAAATAGTTTTGTTAGGAAAAGATATTTTAAGAAATAGCTGTAGATACTGTACTTATAAATTTGCTTCTAGTCTTTCCAATATGCTGAACATGCTCTACAGATAGTTTGAGTTTTAGTCTTATTAATGAAAATTACATTAGACCCTCATACAGTAGATACTATGCTTTTAATTTTCATTTTTCATTAGCACTTCAGTTTGGTAGGATCCACTGACTTTCTATGTGTCGCAATTTCTTAATAATTTTTTTTTCTCACTTTAAGCTCCAAAATAATATCAATACATCCTATGTCATTAAGTAGGAAGTAACTCAGGTTTCTAAGGTATGTTACCGATTCTCCAGCAGTTCAATTCAAGACTACTGCTATCATCCAGAACTTTGGAATGCAGCAAATGCTTTCCTTTATTGACTGGTGATGAGCTTGGGAGAAATTTGTGGTCTAGAAGTATCATCAGTTCAGTGTGAGCTTCTGGAGTAAGGAGCCAAGGAAGAGCGATACCCTTAGGGTGCTGCAAGATCTGTTCCTGAAATTAATTGTAGGGTAACCTTGATGAAACTGTTCAAAACAGGATATGGTGAAACACAGAGCACTACCTCAGCTCTCTCATAAATCCCTCCCTCCTCTTTCTATATTCTCTCTAAGTAACTGTGGCTAGTTGGAATCAGAGTGCCGCTAATGCTACACTTTCCATTCTAGTTTCTGGGTTGCTGTGGTTGTTAAATACCGGAGATTGAGATGTACATAGATGTGGTTTTCATCCATCTCCCATCTTTTTGTCTTTTTCTGATTTTGAAGACTATCTCAGTCATTATCCACCATTTTTGTTTGCTTAAATCGCAAATCAAGGTCATACTGGACAAGTATTTCTTTAGAACTGTGAAGATTAAACCTGCTTCCATGCTGCAAAAATCAGCTCATGGTTGCACCCTGTTCTGAACTTTTCACTGTAGTGAAAAATGTCTAGCTTAGCAATGCTGCAGCCTGCATATCTAGGTCTTGTATTACCCAAATGTTCAAAAAGCTTTAGTTCACAAGATCTCTGATATACAAGAAGAGGGTCAAAAAGTCTTTGATTAAAATAAGATCTTAGAAGTTTGTGTCTTGAAGGCATTCAAACATACACTTCCTGTTTTAGTGTTAAGTGGAAAGTACCACTCAAATTTACTACTATTAGCATATCTTAAATGTATTAGCAGTTCTAAGAAATCATTATTTAATGGTGTGAAAGGTCTCTCTCAATCATGAAGTCCAGTACAATCTCAATACAAGAAGTCCAGTTTGCAATTTCCACAAGCAGCACTGCAGATCAATAGCTGTATCATGGCTAACATCCTAAGCCAAAGCCAAGGGGATGACTGTGTTTTCATCCAGTCTCATTTTTGGTGTGAGGGAGTTCTACAGCAGGAGAGTCTCCCTTTAGCTAGAAAAGCAAAACCACTAAGATTAGATCCAGGATTACAAATTCAACCATACAAAACTATGAGGTTTGAAAAATAATAATCACTTTTCTCAGTATTTAAAATACAGATGATGCTTACAATTTTTATTTTTTTTTCATAACTAGAGTGAAAAAAGGAAGCTGATATTCTTATGTAATCACTTTTCTTCTGGCACTAAAGAAATTCATTACTGAGTCACAAGAATTGACAATTCTGTGTTGCTTAAATAAAAATTGCTAATTTTTTAATTGCTATTTTTGGCAAAAGCTTATCAGTTGGGTGCCTCCAAATTAATTTCCCCAGATTTTCTGGGGTTTTGGGTTTTTTTTTTCTGCTTTCCACTTAATTTGCATGAAGCTGCTACAGCATACTGAGGAACATGCATATCTGAACTAGCTTGTGTTTCTGTAGTGAAAGAATGAGAATCAAGGTTACCATTAACCAAGAGGTCAGAAAATGTTGTGATGTGTCTCAGCCAGTATCATAATAAATTAAGGGACATCCCAGTTCCCCAGGGCTTCAAGTCATTGCTGTAAAGGTTGGTGTCAGCCCTTGAAGCTTTGGGTTGCACCCTTCTAACAAAGTGGCTCTCTACAATTAAAAGACACTTAAATACTTTCAAAGTATAAATTATAAATGTATAAAATTTTAGGTACCTTGCAGGTAACCACATAAACATTACAATTTGAGGTTTACTCCACATGAATTATAAAGGAAGTTAATTTTTCTGCTCTAAATTTATTAACGCTATACATTACAAATATGAATTATAATGAAAATTAATTTTTATGCTCTGAAATTATAAACTTCCTGTAGTTACCCAGTAAACATTTAATATTGATACTGGAAAAAGGAGCAAATTTCATTCAGAGGGTAGCTAGGCTATTGATCACTTTGTTGGTTTTCTGTGACTTGCTCTTGTAACTGTCTGTATGGAGGGTTTATATGGGGGAAAAAATAGAAAGCTTATGACTTTCAAAGACCTCTCATTGCTCTTACTGAAAGCTGAATGGGAAACAGCTGTGTTTGAAGGTAGTGGTTAGTATTCTTCTCAGTCTTTAGAGCTACTTTAGGGTCACTCAGACTTGAAGCTTTGAAAATTTTAAACTGGAAATTCCATGCTATTTACAATTCTTTCTTTGGGGACTCAGTCCACTGGAGTTCGTGCTTTACTGGCTCCTTTTCTCCCCTTTTACTTTCCTTATTTCATCCATTCATTATATGCTCCTACCTTCTTAGCAAGGCACAAAAGTCTGTGCGATTAAAAGCTCTGAAGTCTTGGCACAGCAGTTTCTGTAGCTGGGTGGTATGGTATGTCCTTTATAATTTCACACAGTTCAAATTAGATGGAAAGAGAATCGACAGGGGCGTTTGAGAATGGGCTGGGCATGATACACAATGTTATATCCTTTTTTTCTACCCATATAGCCAAATACATATAAAAAGTAAGATTCAGGGGGAAATAAGTAATCTGTAGCTCTTACTTTAGTGTTTTAAATGCCTCTTCGCATTTTCCTAAATTTTTTTGAATTCCTAAATTACATGAACATGTCATATACATTCTTCTTCCTAAGACTTTTTTTGAGAAGTGGTTTATTTTTACTATTTTTACATACCAACTGTATGGTACCTTGTCCCTGTACAATCCTTCAGTGAGCATTTCTGTAGGAGAAATAGGCCAAATTTTAATACTCTCGACCTTGCCCATTCCAGTTTATCCACTCCCAGCTGTACATCTAATGCCTACCTTAGTCATGCCAAGCTCACATTTTTCTCCACTGAGTGTTAGGTCCTGCTGGCAGACACTGCCTGCTGAGTTAAAAGTAGGGCTCATTCTCAGCTGTAAATCTCTGTGGTGTTACAAGCAAGTGTAGATTTGTACAGACCTGTCAGTGATGTCAGCTTATATAAGTGTAGTTACTGCATTCCTTTTGCTGAAAGCAAATATTTGGAACTTACATGTCCCAATTTAATTTTAAAAGCGCAGATTTTGGAGTATAAACATATACTAGAAAAGCCCCAGCTTTAGGTGTTGGGTAGGCCTTGTCACAGTACATGTATTTTTCAGCATTCTGCAAAACAGGTGAATCCTGCTTGTTTTAAAGTTTGGAGTAAAGTTAATCCAAGAGTTTTCAGAGGTTAAATGCTGTCTGGTGTAGTATATCTGGTGTGGTTTGTCCTGCAAGAACCTGTATTGAGCACTTTAGAAGACGTATATATTAAAATTATTCTTGTTGCAAAAGCTTACCAGATTACAGAAACAGGCAGAAAACAGAACGGTAGGAGAACAGGAGCGGTCCATTCAGGTATTCCTACATCTAATTTGTAACCTTAACATAATAATTCATAATTTGTCATCTACTTAATGTACTGCTACTATACAGAATGTGCATTATTCAGATACTGTCAAGCAGCAGCAACCACAGTTGTCCTGTGTTACTCATTAAATACCCATGAAATAGTTGTCCTATTTCAACACTAATTTGTGATTGAGTTTTTGAAAATTGTTATAGTAAATGGTAAATTTTTCCACTATATGAGTTTTGGCCACTTACGTATCATAACTGGTGTTTTGTTTTACTTGGATTGACATGAATCAAGTCATTTGGTGATGGAACTCAAAAGTGCAGATACCTACAAATCTATTCAAATGACATCTTTTGCCTCCACTTAGAATTGCTCACTTTCCAATGATATAGCAGTTCAATAGGCACTAGTGTGATGTTGTGGAATCTCATGATCTTTAAACGTATGAAACCATGAAATGTGACTTAGGTGTGAGAGGATCCTTATTCACCTGTGTTGCTGTGGATAGCCTCCAGGATGGTGTCATGAAATCCTAAAAATTGGTTAGCTAGCTAGTTGCTGTGTGTTTGAAAGAACAACATGTGAACATAATGTTTACTCCACGATTTCTTTTTTTTTTTTTTTTAAATATGAGTCTCCTGTGGACTGATAACACTTCCTAGAGAAAATTAATTTAAATTTCTAAAGCATTGTGAATTGAATAGATTAGACAGGAACAATGCTACAGTTTCTAGTCCACTACCATTAAAAGACTTTATTTCTGCTGATTGTAATAACATGCCTAGTAATCCCGTGAAAGCCATGCCTTACCTTTGAGGATGTGTTCTGTAGCCAGTGATACTAGAATAGCTTTCTCTGCCTCTTATATACTGTTTTCTCTATTACATAACACTGTCCTAATTCCTTGGTATTTAGTAATATACATTTGGTGAAAGTGAATGCTTGTTTCCTTTTTCAAGTAAAAAGGTGGCTTATTATAGTAGTCAAAGTCCTGTAGTCAAAGTACTGGCTGTGGATATCAAGAATTTTTAAAGGTATCAGTAGTTGGGTATTAAGTATTTACAAACCGTATATATAAACATACATTCACTTCAGGTGACCTTATAATTTGAAGAGGAAAAACCCACACGTTCATTGACATTTAACCAGCACTAAAACATCACAGAGAATTTAGGTAACCAGTATTAATCTCTTATCACAAATGAAATGAGGATTGCTATGGTGGAAGCAGAAACAACAGTTTCAGGTTGTTGCCCAAAAATAAGTTACCAGTCATTTTTCAGTATGAGTTGTTTGAGGTTGTAGGAAGTAGTCATGACATTTTTTCACTTCATGCTGATCAAAATCAGTATAGAAGAGTATTTGATGTCATGTCCTCTTCTCAATTAAAGGAATACAAGCCTGAAAAAAAAAACCAAAACCAGGAAATATTGATGAGAAGAAGGGAGAGGATGGGACACTAGAGAGAAGTGAGGCTTTGGGAAGTTAGAACTGCCAAGTATGTGTGTCTAACATGTTACCTACATCCATAGAAAAGTTCCAAAAAAGGTTATGTAGTTCTTTTTTAGAGATTCTAAGCATTTGTGGTTCCCGCTAACTGAATTAATTAGGTTTCTTTTCACAAGTGCATTCAGAATCTGTAGCTGCATTTCTATCTAAGAGTATATGAATGCCAGATACATTAATTGAAGACCTATTGTTTTCTAGAATATCAGAGGACAAACCAAGGACCTAATATCTGTGCTACTGTCAATTACTCTGATCTGTCACATGGTGGAATGTACTAGTCTGTAGCAGATTTCAAAGCCCGTAGGCATGTTTGTAAACTTTTTGCAGGCTGATGCTTGCACTCAGATTCTAAGACTAGAGAAAGGATGTGTCATTTTCTAAAGAAGGTACCTTTTTCTGCAGACCTGCTGGGTGTTAACAATTCATCTTGACTTTGGGGTCCAGACAGTACGCACAGATACCACAAGTGAAGTAAACCACAAATTTCTCATTAAGTGACTCACTTGATTAGCCAGGCTTCTCTGTGTAATGCAGAATTGTGATACTGATGTTACAAAGTGACTCTCCTAAAACCTTCCCACCAAACATAATCATGCTATTACTGTTTACTCTGACAGCAGCTTCCTTCCATCCAAGGAGCTCAGCACATTTCACAACCATTAAGCCTCCCAATGAAATAGTTAAATATCATTATCCCATTTTCTAGATGAGTTACATAGAGATTAATTGCTACAGTCACACAGGAAATTTGTGACAGAGCAAAGAATAGATGACAGCTCCCCCAGCTCTCATGCCTGTTCTTTTGTTTATAAAATGACTCTTTCTGCCCCCAAACAAAAGGCACTCCTGGTTTTGGAGCAGCACTGCTAATGTGTGAACTGAAAAGGTGGATTACTGAATCAGTAAAAGAAAAAAACCCAAGAGCTGCTTTATTACTAATATAATGGAGGCACTGAGCTATTATTGGTATAGGGTTGCTTTTAAGTAGACAGGTTATAAAGAATGCAAGAATCCTAGACCTGAATTTGGGGAAGGGAAGGGGGAATTTCAGCAATTTGATGCAACACCATAAATCTTGTATGACCAGCATAGAAGAAACAGCTGTTAATCTGGTCTTGAGTCTTCAGCATACTGATTCATTCTTGGTCTTCCTGATTTGTGTATGGCTGTGGCTGAATCTCAGCATTTCTGTTTAAACTGAGCAAATGCAGTGTTTACTGTGTGGGTCACAGGGGATGATGCTGGTGTTTTCTTTTTCCTAGTGTGTGAAAAAGGCACAAATCACTTCTGTGGCCCATGTGTGTATCCATGTTAATTCCTTTGGTGTATATGAAGGGGTCTGTATTTAATTGCTGACACATGAGTTATGTCCAGTTTCTGAATTCACAATTTAATGCAGGTAAAAGAGCAATGTTTCTTTCTTTCCCCATCCAATACAGCAAACTTATTTTTACACGTTAACCACAACCTCCCCAAATTCACATTGACTGTTTTTTCACTTCACAGACTTGGTTGCTCTATTTATTGTCTGCCATGTTGATCTACAAAAAGACTGGCATTCAGTGGAAAGACCCTCCTAAGATGCATATGAAATGGAAGTAAACATAATGTAATTAAAAGTAAATTAAATTACAAAAAGGGTATTTGTGCTACCAGGGTCTTTTGAAATTTCAAAGTGTATAATTTAACAAACTATTACACACTTAAAAAAAAAGAATACTGCATTGTTAAGTGCAAATAGAGCTTTGAAACAAGAGATTCAGGGTGTTTGTTCAAATTCAGGAACGGAAATATCAAAGTGCGGAAGAGATGAAGAAATTTCTTAAGACAAGGTTTGAATGACTGAAGATCTAAGACAAAGCTCAGGTTTCTGCTTTACCAGCAGGAAGGAAGGGACATGATGTGCACTTAAGTTTCATCACCCAAACTAAGTACGCTAACTGTATGGATATGCAAACATGCAATGAAATAATATGTGAAATGCATCACATAAATGCTTACACATAAAAATATGTCAGAGATTTTGATTGGAAATTTACTGTAAAAGTGAAATACTTTAGCATGTTTGGTTTATTTTTTTAAGATTATACTTACTATTTTTTACTATAAGATTTCTATACTTAGAGATTTCCATCTGTAGTATAACGGTGTCTATGCAGGGAGGTATCATGCTATTTGTGATTTGTCTGTATGTATATATATACACACATAGTATGACAACAATTGTATGAAACTTTGAGCTGATTTATACTGTGTATAGAAGGAAGGTGGGGGGCTGTAAGTGCAGAAGTAGAAACTGAGAGGTCTGTGTCCTCTGCGTGTTCTGAGAGAAATATGTTGAAAATAATTACTACAGGTGTTTATTGTATGGTCTACTTGTGCAATATTATCCTGCCTATCTATGTAGTTTTAAATTAGAGGAGTCCATTAGGAGGAATTCCTGGCAGATGTGAAAATAAAGTAGAATACTGGAGATAGTAAAGACACCTACAAGAAACAGCAAGAAAGCCATTAATTAGGGATCATGCTCAGCCTGACTCTGACCTGGGCTGATTAAGTTTCTTCTTTCAGTCAAGGTTAGGGTGGAAGATGATACTTATGAAATCTTAAAGAGGCTGGCCTACACAGAGAAAGGGCTTGAGTGAACTTTTCAGGGAGTGTCACTGAGTGCTGACAAGGACTGACACATACCATGAGTGGCAGTAGACTTTCTGTATGACCTTGGCCAAGTCACTTAATCCCTCTGTGACTTGCTTTCCTCATCTGCAGAATTAGGTACAAACAATAATACTTCCCTGCTTCACAAGGAGCTGTGAGGATTGCTTCATTATTGTTTGCAAGGTGTGTTTGGAGACAAATAGAAAAGATGCAGTGGAAGTGTCATCATTTATTGCTGGAAACCTGTACAATATCATATACTTTGTTGATTGTGTCCTGGAAACTATGTTGTTAACTGGCTATTGCTTGAGAATCTGGTATTATCAGAAACCACATGAGCCCATCATACCTCCCCTCTTCCTTTTGCTTCCTTTATGCTCTTGTATTCAAGTAGTTGTGCACATGTTGTTAGGCAAAATTAGACAGCCTCTCTGCCTATCAAAAAAGTATGCCTTTTTCGATGATGGCTGCTTTTTGGCTTCTATAAATGATGAAACCTGAGACACTCCCCCAAAACTGCAATCACATTCTCTTACCTAGGAACATCCTGTATAGATTGACTTAAAGATAAGTAATAAATTTCCTTGTTACAGTTTCAAAGAAGTGGTTCCCAGGTGTTTAAGTTCGTTTTGAAGTCCAAAGGAATGTCCTAGTGTAAGCATCTCCCTCCTAGTCTAGGAGATTGAAAGAAACTCTTACAAGCTGCAGCTGTATGCTTATTAATACCAGATCTGTGCGTTGTCTGATCACATACTAGTGCAGATTTAATGAGTATCACTTATGGACATGCAGCAATGTTTCTCTCAAATTAGCCAAAACTCAGTTAGCTAAACAGTCAAAATCTTTGAGTGAAAGAGATTGCATCAGCAAAGTGAGTTTATACCAATGAGTGTTTTGTATTATGTAGCTATGGTATTTTTGACTCAGTACTGTTGGATCGGTAAAGCTCTAAAGCTAAACTTACATTACTGAACCCTAGCTGTTCACTCATGAGTGGGCCATACATATATATGCATTGCATTAACTGCGCTATACAGGTTCATCCTCTAGGCCATAGGGGCTTACAAATAGCCTGTAAACACATTTCAACTGTGTTTGAAGTATTCTGGATCCATAGGTACAAATTACATACAAGGAGAATTTTTCAGGCATGTGTAAAAGACCATTTAGCTTCTCTCTGACTGTAAAAGCAATGAATTTTGATTGATAATATTAAGGCTCCAGTTTTCTGTTGGGCTACATATCTCAGTCGTGGTATCCCTCTTCTTTAATGTCTTCCATTCCATGAACAGATGTTTACATTTACTTAAATCCAAATATAGAGTCTGGTAAATCACTACAGAATCGTAGTCACTGTGGCTTATATGAATTATTGCATATGTCTGCAGCCACACCCAAGCACTCACCTTAAAAGCACATAGGGACAATACTATTTGTTAGCTTGCACAATGCATGAGATAAGATTACTCAATGTTCATATGTCATTGCTGCCGTATGTGCTGTTCATGTCAGGTGTTTATTCTGAGCAGCACATAAGTGTATGGCATCGATAAGCTATGCACAGCCTTTTTCACTCTCGTCTCTACTGTGGCAAAAAAAAGGTTCAGTAGAAGTAATTCATTTGATCACTCCCTTTATATTCTTTTGTAGTCAAGTCAAACCTTTTTTTTTTGTTGTTCATTAATTCTCATGTAAGGCTCCCAGTGACATCACCTAACTAGGACTTTCGGGGTGTGGACCATTGTTGTTATTTATAGAGTACCAGACTTTAACTAATGCTGGCAAGGTTTAAATCAGACAAGAAAAGCACTAACATGAGCAAAGACAAGAAATTAAAGACAATAAGGAGTTGAAAATTTTAATATGACAGAAGGGATGATTTTTCATATCTCTTTTTTCTGGAAAAATGTATACATTAATGGCTTGCTGAATTATCAAATAGTTACACACTTATCAAGAGTACATATAATGTTCTAATTTCCTTAAGAGTGCAAAATGTACTATGTAAATTTTAGTTGGCTCTTATAATGTACTATTTCAATGTACTATTCTCTTTTGAACAACAACATTATACTCAGTTATAACTAGAGCTATTCTGAGCAGTAATGATACCCTATTATATATGTTGTATTTTTAAGAAGAGAATATAATTATTGAACATAGCAAGTATAATTTTCCCTTATAAATAAAAAATGGGGCAATACATAAAGGCCTTGGAAATAGGATATAAATATTGACACTAGTATAAGGCAGAAGGAATACTGGGTTTGGTGGAAAAGTAAATAAATGGTATCTCCTCATAAAGTCATTATGATACAATTTACATAGCCTATTAAGAATCCTCAACACTCAATTTAGGCTAGAATGTGTTTCAAAATAGCACTTTCAAGTTACAAAAAGTATGCTGTAGAATTGCAGCAATGCAAACAACCTCTTATTAGCACTAATACTGTACACTCAGCAAACCACTTTCATTTGGAGATGAAGTTCAGGATATTACAGGAATTTCTTGTAATTGTCAAAGTTGGTGTCAGGAAATCAAATTTTATTTTTAACATTTATAGGAATTTTTTTGGCTTCCTTCTGAACAAGGAAGAAACAAAGAAAAGGACTAGGATTTCTGGGGAAGGCAGCTGGCACTTCAGAGCAGGCAAGGATGTTCAGTAATAATTGTTTTCTTTGTCAGAATTGTAGAAAATTTTGTTTGTTCTCTGCCTTCCCATTCATTTTTATTGTTTCATAGAGTCAGTTTGGAGTGCTCAACAAAAGATTTATATGGTTATAATCTCACTTCTTCATATCTGTAAGACCACTTCTTATGCACATTTTCTCTGAAATACTTATTGAATGGTTACTGTTTTACCATATCATTCTCCCAGCACACCTGAGGTATCCAAGTAAATAGTTTGTCAATTCTCCTGTGAAGTCCAAGACTCAGTAGTATATCACTACTGCATCCTGGAAAGGGAAAGATACCAGACCGTGACAAAAATAACCCTCACATCTTTTACCTTGTTATTCGTGTATATATGTCAACATTAGCTGAAGCGTTGTGCTTTCTAGCATTTCCAGTTACAATCTAAGTTACCAGGCCAAAAGTAATCTTTGGTTCCAAGCTGCAGAGAGGCAGCTGAAGGCTGTTGAGGGTCATGAAGGCAGCTGGAGGTCCTAATGTTGGTGAAGGAAAAGGAAACAGGCTGCTTGGTCTGATTTGCTTTAAACACCTTTTAGTGGAAACAAAATATTTCTAGGAAACTCTGCCAGGGTTTACAGTCCTTTATTCAAGAAGATACTCTTCTGCTTACATGAGTAGATGACATCCCCTTTGTCCACCATGTACCCTTTAAAATCTTCACCCACTGCCCAGTAGGGATCCACTTCCTTTCAGTGTTCTGCCCTCTGGCCTCTCTCCCATGTTACCTGGCTTGTTCTTAAAATGAATTGACTCACCCTTGGTGGCACGAGACTGATGTGATTATTTTAAAGAAAGGCCAGCTAACTCTCTCTTTGTGGGCCGCCATACAATCAGAGACACATAAAACCCCAAACCGTGGCTAAGACTGAAGGTGTTCTGAGCTCTGAGCACCGTGTGTGGGGCGGGGGGGGGGGGGGGGGGGAACAACACGACTGCTCTGCACTGGCGCAGTAGTGTTAGTACATAG
>JAVJGJ010000030.1:14231500-14250904 GCA_035590215.1 Microhierax caerulescens | reverse complement strand
CCCCCCCCCCCCCCCCCCCCCCCCCCCCCCCCCCCCCAACAACACGACTGATCTGCACTTGCACAGTAGTTTTAGTACATAGCAAACTTTGTAATCATGCTTTCACCAGAGTCAGGAATTTACCAATAGTTCAGTTTCTATTTAATTTATGATCTCAAAAGTGTCCTTTCAGGTATGGAGCCCTGAAAAAGACTTTTTTAAAACTGGAAATTATGTAGTACAGGTAAACTAATACTGAATCAGTGTCCTATGCTTGATTCAGTGGAAATACTGTTCCTTTGAAATAAACCGCAAGCAGTATGTTGTGTAAGATCTGGGACAGCAGGTTTACAACTCTCACATCATAAACTAATGGTCTGAGTCTTCATCAGCTTATTCAATATAGTATTTTATTAGAGTTACAACCAACATAAATGTATTGCTTATCTATGTTTCTTCATAACCATAATATTACTGAGATGACAGCAAATCATTGCCTGACATTTATATATCTGCCTGTCAAACCAAGTATTCATGGAGTACTTACTCACTGCGGCTCAGAGTAGCCTGGAGTAATAGTTCTGACCCCTATGGTTACCTCTCAGTATCTCCTAGCTGGTAGTGAAGGAGGTCTTGCATATATGCATTTCTGAGATGCCATCTCTTTGTTTATGTGTTTCTAGTGTGATCAGTTAACAGTCCTTTACTGTGTCATTTCTTTGACCATGTTGCCAGTACACTGTTGCATTTGTGGTGTGTAGCATACATTTTCATTGCTATTTATAACATTGGTATCAATGGTAAGTTTGGTGGTACAGCAAGAGAAGGAAGATTGTGGTCTCTTCCCTGATGGATAGTAGCAGATAGGAAGTAATGTCTTTCACAATGGAATAATATAAATAAAATGGACTCGTTAATTAAAGGTAATTATCTGAAAGAGAATAGAGTTAGTTAAATAGTAAAAATCTCAAAAATAGATAATGTTCTTAAAATGCAGCATTTTGAATTTTAAGTTCATTTAAAATGCACAGACATCAAGATGTTGAAGTTTCTTGTGAAGAGTCTTTGGTTCATGGATTTTCTGGAATTGCCTGGTTAAATAGAGATGTCTGTCATATTGTTGAGGTCCTTGAATGCACACCAGAGAAGGGCAACAAAGCAGGTGAAAGGGCTGGGAGGAATGTCCCATGAGGAGCAGCTAATGAGTCTGGGTTTCTCTGGTTTTGGGAAAAGGAGGCTGAGGGACAACTTCATTGCTCTCTAAGCTTCCTGAGGAGGAGAAGTGGAAAGGGAGGTGCTGATCTCTTCTCCCTGGGACGTGGGGATGGTTCAGAGCAGCGCCAGAGGAGGTTTAAATTTGACATTAGGAGATGTTACATTAGGAAACATTTCTTTATTGAGAAGGTGGTCAAACATAGGAACAGATTTCCTAGAGAGGGTGTTAATGCCCCAAACCTGTCAGTGTCTAAGAGACATTTGGACAATGCCATTGCTAACATGCTTTAATTTTTGCTCAGCCCTGAAGGGGTGAGGCACTTGGACCGCATAGATGATCATAGATCACTTCCAACTGAAAATATTCTATTCTATTCCACCTGTTATCCAGCTCTTGGTCTTCTCCCAGTCATCAGCAGACACCTTGTGAAAATGCTTCTGAAGAGGAAAAAAAATGTTTAGTTTTTAATGCAGGTCAGATGCAGTAACTTCATATCCTTCTCACAAGATACATGAGATAAAAGAAGCTCATCAGCATTTTGCTCAGAGAAAATGCTTGGCGGTGTTACGATGATTGGAATTTTCCATGTCTTTTCCAACTGTAAGAAGTGAAGAACTAGCAGCAGAGTACTCTGAGGTCAGTTTACACAGACCAACAGAGAATATTTTACCAGAACTGCTCATGACATATTAGTAAGAATTTTGTGTAGTTAGCATCCTGATTTAGGCTATCAGCCTTCAGAAGCCTTGCCTACCCCCGATGCCTAGTTGGAGGTCAGAGGGGGCATGACTCACCCCTGAGGAGCGTGTGCTGGCACGGCCCCACCTGGGCAGGGGACTCCCACCTGCCCTGGCCTAATTTCCAGGGCAGAGGCACGGCTGGCGCCGATTGGCTGTGCCGGCTCCCCGCCTCGCTGCCGATTGGCTGAGCCTCCCGCCTCCTCTCTCTCATCTTGCTGGGGCACCTGCGCTCCAGCTCCAGCTCTTCCACACTGACCATAGAGGGACCAGAGGATGCCCACACATCAGCGTTCTGTTGATAAGGTGTGTTGTTGGGAATGCGGTGGACAGGGTGCACGCTAGCTGGTGATATCTATTCTCAAAGGCTAAAGAGTAAGTCTGTGGCTCATCAAGAGTGTCTAGGAGGAGAAAAGAAAGGAGGAAAATACTCATAAAGGATGGGATTAGAAAGGGGTATTGAGGACTGAGTCTTGAACTGTTGGCAGGATGGACTTGCCAGGACTGTGTTTTTCAAATAATGGAGGGGTATTTATCATATTAAGTAAATGCTCTATATTTAAAGGCTTTTAAAACAACTTTTGTCTCTATTCAGAAGTTTGCCCAAGGCTCTGGTGAAGCAAACCACCAAAGTGTCTCTTCTTGAGTCCACTAGACTTTGAATGCAGTAGCTAACTAGCTAGCACTCAGGGATTTAATTGTTGGCCTGAAGTCATCTTAGGCTACATGTGGAAGATGATTCTTAACATAGCAGCTCAGGTACTGCAAAGATGAGGGTCACATAGGCTCAGAAGGAAAAGGGATTGCATCTGTGATAAAAAGAAAGAATTAGAAATTGTCTATCAGATGAAGGAACTGAGGATGCAGTTAATTTTTGATAATTATATCCAATTAGAAGCTTGAAAGTAATATTTATTTGCCAGAATTCCCTATGCTCCTATTTTATATATATTTACTTTTACTTTCTTGACATTTTTCATGGACAAAAGGTAAATTTGTTAAGCAAGATAACATGATTGCGTTGAGTATGTATTGGAGCTCAAGGACCATGGAAATTATTTTCTGCTTTTGCCTCAGGTCTGGACATGGAATTTTGTAAGATGCTAATATCTTTCTTCCTCATCTAAAACATAGTTAAAAGGATGAGATGATGAGACTCTTAGGATATCTCTGGAAGCATTAAATCAGAGAGCTGATGCAAAGAGAAGGCATCTCAGCCATGTTTCAACTTGTTGTGGTTGTGTTTCTGGCTCTCTCCTAGCTAGAAAAAGAGGAAAGGAGGTTTCAGACTGGTTTTCTTTTGTGGCAGAGTGCAGCTCCAGACAATTTTCCAATCCTATCTGAACTAGTGCTAAGGACTCTGCTTTGAAACAGAACATCTAATTAGAAACAGGGTTTTTTTTCCGTCTCTCCATGAGTCAGACAAAGATTTCAACAACACAAACACCAGTTCTTATTAAATCACTGTTTACCACATCTGTTAATATAATAGCACCTACATGCTGTACTTAAAATTTAATTAGAGGTGGGCCATGTGAAAATTGTCACAAGAGATTGGATAACCGCACCCAGCATCCTGATACCAAAACATAATGCTTACCAGGATCCCATTTAAGTGACATTTTCATGAGACTTTGGGAGGGATAGTCTTCAACTGCTCTAAAGGCATAGTAATGTGCATATATAGCTTTCCTGGTTGCTGCACTTACTGGTTGTGACACCGTGCAAAGCTTCATCATCTTCCTATAGGAAATCTTTCAACACTTCACAGTGACCTGCTTTATTATCTGTTGACTCAGTGGCTTTTTAAAAAGTCGTTTAAGTTCAAAGTTAAGTGCATGGGTGTTTGGAATTGCATTCTGAAGTTTCGCAGCCCTGCTACTTACTGCATTAGCGTATACAAAACCGAATGGTCTTAAGCATTCATGCACAAAGTAAGCTGCACAGGTTGATGATACAAATTGAACATATCTCCCATGTTGTGTTTGAAATGCTTTAAAAAATGTCAAGTAAATACCTCAATATCCCATAAGGTAATACTGTGGCAAACAACACACAAAACAGCATTATTAAATACTTCTTGTGATTTAACAGTTGTATCAGCATTTTTGTAACTGAAACAGTGAGATATTCTTAAGATATAATGGCCACAAATTACGTGGTGCCATGGTTAAATGTTTAGACTTCGAACATGGGACAAAATCTGGTATTAAACACCTGAAATGAAACTGGGAAATGTTTCCGTTCTTTCTTGTATGCTGTCAGTGTCAGTACTACAAGTAAATTTCAAAGAAAATACACTTTCCACTGACAGTCCTTAAAGACTGGACTTCAGTCCTGCCACCTAGTTATTTTTATGAATTTCTGTACTGGGTATAATTTATTCTTAAACCATAGGAAGCATGTACTAACAGCTTAGTATTTTTAAATTGTTTAGAAGTTCCAAAGGACTTTGTGGAAGTCTTTTGTTAAGTCCTTCAGGAAACAAGTATTTTGAAAAGCTTGTCAGAGTTTTCTAGTGCATTTAACAATAGATTTCTTGGCTGTCTCTTGGCAGTGGGAGTAGGCAAGCAGTCAAAAGAGAGCATGCTTATCATGGTTATGTCTACAAAAAGCAGTTTGAGAGACCAAGGATTGTGTCTTAGTTCTTGAATAATGAAGGAGCTGAGCTAAATCTGTCAGCTCAATAATGAGGAAGCTTGTTTCAAGCCTTTTCTAGTCCAAAGCCATAATGCAGCAGAAGTGGCTGGTAATGGGTTGCTGTCACGTAACCAGAGAATTTAAACTTCCATTAATAATTCAATATTTTAAAATGGAAATATTTGTGTCATTTATTGCACTATTCTGTCAGTGTATATAGGTATCTTATTTCAGTTTATTTTCTTTAAAATAGATAAATGCGATGAAAGCCCAACTTTCTAGGCTTATTCTGTTTCCTACCTTGGAGAAAAGCAAATACTTGTCAAACATGGTAACTATAAAAAGAAGTTACTATAAACTATGTTGTCTTTTTGTTCCACAGATGACGAGACACTCCTGCTTTATTTTTTTGTTCTGTGGGATATTTTTGCCCAGAATCCTTGGTTTTCCACAGACAAACACCTCAATTGATTGTGATTCTCTGTTACCAAACTATGAAGCTGAACCACAGTCATCTGCACCACCATATATTATTGCTGTATCTTTTGATAGCTTTGATCCAGGAAATGAAATCAAAGGTAAATAATCTGAATGACATAAAATCTTTATCTGTGTCTCCCAGAATTACCAGTCTTCACCAAAATTCCCCCATTTGCCTCTCAGTCTAGTTGAATTTATTTTTTAATTTCTATCTCCTTCATCTATACCTGAGATATTAATCTTTTTTAAATGTTAATATATGTGTATATTTATTTGTGTAACTGAAAATATATTATTTTTTCTCTTCCTTATCTAATAAATATATTGTAATATTATGTTACAATCTTTGCAACAGAATTAAAATGAAACGGGACAGCTGGCTAAACTAGACTAATAACTAGTTGCTCTTTAACTTTGTATTTGAGTGTTTGCTGTTGTACCAGGCCTCCGCAATACAAAGGGATCCTAGTCATCAGACATTCACATGCTGTCAACTTAAAGGAAAATAAAAATTCAGGATGCAGTATAAGACAGCTCAAGAGTGAGACATTTTGAGTCATCCTTCTAAGAGCTGCATCCCAGATTTTATCAGATTGCAGGAGGTGGAGCTGTGGTGGTTTAAACTACTTTTTTTTTTTTTTCCTAATCCCAAATTGCTTGCTGGATGGAACACCTTGACAGCCTTGTTTCTCCACACTGTGATGCCATCTCATGGTGTTGTCACACTTTAAGTGGCTTGTGAATGCTTCTTTTTCTAGCCATTCACTAGAAGGAACGTGGAAGTGGAAGTGGGTTGTAACCAATCATATGTCCTTTGTTGTATCTCAGTGTCTTAAAAGGAGCATTATTCACTAAGTACTGTCTAGCTGGGATTCTGTTTTACCTGAACCTAGTGGCATGGATGCGCTTCCACAGAGAGTGATATGTAGGGAGAAGAATGGAGAAGCGTTAGAGTGCTATTATACCTACCATTCTTGGAAAAACATTTGTGGATAGCTCCTTTGAGGATGGGAGAGCTGTTTTATTACTGATAGATATTTTTAAAACAGTAATGCCAGCAAAATGATGCATGGCACTACTTTTCTACTGCTTCAAATTGTAAGCACCTGTTCTCAGGGAGCTGTTTTAAGTTGCCCTTCCATTGAGTACATTGCAGTGCATGGCATGTGCCAGCGCTCTTACAACATGTGCTGTAACACGTCTGTGCTTGATTTAACACTGCATTCAAATGCTGGATGTCATCCTTCCTGTGAGACCTATAAAAAAAGCGGTGAATTAGAACAAGTTGATGACAAATTGGAAGGCTAATTATGCAGCTGTTTGGAAATATTAAATTATCAAAGTGTAATTGGTCCTTGCCTTGATTTCCATGTCGTTCTGAGTTTATCAGTCTTTATTTTTAATGACGGTGCATACCTTTGGGCATAAACCATTGTTCTGATGTTATTTGTGAAAGTGCCCAATATTGGCATTAGCAGAGCAAGTTTATGATAGATCATAACAAATTTGATTATGCCGCTTGAAATTTAACTTTAATTTGGATACACAGAACATGAAACTGCTCTCTGCCATATTTTTGTGAGCTCCTTCAGTAACAGAATTTGAGTAAAACTGGGTAGTTCATAACTATTAATTTTTTGCATTTAATATAGAACATGAGAGCCAAACAGTCTAGTTTATCTTTTTCTAGTTGTAACGCACACACACACCCCAAAAGGTTCTGCAATGCAGCCTTAGGCAAAAGTTAATCTTTTCTTTTGAAACAGAGGTAGAAAGAAATGCAGTTCTCTCTCACCCCTAGCTATTTTGATTTTGTAGGGCTGATTAGACAGAAAGTAAATAACCTATGGTCAGCAGGTCCATTGGCCAATGTTCTGAGTGTGCATGGGAAGCAAATAAGATTAAGAAAGTTGTAGTCATTTGATAGAGGGGAGTTACTTTTAAAATTGTCAGTAAATCATATCTTTATGTTTCTTTACATAGAAATGCCTCTCCAAATTTCTTCCTTTTCCATTATTACCATTCTCCTGAAAATTAATAAAAGCTGCAATAATCACAACATTTTAAAAAATTGGACAAGGTTTTAAGTAGTTCCTGTACATGTAGGCTTGTGCTTTGGGGTGAGGGAAATTAGTTGTTAGACTTCTAAGAGATTTCCTTGTGTATGAAACTTAAATTTCTCAAACGGTCTGTTATCACAGTGACTCTAGAAGCACTTCAAGGTGTTGGTTTTAAAGGATTTAATCTACAAGCTCGAGAAATAGATGGAGATGTTCCTGTTGGTACTTTTAAAATTACAGATCCAAACACTAAAGCCTTGGAATGTCACAACATGACGGTATGTGTTCAGTCTTATTTAAGCTTGGCTTCCTTTTAATTACTTTTATCGGACTTCATAGAAGTAGAGAGCATTTTTTATATGGCAAAGTTGTTCTATCAGTAGGGTTTAAAAATTTAGACTTTCTCAAGAAATACATATATCTTCTATATGTGATATGAATCTAATGTGTAGAAGCTACCTGGCACTTTTTAGGGGGACATCAGTTTTACCTGTTGTAGTAGAGACAGTTCCTCATATAATAAAGGTAAAAGTAACTTTTGCATCTTCTATAATTATATGTATTTCTCTTTAATTGCAGAATTCAGCAGTAAGTCAAGCAAATTCAGATGTGAAACAGAAAGTTACAACAACATGGATTGCTCCACATGATGTTAGAGATCTTCAATTTATGTAAATAATTGTTTATCTTTTTTTTGCCTTGAAATTTTATTTCTATGGATTATTTTGAAATGGATCTGTGTTGCTATATCTGATGTTCTTGTCTTGCCATAATCATAGTTTTTTTCATATTTTGTCATAACTTTCCACTGTGTCCATTAAATAACATGATTTCCATTTCAAAGTATAATTATAAAAGGTAAGCACTGTCCTACGGATGTTAATATATATATAAATAATGTCATTAAGCACAGTTATTAATGGATCTTTGAGTAACCAGATTTTACACTTGATCACTTTAATTATAAGAGCAACAATATGGATTTAACTAGTTCCCTAAATAAGTGAAGTTCCAATGCTATTCAATTTCAACATTTTTCATTTTATCCTACGCTTAAGATAACTTTTCTTGCGGATCTGAAGCTTGTAAAAATAGCATCTGCTCTAACAAAATGTATGTTTGATGTAACTGGAAATTATCTAAATATTTGACAGCTTGATATTGTTTGAAGTGTAGATTTACAATAGGGGCATTTGGCCTTGTTTCATTAAATCTTGAGGAATACAGAAAGAGGCAAAAGAAGACAAATTAAAACCACAATCACTTCCTCTCATTAATGCTATGAAAATCAGTTCACGATCATAGATACAGATTTTTGAAGCAGGAAAGAGGTGTGACAATATTTATGGACATTTGAGCTGATAGTCTCCGCTGCAGTCAGTGCTCCTTCATAGCGTCCATTCCTTTTCTGCTCCTCCTCAGCATCTATTTTATTTATCTTCAAAATGATGTTGAATGACAATACAGTAACTGGAAAAGTGTTCTGTAAAATGATGATGTTCTTTTCAAACTTATACTCTACACCCTTAAAACCAAAACAGAGTGGATTTTCTTGGCTAGGGGTAGGGGGGAAGGAGAGTTTATTATTATTTTATAGTGAAATATTTTGATAGAAAAATAATAATTATTTTCTTTTCTTTCCAGTGCAACTGTTGTTCAAGATTTAGAGAAATTTTGGGTTGGAATTCAAAGCAAAACTCTCACACCTACACATTCTCCATCAGTTAATGGGACAGGAAAAAGTAAAAGGAAGGTATGTTTTGAGTGTATTGGCATACTAGAAATTAATACAATAAATTAAAATATCTTTGACTTGATACAAGACATATATTTGTTGTCATGTATTTATTAACTAAGGTGGCCAAAATCATTAGATATTTTCAAAGCTTTTAATTTAAGTACATAGTCCTCTTTCTAAATTGATGAAAAAATTATTTTTCCCCCACAGAAACAGGGAAACTAGTAATTTGTTATCAAAAAATCCATATCATAAAAGCAAATAAAACTGGTCATAAGAACTTTACTGTAATTCTCATGTAACTGTGCTATTCTTAACTGCTGCCCCAGTCCCTGGGAACTATAGTTGTGTAGCACATTCTTAGAAATGAGTTTGTTTATGTTTTGGTCAAGAATTATGCTTATATGAAACATCTTAAATATGATAGGCAGCTAAATTAAAGAAATGTAGCAACACTGATTTACATTACCTTGTGATCTAACCAAGAGTGAATACCTGTCTTTTGTCCCGTGCTTTACCAGATGTATTTCCTGTTTCCTATAATAAATCAGGGTGTTTTTTTCCAGTACATAATTTGCAAATGTTTCATGAAAAAAAAAATGTTGGCTTTTTTTTTTTTCCCCAGCTTATGATAGAACTAGAATGTAACAAGGTAAGAGCAATTTTTCTTCAATTTCTCAAATCTTGGTTACCTCAGTTTTAGAATTCCTGTCCTACTAGTCCAGTTGTTTCATGATTGTAGCATGAAGATTATGTGGTACCATTCAAGAAACTTTCCTAGCAAGAGCTTATTTATGCTGCCATTTTTGCATGCAGTTTTGAAGGTGTTTTTATTTTTAATTAGTTAATGTCAACTCTCAATGTGTGAAGTTCTGTAAGCAAGGAAACACTTCTTCACTCAGACCACGAATGTGAATTCTATTGACTTCCTGTTTAAAATAGCCTGGTATTTATACACCAGTCAGTAAACAGTAACTGGAACCTGTACTTTCTTGCAGCGTGGAGGGACTTACACAACACAAGGCCGATGCATCATGGTAAGTATTCTTTCTCCAAAGACACTGCCATAGTGCTAATTGGCCAAGACCTAGTCAAAAGTTGCTTCTAGTAACACCTTTATCCCTCTTCTCACTCAGTTTATTTTTCTTTTTGACAATTTATTTTGATTGATTAAAATCCCAGACTCTCTAAATGATTGTCAGCCTTGTTACCATTTCCTCCTGCAGGTTGTCTCTACCTAATCTGGAGTAATTTCTAACCAAAGTTTTCTTTCTTCAGTCTTCCCTTTTTAGTCATAGTGCTGGCTTACTTTTCAAGATCTCTTACCTCAACAACTCTGAAACCTCACCTTTTGCAAATTATGATCTGGATATAAGATTTAACTTTATTATTTTTTTCTGAAATCTATCACCTACAGCTCAGTGAAGAAGCCTCTTTTTCTTCTTTCCTTTTTCCCAGCAAATGTGCCTTACATTTATAATGTCAAGTGATTACACAGTCATACCAGTAAAAAGTTTTTTTTATACTTTTCAATGATCTTGACAGTGAAGTCTCTTCCTCAATGATGGACATAAAGTGTATAAGGTCAGATAAAAAAGGGTGCAAGCAGCAGAATTACATTAATTAAATAGTTAATTTATACCAAATGCTTTAGTAGAGTTTTGATTATTTGGCTTTAAAGATCTTTGAAATAATTTTCATAATATCAGTTGGTAGAATGAAGTCACAGAAAACTATTTTGTGTGTTCTTCCTCATCCACAAAATAGGTAATTCTTTTCTGAAAATCAGTTATATAAAAATATTTTTTCTGCAAAATAATAAATAGCATTTTGCTTTCTTTACAGGTTGGACCTTCTGGTTCCTCTCAGAACAGCTATTCGGGCAGTCAGGTAAGAGTTCCAGCTTCCAGTATTTGCACATTTCCTGTAGTAACTTCGAACAACTAAAATTCTGTAGCTACAGGGTACTGAGGTGATTTAATACAGCACTGAAATATCATCTTTGCCAGTTAACACAGAATGCCAGTTTTTCATCCAGTAAACTGTATGTTCAGTACCTGGACTAGGTTCAACAACCTCCACTGTTGAACTCAGTAGCTTGCTCAGTATTCTTACCTCCAAGATGCTTCACCACTGATTTCATGCATTAAGCATTTTTGTCAAGCAGTAACTTGACTCTTTTGAGGAAAAAAGATAAAATTCTTTCCATCTTCCTAGAAGATTCCTACCTATGTGTTCACATGTGCATGCAAATACAGTCACAAACCACTGGCTTTATGGTTTGAGACAACTGGCATGAGAATGAAGCTGTACTTATTAATTCATTAGACATTTTTTCTTTTTTTATAATCAAGAAAGAAGGGCTAACTATACTTGTGTGTCACTGTCTTCTCCATTACAATTTGCAAAATTTCTTCAAACTTCACCAGATATTCATGCATATATAAAAGTGCCAGTATAATGTCTGTATCGCTTTTAACACCTGATTATATTTGCAGTTGAAAATTTGGGGATTTCACTGCTTAGTTAGCCTTTTAAAACTTCTGGGGTATGTATGCCTGTATTCTCAATCACTTTCACTTCTTTAATCACAGAAATATATGCTTAGGTTTTACTCTATTATCTTCACCACCGCAATACACCTGTTTGCACTTGTCAGATGCTTTCTGGTTTCTTTTTCAGTTTCTTGAATAGACCTTCTCAAGGATATATTTCTTTACCACTTACTAATGATTGTGTTTATTAGAGAATTATCTGGTAGTATATCATTTGTTCAATTTTCACTGCTTGTAAGTGGAATTACCAGATTCTGAGACATACCAATTATTTCGATATATATACTAAATACCGATTTTCTTCATTGTATTTCTTTTATATGTAATACATACTCTTTTCTAAGACTTGAGTTGATTATCTTGTCATGTAACTACCTGAAGCTATTGATTTTTTTCTAAAATATAGACCATTTAGTAAAACAACTTGTGGATTTTGAAAAGTCATGTGACCAATGACAAAGTTATATGAAATTCAGATGATGACTAATGTCTCATACTAAATTCGAATTGTTACAGCCAGTTGCCAGTGAACTGGTAAACTCTGTTCTTGCTTATTCCATATTTGCACATACATGTTGTCAGTTGCACAGCTTTTCATGCCATAAAGAGCAGCACTTTTTTTTCCCTACACACCCCACTCCCACCCCGCCCCCCACCTTTTTTTTATTTTACATGGGAATATTTGACTTCTGTTTTTATTTCAGAGTGGAGTAGTTTATACAATAAGCAAGAGTGGATGTGGCCCTGTAAGTACTTTTCTTACCTTTATTTTTTTTGTCCCCTACATAATTATAATAACTCCTGGCCTTCAATTGGATTATTTATATAAGTGTTCATGTGGGGAGTGTCTGTTGCAAATAGAAAATAATGAAGAGAAAGCTAGAAGATAAATATTACAGTTTATTCAATGATCTGAAGTAGCTGGTGAACAGATATGTTAAAAAATTAAATAGAAACACATAGATAATAGAATAATGAATAAAGGACCGGAAGGGGTTATCTGTTGCACCAATATTATACTCATTATACAGGTTGTCTATTCTCCTCTTCTACCCAAAACAAGACTGGCACAAATTGGTCTACATGTTTTAAGTTGTCCATTCCCCAGAAGTAATCAAACAAATGTCTACAATAACTAAGGCTACTTCAGTTTTTCATTCTTTTCATGCATCAGGGATACTTGTGAAATTATGAATCCTAGACATGCCAAGCCAGTCATCCAGAAATAGGTGAAAGATACAAGAGTGCTCTTGTGGTGCTGAATACATAGCTAAAGCATTTTTATCAAGATGGTGACTAATTGTGTGGTCTGAAATACTTGCAGATTTATGTCAATTATATATAAATATTTTGGGCTCCTTTCAGCATTTACAAGATAAGATTTTTATTTTTTAACAAAGTTACTATGCTCAAACATTTACTTAGTATTAAAAATGGGAAAAAAGCTGTGAATGATAAATGAAACAGTCAAGTTTACTCTTTCTGTGCCAATGACAGGTTTTTTGTTTGTTTTTCACAGTATAGCAATTAAAAAAAAAAGCAAGCTAGTCATGTAGTTCTATTGCTAAGCTCTATCAGTTGCCACTTCAAAGTAGAAAAATGGCAATGAGTCAGCACTGAGGGACAATGTTTCCAAACATGTAAAACATCTATGTCTTCAGTACTTGTAAAATGTAAAATTCATCACAATGTCTACTGGGTTTTTGCAAAAAGCAACAAAATTACAGTTTGGGGGAGACTATTGATTGTATTAATAGTAATAAGGGAGATTTACTTTTAAAAGGGACCTGTTACTATTTATGCTGGATGTTGTTATTTTATATTTGATTGACTGTAAATCAAGGTGTTATTTTTTGTTTCTTTCCAGTTTCTGTCTCCTGATTTTTACATATATGTGTGCATACTTGTTACATACATAATATGTTTGAATAACAAGTATTGTATTAAATCTTTATAATTTATTTCTATTAAAATAATGTCTTGACAGTGCCTGGTTTAGGATGTTTCATGAGTGCCACTAGATAATCACTAATATACAAAAGGCTAATGTGCCTGGCTCTTACTTCACACATGGGTGTTCATGTATTAATAATGGAGAGAACAATACTCTCCTTGTCATCTATTCTTTTCATACCCTACATAAGAACTGGTCAGAATTGAGGGTGACTGAAGTTTACCTTTTCTTTTTAAGCAATTATAGAAGAGAAATAACTGGTTTCATTTTCTTCTTAGGGAGGTGCTGCTGATGCATATAGCCAAAACGCCTGTAAAGATGTAAGCTGGTTATACATGTATTTACTGATTGTCTACTACTGTGTTAGCTCATCTCCTTAGTGCAAACTGCATTTGATTCTCTTCTGCAAAGCTATATTATTCTTCCTAAATACATTAAGGAAAATGGTAGTAGTCCAAGGTATTATTCTCAGATTAAAACCCAAAATTACAAGGTGTTACATTGTCACTTCCTTGAAGCATAATAATCTATGTTATAGGGGCTACTTATCACCTATTATAAACACCTAATTTGTTAGCCTACTGAAAGATCAGAATGCTTACTGTATAATGCTTTTTATCTGTTGGAGTAATTGACTTTGAATGTTGCATATTGTACAATATTATTTGAGTTTCTTTACTATCTTTGTGTATTAATCCAATAATCTTTTAGTTAGTAGAGAAATTTCTATTGTCAATCTCATTTATTTTTCACCTCAAAACAGATTTATTTTGAAATCTAACATACTTGCTTTCATGATTTTAAGTATAAAATGTATCAGAAAGGCAACATACCTTATAATGTTTGTTGGGATCTCAAACTCTAGCCAAGAAACTGCTTAACCATATGCTTAGCATTAAATACATCATTTTATTAATTTCTAAATAGTAAATAATTTAATTCTTGTTTAATATGTAACTGTAAACTGTATTTGTGATAGAGCAACGTTAATCTTAAGACTATATTAGAATGTTGGAAAACTTTTACTTCATTTACCTTTAAGCAAGTTCAGCATGTATACTTTACTTTTCCCCTATATTTATTTAAGTATGGATGAAATCAGTTTGATTTGTAGCATACATCCTCCAGGGAAAAAAGCAATGACTTCTAGATATAATTAACAAATCACTATATAAATAAATACCTGATTTATGTTTTTATTTCAGAGTGCATCCTCATCCAGCAGTGGCCTTATTTATGGCAAGGTAACTATGTGCTTTCCAACAAGTTTTCAGTTTCCTAAGCTATTCAGAAACTAAGCAGTTATGCCCCAATTTTACCAAACAATAATGAAAATCATGGAAGGGGATGAAGGAAGACTGTCTTCAAATGGTTAAGTAATCATCATATTTGGAAATAACTTCAACAGATGAGTCACATGTTTAGTATATGTTAGAATTTTGTTACTTCTGCTTTGCACAGTAACTCAATTATATTTATTCTATAAATGAACACCTGTTACTTTTATTGTGATTTTCCAAAAGTCAGTGCTTTTTTTTTTTGATAATTACTAAGAATTAGAAGTATTTTTATGGCTTTTGCCTATGCAATTGTACATGTGGGTTGATGAAATGGAAAACTGCTGCACATTATTTTATGCTTTGTTTAACACATTTCTATTCTTATGGTGCATCCTATTTATTCTAGTTCATATTTCAATGATAAGGTTTTTAGTTTTGAGGGGGTGGGTTCTGGAGTTTGGGTTGGTTTCTTTTTTGATGAAGATAGAAGAGATTAACTTTTTTTTTTTTTTAACCAATAGATTAGTTTTAATATAAGCATATTTCCAGTCTTATGTTAGATGAAACATTTGCAGCTTTTATACGGTGCTTTGTAAAACCAGAAAAAAATCCAGAGTTTGTAGAGGTAAAAAAAAAATTAAGCCAGTTGATTTCAGTTGTTCGTTAATTAATTGCCACTACACTAATAATTTTATTCAGAATCTTTTGTTTGGTACTCTTGGGAATTTATTAGCTATAACGTTCTTGTGGAAAATAGTGCTGTAGTTAATCTGGCATACATTTACTTAACCAAAGATTCTGTATTCTTTACAGTCTGTCCCTTCAAGCAGTTCAGATTCCAGTAAGAAGGTAAGCACTCACTCTCTTTTTAGTTCAAAGGGGAAAAAAATCTTCTCATAACTTGGCATGACTCTTTCTACTTCAGTAGTACTACAGTTCCTTTTACCAGTTAAGACTTTTCAAGTTTTTAACCCAGATTGATTAATATGATTTTAATCAGTTTGGTTCTTAGATGCCTTATACTAACTAGCTGGGCTGTGGTGGCTTTTGTTGATAGTTGACTTAGCTGTATGTAAAATCAAATTTCATAGATATTTATGGGGATTTGTTTTAAAATAGTTAGGATAGTAATTGTGGTGATGATTTTTAAGGATATAGATGATATAATTATTATTCAGATGGGTCTAGAGAGTGAGTATGACTCAAAGCAAGTGAAATCAATAGTATTTATATTACTGTTGAATTTGACTTATAATAGTTATGTGGATCCTTCTTCTCAATTCAGTCCCCAAGTAACTTGGGCCTAATACTGTGGTGTGTTCAGTAAACACCAAGTGTACCCATTTGTGTCCACACAGATTTTTTTTTTTCATTTTAATTTCCTATTGGTTTAAGAATTCAAAATATATTGATAGATAATTTTTTTAATAACTTAGTTTTTAAAATGTCATACTTCTCCCTGGTTTATACTACAGTTCTTTACTTTTGATAGCACCAAATCTTCTCTTGCTTTTTACACCACTGGGCAATACAAAATACAAACTGGTTTCCATTTAAAAAAGAAAGGGGGCCGGGGGGAAGCTTCTAATTAGAAAACATTAAAACCTAAACAGAAGATATTACTTTTATATTTAGCTTATTTTTTTTTAATTAAATCAATATTAAGCCTTTTTTTGGCATAATACTGAATAAAGAGAAAAGAAATTGATCTTCCAGTTTGGGGTGGAAAATTGAAGATCAAAAAGGACATACAATATAGGCCAGTGGATATGGTACGATATATGGAATCCTGCTTCTGCCTTTACAGCTGAGTCATTGTGTGACTGGGAGCAAGTCTTTTACCTACTTACACTCTTTTGTAAACCATGTATACATATATAGTTTTCTTTGCTTGGTAGTGTGCATTAAAATTTTCAATAAAAACAGTATCTTACAGAAATTATTATCCAGAGCATTATTATCAGAGTCTCTAAATTTAGAAAATTCTGTATTATTTTTTCTAACATATTTAACTACTGAAATAAACTCTATGATGAGTAAACTGCTTTCTCTGATTTCTCTATAGGTAGTGGTCATTGCCAACAGCAACCCTTTTCCACCTGTGGTAAGCAGTTTTTCTTTACAGTGGTCAGAATTTTGACTCAAAAAAACTTTCAAATATCTGAATGCTTAATTTGTTGGAAAGATTCTTGGTACACAGAGACAAGTCTTTGGTGGGCAAGGTTTACACTAGGTACATAATTATCTTCAGGCAAAACCAGTAGTAAGATAGCTACAAATCTCATGGTTCTAAGATTCCTATTAGTACTTGGAGAGATATTGGATTAGGTGCAGATTCCAGGTGTCTCAATGTACACAGTGTTTATGTTCCTGAATACTTTTGATTTTCTGTTTCTATTGCAATTTTCTTCTGTAAATTCATTTCCTTTATCATTTTAAACTACTAAATTTCCACACTGCTTACATGGAACTCATACAGTCAGTCAAAAATAAGCTTAGCCTTAAGGTGTTTAAAGTGAGTTTGTATGACATAACATTTGATATATACGTTTCTCTGATGTCTAATTTCTAATCAAACATGTTGTTCTAACCTGAATGAGGTTTAAGATGTATTTGTTCTATGCTATCCTTTCCATGTCTTTTTTGCATTTGGTTGTGTATTGCATTGAAAAGATAGGGCCCTTTTTCTGCTGCGGTGTTCTGTTTGGACAATCCCTTGGCAAAATAATTAAAGATTGTTTTGTTTCATTTGCAGCGTCATACCTACCCCCAGGTAAGTGTACTTCTTTTTCTTATGATTTTTATAATAGCAACATAGTTTTTATGAGGTCAAGCCAGTTGCCTCAGGGTGGTGTCTACTACCTTCTTACATTTGTCCCTCATGCCCCAAAATTCAGCAAACGAATGACTGGATCAAGAATTAAATTTGTATGTGTGCTGATATATGTCCAGTGCAGGTAACAGTGAGATGAGTTGGAGGGATGATGATTTCTTAGCTTCGCTCACCATGTTTGGAAAAGCCAAGTTGTCTGGTAGTGCAAAAAGGGCACAGCCTGTACTCTGCTGCTCTTCATGTAAGCTGTAATAGAAGCAAAGCAGATGCAAGTGTAGAAAATTGTTTAGTAGGGTCGGGCTGCTTCCCCAAACCTTCAGAGCGGATGATAAACTAGTTTAAAGCTGGATGTTAAGAATTTGATACTTAGTACGCCACACATACCACCTTTCCCTTTGTTCTCCCAAGCAAAATAGAACAACTTGCTATTTTCTGTTTAACATGTTACATTTAAACAAGTCAAATTAAATGTTCTCTGTTTTGGTTTTTTTTGGTTTTGCTCTTTCTTCCAGAGTTTGGGAAGTTCTGCTACTAGGATCATAATACAGGTAGACATTCTTTCTCGATTATACTTGAGTTTTACCTGAAGCTCTGTCTCAGTAAACTAAATAATGGTTCATCTCTTTGGGAATAAATAAATATGGATAACTTACAGATAACTTATGGATATCTTAGAGATCCACAAACTACAGCGGTGTAGTAGGGCATTTCTCTGGTTACAGCAAAGTGGTCATCCTACTTGGTTGCCAATTAAAGACTGGTGCAGCTGTTTTTTCTACAGTCATAAAATCTGAAAACCTCTGTATGCTAATTCAATAGTGCTCTCAAAATTTGCAGGCATTAACCACTTCAGTCCGCTCAGGAAGGAGGATGCAATTCTAGAACCTAAGCTTGAATGCTATTTGATATTAAATCAAATATGTATAACCTGCACAGTTCCTTGTTCGTTTAAACAGTCTATTTTTTTGATGGAAACAAGTTCAGCATTATTTCTTAAATTTTAAAAATAACCCTCTTAGTTAGTGCTTAGGTCAACTTCTGTTTGCTGTTGTATTTACAGCGTTGCTTCTTGATAGCCAGCCACTTGGAAAGTTGATTACAACCCAATCTTATTAAAAGCATTTTTGTAAAGTATTAGGAATATCACTCAGGCATATTTTTTCTGGGTCCACTGCAATTTTAACCTACCTACCACTCCACAGTTTAGACTTTGCTTCCTTCATATGATAGTCCTTCAGATGGTGACCACAAATTCTCACTTTCATTGAAAGATCAGTAACAGGTTACCCCAGCTGAAATTTATATTTTGAAAATCATTGCTTTCAGTTACATTCTTCCATAACTAGTGATGAATGCTGGCAGAGAAAGGAATAAGATTCCCTTTCTGGTATGGGGAAGTTGGGCTAACAGGGTCCTTCTCTGGTTAGCATTGATCCATCCTCTCTACCAACATAATTGAGATGGTTAATGTTAAAGAAAATGCACAGTGCTTTGTTCACGAAAACAAATAAGAATTGTTAGAAAATGATTGCATTTTTCTCAATAAATGCTCCTTTAGTGAAGTCAAACTTTTTTTCTCTTGTAGAAGAAGGATTAGACAATGCAAGTTGTCTAAACATCTAATTTCAATGCTGTTGGATTTTTTTTTTCTTCAGACAAAAATATATTTCCTTTTAGAGGTTTAATTTGAAATCATTTTCAAAACATTTTGAAATAAAACTAATTGTAGAAGTGCCTAAAACCCTCTAGATCAGGGGTCCTCAAACTACATCCCATGGGCTGGATACAGCCCCCCAGGGTCCTCAATCTGGCTCCCTGGTATTTACAGACACACACACACACCCCCAGGAGTTGAGGGGGAAACCAAGCACCCGCAGATGACTGCCTGCCACTTCATCCGTGCGCCGGCCCCCTGGTTAAAAAGTTTGAGGA
>JAVJGJ010000030.1:14213586-14225881 GCA_035590215.1 Microhierax caerulescens | reverse complement strand
CAAACTGGATGATGTTCTGTAGGCACTTCTTTGCTGATCCCTCTGTGACCAGCACGACTGGCAGATTTTTCAAAGTGCTGTTTCCTTTAGTACTCTGTGTCTCAATTTGCTTCATGGCTTTTGCTGAGAATAGGACAATCTTGCTTAGTTTACAAATGACTTCTTGCCTTTCTTACAGGGCTACCAGCCTCAAGGTGGCAGTTCGTATGGCCAGGTAAGCATCAGTCAGTCACTATTCAGAATACAACACGTGCGTGATGTTTCCATACATGTATTGAGAATCTTGTGGTTTGTTTCTTAAATAGTACAGTGAAGTTCTCATTAGAAAAGTGGTGAACTTTTTCTCATACAGATCTGGGAAAAATGTGCTCACTGAAGCATTCCTTTCCCACACAGATAGGAGTGCATGTAGGTGTCAGGTTTTAGATGTACTATAATATTCAACATACATAATACTTTAGAAGAAAAATCACAGTATGATGTACCTGATATTCTGTATTTTAAGTAGTCTGGCAGCTAAAAGCCTTTCAATATTTATTTCTGTATTTAATATGGAGTAAAGGAATACTTGGATTACTGAGATACTCTTTTCTTTTGTTTTCTTTTTTTCTTTTTCTTTCTTCAGCAGGGTGGATCTGCTTATTCAGGTGGCAGTAGTGGTTGTGGACAAGTAAGTCCTCTTTATCCAAACTATTTGAAAACCAGACCCAGCTTTCTTTGTAGCAGTAACATATTTTTCAATAAGTACATAATGTTTGTTATTTGGGATCTTTTGTTTTCTTTGTTAGTGGTATGATCTAGAAAGACTGATGTTGTTCATTGCAACAAAACTGAAGTGGTTTCTGCCATGTAGTGTTACACACAGAAGCAGTGATTCATCTGTCTACTCAGTAAACAGATAAAATCTTTGCTTGGGAATGTTTTTCAGATGTTGCTCCATTTAGTTCCTATAGAGAGTGATAGGATCAGAGAATGGCTTCTGTGGAATAGTTAGGTTTTCATCCTGGTTCCATTTTAACTTATGTGTGCCTACAATGGTGTAAAGGTGGTGTCCTCAATCATGAGATTCCAGGTGAAAGGATCATGAATGAGACCATGATAGTAGACCTATGTTCAAATTAATATACAGGGGAAAGCAACAAGAATGAAAGAGAAGTATAATTACAAAAAATTTTAGCAGAAGTACTTAGCAGAAATATTAGGATTGGTATAAACTGAGTATGAATGGAAATGCATGAAAACATCATAAGAAGCAGAACAACAAGGACACAGTTACCAGCAGTGAAACTGATAAACACTGAAGAATGTGTTATGACAACCAAAGCTGTGTCACAGGTCGACTTATCAACAGAAGACCTGTGCTCTAATAATGAAAGCATGACAACCAGGGCAGAACGCATTGCGTGTAATGTTTCTCATCCTGTTATCCCATCATGAAGACTGGATGTAGCCAATAAATATACCCAAAACAGGGAAATGAAAGGCATTGGGCAGCAGCCTTGCCTAAGATGTATGATGGGTGAATCTAGCAAGATTCTGAGGTAGATTTTCACACAACAGTAACTGTTCATTACTAAAAGGACTGTCAAAAAAAAACAACAACACAACACCAAAAAACCGAACAACCACCAAAAACCCCCACAAAAAAAAAAATAAAATTCATCTTTTCCAGTCAAGAGGAACTAGGACGATACAGAAAGATATCAATTGCCATCTTACCTCACTTTCCATGTAGCACACAAGTAGTCCTGCTTTGATCATCTGTGTGCATGTCCTGCCGCTTGTGAGTATAGGAATGGCAGAGAGTAAAGGCACAGACTTAAAAGGTTAAATAAAATTAAACTCAACCTCTGTAAAGTTTTATGTTGACTTTTGTTACATTAATTCTCATGTAAGAAATTTTAAGAAAGCTAATGACTGCCAGAAAATGAAAATTTTGGCATTTACATTTTCGTTTGTTTGTTTTTTAACAGGGTGTTTCATATGATAGCAATCCTTGCCACCAGGTAAATGTCCTTCTTCCAATTTTAAGGTGCATCCAAAATTAGTTTTCCCCACTAACTCAACTAGTACCAACTTCAGATTTATAGACTGCAAATCCATGTAATCTTACCAATTATAAGATTCTAACTTGCTATCTTCCTACACACAAGAGTATCACAGGGGTTTGGTGGTCCTTGTTTCCCCCCTTTTTCCTGGCATTTTGTCTGTGAAATGTTTAGCTCTATAGTATATTAAGGCTAGATTCTGGAAAGATAAAGTCTGGTGCAGAACTTCTGAATTGCTTAAATCAGGGCTGGATCTCACCAGCCTGTCTGTGGACTTTTCCCATGAAAAGGCAGAAAGTATTTTAGGACTGCCTGCCACTTGAAGTTCCTGAAAGAGACTGGCTTGACAATTCATTCAGTTTGTGCAGTGAAGTATAGATAGCTACATTTGTATTTGTTACAGGTTTTCAGTGTTTAACTCTAAAAACACTGAAAGATGTCTGCTATGATTAAAGAAACAATCTCTGTAAATGTTAAAAATTAGTAAGAAAACAGTAGTAGATGATCTCCTTTTTAAAAATGTTCATACTCCTCTTGAGTCTTACTGATTTTTCACTAGAAATAGATTCATTGTATTAACAAATACTGTGTTCTAGCAATATAAATATATGCTATATTCATAAGTATTTGAACAACATAGTTGTTGCTATATTATTACAATCTACTATAGTATATACAATATGCTGTATGTAATACATTATTGTAACTTGAAGGAATATATGTTCTAGGTACAGAAATATTTTATAATAGCTTTTCAGATTATTTTTTTATAAAGAGGAGATAGTTCTTTCTAAGACTATAGGAAGCACTTAAATTTTGTTCTAAAAAAGCTAGAACACTGAAAGATAATACTTTTAATTTCATTTTCTTTTGACTCTTCTGGATGAAGTCTCAGCCACATTTTAGTGAGAGGCGAATACCCCACTCACTTCAATAGCTCAGGATTTCACTGTTCTTATGCCCTTTTGACATTAATACCTTCTACAAATGTCTCTTCTGATTTCACTTGGAGGAGTAACATTCATTTTGTAAGGAGGGCATGTTGAAACATACCGAGTGCTTTATTTAAAACCTTTTCCTCAAGGTCACTGTATCTCACAGCTTTCTGTGTAATAAAGCTACCAGAGGAATTTTCCATTCCATTTGTATAAATTAGACTTTCTACAAGAGAAAAAAAAATATGTTCTATAGAGACTGTTCAGAATGAAACTCATTAGTATTAGGCATTACTTAAAGATAAATATTTGTGGTTCCTTGACTTATGTCTTGTATATTATTTACCTTTGCACTGTTGGCAATCTGTGCTTACTACATTAGAAATCAATTCTATATTGCATATCTGCCTCTGCTCCTTACTTTTCCTAAGCAAGTATCATAGCTTTCATTAAAAATAATCCACAGCTAGACAGTATCTAAAGCATCACAATTTTTGTCTAATTTACAGGATGGATCACAGGGTGGTCAGGTAGGTAGCTCTTTATTATCTATCAGTAAAAACTTTTTAAGCAGTTCTAATCTAGAGTATACTTTTCTTGCTCATTAGGGTGTAAACGCTTGCAGAGTCTCCCCAGCTCCAGCCTGTAACTCATTCTCTTCAAACATAATTTTTATCAGCCCTGAAATTTCACTTACATAGAAAGAACTTGGCAATTTAGTAAAGCTAGTTCTGTGGATTCTGATCAAATTCAACTCTTGAGCATTATAACTGTTGCTATTTTGTTTTCATAGAGTGGATCATACTCACAAAACTATGGTGGCAGCCAAGTAAGTACTAGATTATTATTTCCTCCCACTGAGATTTTACTTCATATAGGTTCCACAATGATCGATCAATATCCAGTCTGAAATATCGTAATATTAATTCTCATTTTTTTTGCTAGCAGAGTGTATCGTCATCTTCACAAAATTATGGTAGCAACCAGGTAGGTAGACCTTGATTTTCTCCTGGTAAAACCTGATAAAAAAATATCTGATAAATTATCTACATGTCTAGAAAGTTGTATTTGTTCAAAGGAATCCCAGGCAGTTGTTTATTCCAACTTTTAAAGCCCCCAAACAAAATCACAGTTTCTTTTGAAGTGAGATTTATATTTGTTTGTTTTATAGGATGGATCATTCTCACAAGGCTATGGTGGTGGTCAAGTAAGTAATGCTCTAATTCCCTACTTGCACGTCACTTCATTTAACCTTTAGTCTTTGCTCAAAACCAGGTTTTCTCTGTCCTAATTTTATCTGATTTTGGTTGGTTTGTTTGTTTGTTTTAAAGGGTGGATCGTCTTCCTCAGATGGCTATTATGATAGTCAGGTAACTAGTTCTTCCTTTCTCCTAGTTATATATTATTTTATGCTGATCTTTGTAGTCCCTGCATCATCTTTCTCACAGATGTAATAAAACATAATAGTTTTGTGCTCTTCTTGTTTTGAATTGTTCTTGGGTTTGGTTTTTGGTTTTTTTGTTGTTTTATTGAAGAATGGAACGTTCCCTGTAAGTAACTATTGCAGCCATGTATTTGCCTTCTTATTTTCTTATAAAGGTCTTGCTTTAAATTCACCTTTTTCTTTGCATGAGTCTCAGTTCTGTCTGGCAGAATATGATAGCAAAGCGTAATTTTAACAGTCCATTTTTGTGAGGAAATAACAGTTATCTGATGTCCTTCTAGGATTCACAGGGTTTCTCAGATGATAATCCCAATGCTTGCGATGATGTGAGTATGCACTCTGTAATATATTTTCATCACAACATTTTTCATGTAGATGGGAAAATATTGCTCTGCTAGATGCAGTCTTGTGAGTGGAATGATCCAGAAAGCATGCTGAGTTTCTACACTAATAGCTGTTTCTCCAACTGCATGTTTTCTTACTGAAAATCATTATATATATATAAAGGTTACACATTATATATATAAAGTTTACACATAAATTTTGTGCTCTTAAATGTATTTAACTTAATGAAATGGAATACGGATGAAAAGATTTCAGTGGCTTTGCAGTAAGCTTTGCAGTAACGTAAGATTTTCCCTAAAATCTAAGGACACATTTTACAGTAAAAAAAAAAATAAATTAAAAATTCAAAAAATCCCATAGAAAAGCTTTAAATACATACAATGAAAGAAAGAAGAGATAGGGCAGCTATTCTGGTGCTTTTCATGGTACATTTCTATCAATCAAAAATTGCTGTAATGTTATAAATATCTATAATGTTTATATATATATATAATATTTCTCACACTGGAATGGCAGGATTTCAAACTAATTTAAGCAAGGTTGTGGAGAATGTGAGCAACAAATTATTTTTATGTCTGTATGCACAATCAGAAAGAATCAGGTTTCTGTAAGCTTATTGTATTCTTAAAGAAGGAAATAATATATTCTTTTCCAGAATGACACTACCTATAGTGCCAAAACTCAGGTAAGTGCTTTTTTTTTCTTCAGGACTATTCAAATTCTTACCATTAATGACAGTGTTAGTAACTGAACAGTTCTACATTAGACCTGTTGGCCTCTAATTGTAGTGTATAATTGCTTTATAATACTCTTCAAAAACTTAATTTAAGAATGGCATATTCTCTGTACTCAGTCCCTTCTAGCCATTCTCAAGGCTGCTTCACAATTATTTAAAACTGTACAATACTTTTAAGAATATACACTAACAGGGTTTTTTTATAGTATACGCACTTTGACTGAGCAGTTAACCATCTGTGAATGTGAGGCATGTAGCCACCTCAAGCTTGTTCTAATTGTTCTAATTTTAACTCATGTATATGCCAGTATTGTAAAGTAACATTTATCCCCTGGTAATACTCTTTCTGTCAAGACTTTCCATCTGTCCTATGAGCAGAAACTGTGATTAACATGGGTAGATTGTGAGCAAGCAAATACACTGTTGTATAAACAAATGACATTCTTCTGTGCTTACGAACAGTTTTCCATACTTCTTTCTGTTCCTAGAAGTTTTTTCCATTACAGCCTCCTTTTGTTTTACTGCCATCTAGAGTAACCTTCTGTCATCAACTACTTGCCATTTCTTCAGCTGTTAGCCATATGTTTTACTGCTTATTACTTTCCCTATTTTTCCTCTCTAGTACTTTAGTACTGCACCCAACATGTATACTAGGAAGTAAAGAGGCCTTCTGAAAACTTCTTTTGTTTTTACTTGTATTTACCTTGAATGCATTGCTTTAGGTTTAATGCAAAAGGTTCGGCAAAAATAATCCTTCAGCAGCAAGCCCTGTTTAAGGAGCCTCATCACTTTCTCCTTTGTTCACAGAGGATGCTCCTGTTCTCTTGGTTATCCCTATGCAGTACATATTGCTGGACTTCATTGTAGAAGACTTTGCTTCTAAACATTCTCAAAAGAAGGGTGGGAAGTGTTGAAAAAAACAAACAGTAAAATCATTATACAGATTGTTCTCTAAACCACAGTGGTTGAGCTGAGGGAGACTCCACTAGGCAGGAACTCCTGATTGAGTAAATAAGGTGAAAACAGATGAAGAATATGCTTTTTAAGATTCTTGCTGATAGTAAAATTATAGCTCTGGATATTTCCCTGTCCCAAAATATGACAGCTTGACAAGTTTAGGTAGATCTTTGCTGAAAGTATTTTGTGTGGGTGGCTGCATCTATAAAGTAATAATTGGCTTTTGACTCCTTGACAGAGTTCTGGTTGTGCAAACAAGAAGGTTGTTGTTGCCCGAGTAAGTAACGTTTTGTCTTTTCTCTTTTTGCTTCTTTTGGGATTTTTGCCTTAACTATACCTAATTTGTCCCAATTGTGCCTAATTTTTCCCTAATTCTGTTTGTCCTAATTAAAATTCTCCTATTCAAGGAAAAAGTAAAATCAAATAGCTTGGCTATTTGCTTGCTCTTTCAGTGAATTTACCTTAAAGGAAGTGTATATATATATGGAAAAAAGACATTAAAACCCTGCTATGAGGTATAGAGCAGCTCAGATTCCTTTTCTTCAAGAAGCACATATACAATATAAACAAATTAGAATAAAAATAAAATTAGTATTATTAATAAAATAGTATATATTGTATTTTATTATAAATAATAACGAATAATTAAAAATTAAATTATAATACAAATATATAGAAAAAGAAGACAATACAGAATTAGTCCAAGTTAAAGTTAAAATTAAATGAGTGTCATGCAGAGCTAATATTTTAGCTGAAGAAAGACAGAATAATTAAATCAGAGAGAGTAATGTTTGGTAATTTATGTTGCTCAGCATGTTGTGGAGGAAATATGGATATGTGTGTTGTGTAGATTTAAGTCAGAATCCGCAGTAGCCTATAAAAATTATGTGCAAATAATCTTTTATTTTATAAGAAGGCATCCCTACTCAATGTATGCATTAAAGGGTTTGGAGCTGTTATAAATCAATATAATATGTAAAAAAAAAAGAAGGCCTGTCAGTGATCATAGTTTTCATCTCCTAATAGTAATGTCTTTGTTTTTTACAGGATACATCACATGTTTTGAGCAGAAGAGCCTATGATGTAGAGGTAAACCATTCTTGTAATTCTTTCTGAAGTACTCGTGGTATTACAGCTTCTTGGTGTATTATCTATACAAAAGAGAATAAGGATCTAATTTCCATAACAGAGTAATCTGTTTACAGTTAGGTAGTTCTTTTCCAATAGAACTATGTATTTTAATTTGTTACCCTTACAGAAAACCAAGTAGTTTCTTGTTTCTTCACAGAATGAGACTTCTACTTCAAATAACAGCAACACTAACTACCAGGTAATAACATAGTGTCTGTTGTAAGGAGCTTTCTGAGAAATTTTATTTCATTTCTGGAAATTGGGTTCCACTAATTTATCTGTGCTGAAGAATGCTGTTTTGATTTGGCAGCATTTTCCCTCTAACGTTATAATTTGGCACAGTTATAAATAATGATAATGGATCCAGAATATAGTGTCTCTCTCTTCTGTTCCTTAGTAGGTAAGCAGTGCTGGTGTTTCTTTACATAACACTTTGTAAAAATTGTTTGCAAAACACAAAACAAATAGTTTCAGAATCTTTTTAGAAACAGTCCTGCTCTAGTCATGGTAATGGCTAGATATATAATTCTGTTTAATTTAGAATTTGGTAACCAGCTACATCTCTAGTGATAATGTACTTGTGTTAAAAAAGTAGGCCCAGCTTTTGTGTGTTATAGAAATATGTGAAATTTAACTGATCCAGAGCAGCACCCAATTCTATTTTTCTTAATATTCTGTACTGTACTGGTACCCATCAGCTTCCTAGAGATCTGGAATCCTACTATGCCTAGCATTATGGATGTAACACTAGCATAGCCCTCTGTCTCAGAGAGTTTGAAGTCTTAATTCAATAATACAGTTAGATCTCTGAGCTGCAGAGAGTAACAGTTTTCTTAATTAGTTTTCCTGATACCTATTCCCTGTGTATTGTATCCAGTCACTAATAAGTTTCATCTAAATCTATGTTTTCACAATGATTTATACAGAAAGTTCTGAACAAGTAATGTTTGTTGGTACAGGGAAGCAGTACAAAGAGTTTGTCACCTTACTTCTCACTACATAATTTTATACATGTTAGATTCAGATAAAATGCTTCTATGAAATATAATTTGTTTCTTCACAGGGTGGATCATTTATTGCAACGGATCGTGGATCAAGTAGTCAGGTCAGGATTTTCTCTGTTTTTATCTAGTCTTGTCCCGATAGCTTCCTGGTAATTAAACTAATTAAAATCAGGAGTTGAAGTTTAAGTCCGGTAGTTTTGCATAAGGGTTTGTTGATGTTATGCATTAAAGTGTAAATGAGATGACCCTGTTCAGATTAAATTTAATCTGAAATGGCTCTCTGAAATCACTTCAACACCCTTTCAATTTCACACACAGTTTGTTGGTGAAAGCACAACAGTGATTCTTTGTACTCTTGCCTACCCAGATAATTCTCTTTTGATGAGGCATCTGTCACTGAGACACACCACTGAGAGATGTGGAATCAAACTTCCAAAGCAAATGATAAATGTATATAGCTATGCTGCCCCCTATATATGTATGACCCTCCTATATATGAATGTCCCCCAAGGTCACAGCTACTCTGTAGTCCCACAGTCTTTCTGCTCTGAAACAGTTTCATATCTGAAATAAGACTTTATTTTAAATTTCCACAAAGCAATAATAGTTTACTTTTTTAAATTTATAGGGTGGTTGCATTTGTCCTGATGGAAGCAGTGGGAGTAGACAGGTAATTATTTTTCTGAGTTCATACTTTCATCTACATAATGGTGTATTTTGAGTTAATCACCTAGTAAGTACAGACACTTGGGTAACACTAAACATTACTGATAATTTCCTTAGGATGGATAGAATTATATACAATGAAATGGAAGAGTAAGTCCTACTTTAACTGTATAATTACCGTTTGGCCACTAACTTCCTGTAACTGTGCTTGGTAATCCAGATGCCCTGTCAGTTGACCTGTTATGTGCTAATTATTCATTACTTTCAAAAACCAGAGTCAATATGCCCTATAGTAACCACAGTATTAAATTGCATCCAACTTAGGTTCCTTGTCCTTCTCACTGGTTCAATAAAATATTGTGACTAAAATGTCAAAGTCTAGTAAATATTTCAAAAGATAACCTCTTAAATCTAAATTTACACTATTCTTTCCCATAGAGAAAATCACTGTGATTTCATGATCAGTGGCAGTGCATAGTCTTTTCTCTTAGGCAATGTCTCCATGCCAGGAAAAAGCCCAAAGAATGCAGTTACATGGGCATTATACACTAGCTTTACCAAGCTTCTGGCATCACCTGGCTTTGCCAAGTGAACTTGGATTTTAAAATAACCTATCTTCTACTATAAAAAGGTGGATGTCTTTGTGCAAGTTTCATTCAAGTAGGACCTCTTTCTTTGCATGCTTAAACTGGTGCAAAATGAGGTTTAGCTGTTAATGGCAAGCCACAACAGCTGGGCCAGGGGAGAGTGTATTCAGTTGCCATCAAAAAATAATTTTCAACATGAAGAAAAGAAGACATCTAAATTGGACATGTTAAAAAAACAGTTCTCAGTGCAGATGTGTCTACTTTGAAACACAAGAGAGTCATTTTTCAGTTTGTGATGATGTCAGCAGATATAATTAATTTATGATAAGCTAGGTAGCAATAGTCTTGATCTTTGATTTCACCCAACAGTAAAGTTCAGCAATATTTGCAAAGGAATAGAGGGGATTTAAATATGGACTTATTTTCATTTTCTGTCCACAGTCAATCTTCTACATATGGCAGTAGCAGTGCCTAAGATTGTAAACACATTGGCAGGTTTGTTGTTCTGAATAACAAAAACAAGGTATAGGCAGATGTATATGTATAAATAAACCAGCATTCACAAACCTTACATAAAAGAGACAGTCATTACTTCTTTGAAGATTCTTCAGCCCAGGATAAAAATTCCTGCAAAAAACTTTCTTCTAAACTTAAAAGCTATGAGTTACATGAAGGTCTCTCCAAACCTGGAAAAGATTATGAATTAAGAGTCAAAGCTGTACATGTTTAAACCATTTTGTTCCAAAGGAAACAATGGATTTCCTTATGTGGATCCCCAAATTACTTACACTGCATTTATTCCACTTTTTCTCTACACTTCATCTAGAGACAAGAGCTCAGTCTACAAACAGTCTCTGAGGAAGCAGTCTAATCATTGATGAATACTTTGTTTTGTGAAGAAAGGAATGTGACAGTAGTAATGGCTGTTACATTCTGGTAAATAGTCTTCTCCCTTAAGTGCTGAACTGAAAAATCTGCTTGCATAAACCCTATTTATACTTTGGAAGTTCAGTATTCTGGCAGTTTTAAAAAACATGATCAGAGTCATGTTAATCTCTAACAATGTAGAGTCTGCCAGGTATGACATATGTTTTTGTGATTAGAAATAGTAAAATGAAAAGTTACTATTATTCTAGGTCTTCTAACCTGAACAGCAGCGTACCTGTTAAAGGTTTCCTTCTCTCTAACAAAAATAAGCAGTGTTCTCCTTTGATGATTGCAATAATGCCCTTTATGAAAGAACAGAAATTCAGAAATGGACTCACTTAAATGTCTGTTTGCAAGAAAATAGCTAGTCTGTGTTTTCATTTCAGGGAGGCCCAGGTTCTTCACACAGCACATATTCTGGTAACCAGGTAAACATTCAGATAAAATGCCCTATTCAGAAAGCTCCAGCAAAAGTCTTCACTGCAGGAGTAGCCAAATATAACCCAGTAACCCATTCTGTCTTCTGTATGGGGAGGGTCTTCCTTCTGTCCTGGAGAATCCTATGGACAGGTAGATGTTCTTCCTCCCTTATCGAGATAACACAGACTCCCATCATCCTGGTTCCTTCACTCCTGGTGTTGTGGGGGCCATGATATTCTGCAATTAGAGACCTGAGAGTTGTCTCTTAGAGCAGAAAATGTAAATTAACCCTAACATAACTTAGTGATAAGGGGTTTGACAGAGAGCAGTACAGAGTGGTATCTGCAGTTTCCTTGCAGCATTCAAATTTCAGCAGGCTAAGGTAATTACTGCCAGAAGACTTCTTCCACTTTAACAGAGTTGGTCTTGATTTTTATGCAGGTACATAAAAGTTAGCTCAAAATTGGGAGGAAGGGTGTAAAGTAAGAATTGGATACAGCGGTATTAAAATACTCGTCTGCAAGACAATAATTGGTCTGTGTTTTCCTTTCAGGAGGGCCCCGGTTCTTCCTACAGCTCATACTCTGGTAACCAGGTAAATATTCTGGTCACTGTGCCTGCTGAGGAGCAGTCTAAAAGTTGTCCTTGAGAGGACGTTTTTAACTACAAAACATTAAATTTTTGTTTCCTGCACAGGGAGGCCCTTACTCTCCTGGTGGATCTTATGGACAGGTAAGGGTTATTCCTTGTTTGTAAAGGTAAGATTGGCTTCTTTTATCTTTATTCCTATATTCCCCATATAGTGGCTGTTGTGAAATATAACACCCAAGGATTGAATCAATCATTTGTAACCTGTAACATGAGCTCTGTCAGAAGAAAAGACTAAATTGTTTACAACTTCCATGGAATGAGTGATCTTTCATCCAGCTAAGAAAATTAGTGTTAAAACGTTGCTTGTTCTTTAACAATATTGGCCTAAAGGGAGAATTAGGTACCTTGCTATTTACACCATCCTGTCTGCAAGAAAATAGCTAGTCTGTGTTTTCATTTCAGGGAGGCCCAGGTTCTTCACACAGCACATATTCTGGTAACCAG
>JAVJGJ010000030.1:14160332-14191329 GCA_035590215.1 Microhierax caerulescens | reverse complement strand
CAGACAGCCCTTTGCCTGCGTGAGACGCCCTCGACCAGCCCACGCCAGTGTGGACCACCACCTGGGCACTCCGCCCCCCCCCCGCCCCCCCCCGCAGCATTATCCCTCCTTTATGGGGGAAAGCTGCACAGAGGGATTAAGGCGATTTGACCACAGCTGCCCAAGAAAACAGAGAACCTCTGTCAGAACATCATCCCCCGAGCCTCAGCTCTGCGCTGTGACCAGCAGCCGGGGCAATGCCTCCCGAGAGCCCTGTCCCGGGGGGATTGGGCAGTGATCAGTGGGAAGCAAATGGGAAGGAGCCACACGGCCCCACCGTAGCCACTGCTCAGGGTTTTTATCTCTGCCCCTCGGAGCACAGGTGTCAGGCTCCCTTCAGCCTCCTCTGAGTGCCAGTGAGTGTCCAGCTGAGTGACACAGTGTGACCTGCCCAGGGTTCCTTCTCCTCATGGGGACAGCCCATCGGCTGCTCAAGCAGGAGTGGGAGAAGATTTAGATAAAAGGAGGACTGCTCTTATCAGTTGGAAAATTCTTGCTGGGACAGCAGGGGCCGTGATCCTGGCCCAGCCGCAGAAAACGAGGTGGCTGACGTGCCGTGCGCTGAGTGTGCAAGCCGCCTGGCTCCAGGGCCCCTCTCCCTGGCACTGGGGTGATCACCCAGCAGCACGCAATTCTGCACATGCTGCCTCTGCTGTCAGGTTCCCATTGCACCTGCTCAGGTGGAAACAACTTCTCTGTTATTAGAGGGCTGGGAAAGCTGCTCTGTGTGCTACTCGCCCTGCTCAGGAATGACAGTATGTCTGAAGGTTTTCTGGGAACAAACAGAGCAAGACGTCTCCTCCCTTTTGCTTTGAGAAAGCCTGAGAAATCAGCGCCTTTTTGTTGTAACGGCTGGTGTGGCCGAGGGCTGCAGCTCGCGTCCTGCTGCCAGTCCTGACTCGCTCAGAATCTACTGCGAACACTCAGCAGTTCTTCTGCATTGTGCTGCCGTTATTGTTGTTGCCACAAGGGTTATTATTAGAAACCCAAGCCACACTAATGACCCCAAACCTGGTGATGAGGTGCCTATGAACTGCCGTGCGTGGGGATTGCACCATCGGCTCAGGAGGCAGCTTTGAAGGTTGCTCAAGTACTAGGGACCTTGCCATATCGCTCTCACCTAACGGAGAAGATAAAAAGTGCATTAGCAGCTAGATAAGGAGTATCCGCATGTCACAGTCACTCCCCTGCTCACACTCAAGCAAGACATCCCTTCCTCAGCCGGGCTCTCAACGCATAACCATGGTGTCTGATAAGGGGCACTGGGATGGCTGGCAGCAGCACTCCTGCAAAGGCATCGCGGTTGCTTTTCTCCTGGATTTGGCCTGTTCCCAGGCTCGAAGCAGCAACGCGCTTGTCTGCATATCATGTTCCCATTATTTTGTCTATGGTTTTCAGGGCAGGATGTCTCTTAATCTGCATCTAAACAATTCAAAGCTGCTGGCACCCAGTAATGATGTTCTCAATGCAGCTTTGGAAGAGGAGATCAGCGCTGGGATAACGGTGGCCTCCCTACTGTTGTTTTCCTTAATTCTCTCTGTTATTCTCAGCCACCCCTGGCTGGGCTGGTGACAGTAGAAACACTCAGGCATTTCAAGTCTCCTCGTTTGCTTTTACTTCCTTCAAAATCCACATCAGTCCTGCGCAAAACGTAAGAGCAAATGAAATAATGGGGAACAGAGTGTCCCAAGGGCAGCAGGACTCATGTCTATGATAAAGATCTCCCAGCTTTGTGGCACAAGAGGACCACATGCTGTCTGAGATGGGGAATGAATCCCCCCAGCCTGTTCCATGACAGTGGCCTTTTCCTGCTCCTGACCCTTTCCTAGAAGCAGCCGTGCCTCTGAGCACAGCGGTGCGCTGGTGAAGATTACTGCGAGGGCACCACTAGCCTGCACTAATACTGCAGTCTGGGGTTTTTAAAAAGTTTTTTCAGAAAAGGAAGCAATTCTAATATATTACTTTTATCGGCATTGTGCGGGGACCATGGAGAAGCCCTAAGCCCTTCCTGGTGCTGCTTGTGGTCTGTTAATTCAGCCTGTCAGGCACGTGAGGGTACGGGGTGGGGGGCAGCTCTGAAGTCGGGAAGCGGTTCGGAGCCGGCGAGCGGCTGTGTCATTGCTGCGAAGGTTGTGACTCACTCGCGGGGTTTCTCCTCGGAGCCGGTGCGGCCGGCGCCCTGCTGGGGAGGTGCTGTACCTGGTGTAGTGCTGCACGAGGAGTTAACAGAAACGCACGCTTTATACGTGTTTTCATGGCGTCGCGGTTCCGTGCAGCGTTTTTGAAATGAGAAATGCTCTCGCAGCGCAAAGCTTATGGATTAAGTCAGAAAACCACAAGATGCTGAGGTGGTGAATGTAGTAAGGTAGTACGTGTTGTGGAATAGACTGGGAAGTAAAAGATAAACACCAAAAGGTACTCAAAGTTGTTTCATTTTATTGAATCCTATAAACTATATTTTAAATTAGAGTGAGGAAGATTGGGATAACAGAAAAGATTTTTAAGGAGTGGATTGTGTGGAGAAGATTGAGACTGCTTTCTGCAATGGGGGGATGTGTTATTTGGGACATGAAGGACATATGCAAAGGAACTGAGTGAGCACCATAGCGGGAAGCTTGTCTGTCATTGTGGCCTCTACGCAGGAGGGCTGGGATCAAAGGTAACCCTTGCTTTTCAAAGAACGTTTGTGCAGACTGACAGAATGGGGTTTAGAGTGAACGTGAGGTGATGAACTGCTTCTTCCAAAATCCGTGGGGTTGTCTGTCTCCATAGGCACTGCACTTGACTCATCTGAACACTTCGTGGACTGAGCTGAGCCTGACCTGTTCAGCTCTTCTGTTAAGACAGGACCTGCCCCACAGAAAATGTCACTGTGTAGATAATTTGCTAGAGTAGACTTGAGGTCTGTGATGTGTGGTTTTCTTTTATAAAAGAATAAGCAACATCACATTTCTTTAAAGGCTGCAGGGTGAGATTGAGAGATGTGATAGTTGTGGGTAAACTGATTTACAATAACCTCTTCCTTTAGAAACCGTAGCTTATGATTTCCTTGCACATTGTTAGGTGCTGAGAGAGCTTGTAATTGAAAATTACAGTTCTGGGAGATAAGGATCCAATGGTTTGGGATGCATGAAGTTCCCGTTTGTAGGAGTAGAATGCATAGCAAAAATACTGGTTTTGGGAAAGGCTGTGGTGGTAATAAGTACAAATTTACTTTATCTAGAGCAATGTATTGTTAGAAATTACTCTGTCTTTAACAATCCTACAGGCTGCTTACACAGCCTGATTCCTTATGCTAGTTATGCTGCTGTTTGTAGTAACAAGAAAAAGGCTGGGATCATCTGAACCAGGTACCTAGGGAAATCAAATCACATGTGTCTGCTTAAAACATTTCCAGATTTGGGAGTGTTACATGAGAGCACATACTTGATCTTTGGGACAGGCTTGCTAGATACGGAGTTACTCCTCCCTTATTGTTCTTGAATTGTTTGTTACCTGGGCTTATTCTTCACCAGTTACTTCAGCTGCTCGCGCAGGCTCAGTGCTTTCATTCAAACTCAGGAGACTGCACAGGAGGATCACGTCAATAGGGGATGTCCCTGGAGGGGAGGAGAGACTCATAAGATCTATACCTCTTAGAATCTAGCATAATAATGTAAGACGGTTAGGAGTTCAGGATTTTCCCATTTAATTTTCGAACATTCTTGGCTTATATTCATACCCCTTCGGTACACTGTTCAGCTGTTTTATTGGTAGTTACTAGCTTTCTTCAACAAGTGTCTACAGCTTTATTTTCACTGTAGTACCTAGTTTGTTTTACTCTACTCAAACTAGGTCACATTGAGTAGGGTGGTTGCATTGCCTCGAGCACACAGATTTGATTAGTAATTCATAAATAGTGTGAAGTGAAAGCTGTAGCTGAACCCCAGCTGTATTCAATGTTCAGTCTTTAAGTATCTTAAGCTCCTTCAATGGCTTGATAATCTGCAGGAGTTGCATTTGGGCAGTGCTTCAGTTCATGGCGTGGCACTCTTGTGTGCTTGAGGAGGTATGGGCATTTGACTAAAACTGAGAACCAAATGCCTCCTTGCTCACTGAATCTGAATGTGACTACTAGGATCTTTCTATATAGTGATCTATACAATGAACGCAGTGTATGTACTATTTGAAAAAGAGAGAGGCAGTTAGGGCAGGTTGTGTCAAATTTCTGTTCTGGCAGGCAGAGTTTGGCTTAGGGACTGTTATGTCAATATAAAACTATTGCACTACTGTACACATAGCTGAAAGCTTCATCTTACAAGAAATACTGATGTTAGATTTAGCTCAATGAGGGCCTGAATTTCCTGAACACTGAATATTCATACTCAGTATGTGATTTCTTTAACATTAATCAAAACCAAATTCTCATCAGTCAAAGAAATCTTATCTTTAGGTTCTTAGGTTTGGTGCGAAGGGGGTGGGATGGGCTTAAAGGCTTTTTAGCTACAAATTTCACATTTAAGACTCACAGTTCCCAGCTTCTCCTGTCTGATACATAGGTTAGAATGGTGGTTATTTTTTTTTCCCACAAAAGAAAACAAACAAACAACCAACCTTTGTCAGGTCATAAAAGAAAGTCAGCAGTGTTAAGTTCCCTTTCTGCTAGGTTTTCTGTCAACCTGTAAGAAAATCTTACCCGAGTCCCAAGCAGTTTATAGCATTCTCTGAAATGAGATGTTAGTTAATAGGTAATTGCATTGCCTGTGTTAGACTTGGTGGAATTTCCTGGTTGGGTGATAGACCAGTGAATGACTGATACAGCCTCCACTATCCTTGGCAAAAAAACTAGGTGTTTGGAGCAAAGTTGAGGAGAAATCATTGGTTGGTCTTTACAGTTTAATGTGTAACTGCTCTACGCATAAGTGCACTTGGCAGCGCTGAAAAGCCTCTGCATGATTTTAAAAAGGCCAAATGTTGTGGTTTAACCCTAGCCATCAACAAAGCCCCATGGAGCTGCTTGCTTACTCTTCCCCGGTGGGATGAGATTAAGAATCAAAAGGGTAAAAGTGAGAAAACTCATGGGTTGAGATAAAGACAGTTTAATAGGTAAAGCAAAAGCCACACATGCAAGCAAAGCAAAATAAGGAATTAATTCACTATTTCCCATCAGCAGCCATCTCCAGAAAAGCAGGGCTCCATCACATGTAACAGTAAAATTGGGAAGACAAAATGCCATAATTCTGAATGTGTGTGTCCGTCCCCCTTTCCTTTTTCCCCCAGCTGTATATGCTGAGCATGACATTATATGGTATGCAGTACCCCTTTGTGGGGTCAGCTGTCCTGGCTATGCCCCCTCCCAACTTGTTTGGCACCCCCAGCCTATGCGCTGGTGGGGTGGTGTGAGAAGCAGGAAAGGCCTTGGCTCTGTGTAAGTGCTGCTCAGCAATAACTAACATATCCCTGTATTATCAACACTCTTTTCAGTACAAATCTAAAAGATAGTCCCATACTAGCTACTATGAAGAAAATTAGCTCTATCCCAGCCAAAGCCAGCACGTCAAGGTAGGGTTGTGGTAGGGAGCTAGATGATGTTGCAGCAGCAAGGTCCACCAGTTTTCTACTGTGTTGTGTGTGATATCCTTGTTATGAAAATATTATTTGAATGCAGTGATGTTTTTATTTTTCACCAGTTAAGAATTTTTTAAATGTAAGTGGAGAAATTGGAAATATTGCCCAAAGGAAAGCTTCACATGAAAAAAATCTTTGTTACTCGGTTTCTCCTGGAAGAGTAAGGAAAAAATTTGCTAGAGGATTTGCTTTTAATATGCTTCTGACAAAGAATACAAGCTCTAAGAAAAAACATTGCTTATTGTTTCCATACTGTACTTAATACTTTTTGTATTCAGCAAGAAGAGCGAGTAACAAACTGAAAAGCAAAAGGAAGAGCAAGGTAAGTTTTAAAATTATTAAGTGATGTGCAGTGGTTTATTTGGAAAATGCCATGTATTTGGGGAGGAACAGCTGACAAGTATAGATAGCTTATGAGAGGGAACAAAGAAGAAACCTGTATCAAGTATGAGGAAGATGGAAGACATTAATAGTGACATTTTAAAGTGAGAAATACAAGATTTAAAATTATTAGAAATGTTTATAACATGGTTTCTAAAAAAATAATTACACAAACATGAAGGATTACATACTGTGGGGGAGAAAGAAATGCATTGTTAAATGATAGCAGTCTGAATTTGGCAGTTAAAATATTTGTATGTACTTAGTTCATAACTGTTCATAACCCAGTTCAGCAGCCCTAGATTTGGAGAGGCCTGCACACCCTCAGTACTGTCAGGAATATTTATCATAGAATCATAGAATGTTCTGGGTTGGAAGGGACCTTTAAAGATCATCTAGTTCCAACCCCCCTGCCATGGGCAGGATATGCATTCACTAGATCAGGTTGCTCAAAGCCCTGACCAACCCGACGTTTAACACTGACAGAGCTTCCCTGACTGCTCTGGGCAGCCTGTTCCAGTGTCTCCCTGCCCTCACCACAGAAGATTTCTTCCTTACATCCAATCAAAATCTACCCTTCTTTAGTTTAAAACCATTGCCACTTGTCCTGAACTACAGACCCTGGTAAAAAGTCTCTCTCTTAAAAGCTCGCTTTATGTATTGAATGGGCCCCAATGAGGTGTCCCTGGAGCCTTCTCCAGTCTGAACAACCCCAACTCTCTCAGCCTTTCTTCACAGGAGAGGAGTTTCATGCCTCTGATCATTTTTATGGCCCTCCTCAGGACCCACTGTAACGTGGCCATGTCTGTCTTGTATTGGGGGCCCCAGATCTGGATGGGGTACTCCCGGTGGGAGTCTCATGAGAGCAGAGTAAAGGGGGAGAATTGCCTCCCTGGACTTGCTGGCCACGTTTCTTTTGATGCAGCCCAGGATATGTTGGCTTTCTGGGCTGCAAGTGCACATTGCCAACTCCTGTCTAATTTTTCATCCACCGGTACCCCGAGACCTTCTCAGCAGGGCTGCTCTCAATCCATTCATCTCCCAGACTGTATTGGTATTGGATATTGCCCTGGTCCGTGTCCAGGAACTTGCACTTGGTCTTGTTGAACTATATGAGTTTCCTTCCATCCATTTATTTCTATACATAAACTATTTGTTGTATTAGATACTGCTTTTGGTAAAAAGAAGGCTACGTTTAGTCCAATATAAAGAAGATTTACGGAACAGAACTTTCCTCTGAGGAATGTAGTTGTGTTATAGAAGGTATCGTGTTACTTGCGTGTCATCCAGCACAGGAAAGAGGGTAATGTACTTGTGAAAGCTTAGAAGGAGTTGTTATAAAAATAGTTTATTCAGGTTCTGTGAGCTAGTTCTCACTCCACCTTCCAGTTGTACTTTTCCTCTCTGTTGCTGGCTTATTGTATAGGTGTAGTGTTAGCACTGGATTCACATTTCTATACGCATAAAGAAACACAGTCCTGTTTCTTTAATCTGCCATCCTGATTTCAAAGCAAATGCCCAGGAAGAGTGTCCAGTGTGTTCCACTGGAATGAAATAGTGTACTTTACTTTCCACTCTGTTTTTCCTTCTCTAAGGCAGACTCAATCAGTGTTTATTTTCTGGCAGATCCCAGACACAGAACTTCATGTACTGGCACACAAACTTTGCTTTTTGCAGTTTTAAGAAGCTGGTTGTCTGCTTCTGTTTGGCTTTGTATTTTAACTAATGTTCAAGTTCTTTTGTTTGGTTAAGCAGTCCTAAACTCGTTAATCATAAAATGGAATAAAAGCTAGCAATAGCAATAACTCCTGTATCTTGGCTTTTTACTTCAAAAGACCATCAAAAGTGAAAGCATTTCACAGCTAGGCTGGAAGGAATGCGATTCACATAATCCCATCACTGTGAAGATTGGAAGCATAATAGTAATTAATTTTATTTGAAATTTAACTTTTCCTGTGACAGAGTAGGGAGGAGTAAAGAAATAGTTGCCAGTAGAAATTACTTTTTTGTCAAGTTTTATGCTAAATGGGCAGAAATTAATACAAGCATTAACTCTGTAGCCTGTTGGAAAGGCCTCATTTCACCATTTTCTGTTACTCTTTATGTATTTATTTTTGGTACGGCGCATCCCTAGGCCATCACCTAGGAAGGCCTTTGCTTTTGTGCCTATGTAGAATCCTAGGCTGTGCCAGTGAGGTGTAAATTGTAGGATGGGAGCCTAAACCAGTGGTAAGTTTTATCTTCCCTCTGTCACTCATTTCTCTCATTTTATCTCAGTGGACTTGTTCTAAGGATGTGTCAGTGGTAAGTGGGATGTGGACGTTGATTTATGGACCTCGTGACCCTACATACCTCAAAACTGTTTGAAGTGACTTCTTAATTGTATCTCACAGTGAGAGGAGCTAAGTACTTGCAACTCATTGACTGTAGTGTAGCCTGTCACATCTGTTACTTGGTGCTAATTGCATGCATGACTTTTACTGTGGATTTCTGAGACATTTGACAGAGAGCATGTTGATATTTTCATCTGTGAATTTAACACCTTTTTGTGACGTGACTTACTGAGATTCATTGTTAATTAGGGTTTTTTTGTTGTTGTGTTAGCTACTTCTTGAGATGGTGTTGGGTGCTTGGGGTTTTTTGGATGCTGATTTCTTTTTTCCAAGTTTTCTCGGATATTCTTTTGAAGTTTCAGAAATGTCATTAAAATTAAATGTATGAATATAATGAAAAGTAAGCCAGCTGCAGTGACTGTAAGAAAAGCTTTCTTAGTATTTCAGGCTGAATTAATGAAATATAATGCAGATTACTGGATAGTTTGGGATACTGAAAGAACTTTCAGTATAATTGATGCAGGAGAAATGCAGAGTCAAATAAAGGAAATTTGAATCATTTGTACTTGAACTATCATCTTTCTTATTTATAAAATAATATGTGAAAGTGTAGGACACCCCAACCTGAAAACTGCAATGAATCTAAAACATGCTAAACAATTAGATACTTGATGTTAGACAAAGTGGAATCTTAACAGTTCAGTGCTCACTTTATATTAATGTATTTGTATCAGCATGGTGTGAAATTTTAGGAGTGCCTGGATCTGTGAAGTTGCGCCTGCTCTTTTGTTCTTGCAGATGGTTAGACCATGCTTGCTGGAAGCAATAATACGAATATATTCATATATACGAAAATATATGGAAGTCCATAATACGCAGTATAACTCCAGCCATCTTTGGAAAATGGTGTCAAGACAGTCTCTAGTCTCCTGATTTTAATTAAGGAGTATTTTTAAATATATAAGTCACTTTTCATTCTAGACCTCTCTATTTTAGTGTTTTAGATACCTCAAAGTAATCCTGTCAGATTTTGAAACCCCTTGCAAACTCAAGAATAGAATAAATTCATAAACTAATTCTTAATTTTGCACAAGATTCTGTAGCTGTAGATATTTAGCTGCTGAGAAGCTCAGAAGTTTATACCATCAGATCTTTAAAAGACAAAATCTTAAGGTTAAGAAAAGTCCTGTAATCATCATCTTGTTGCTCGTGTAGTAAATCCTGATTAATATTAGCGAGTTTTGTTAAAAGTGGGTAGAGGAAAATAAATATATATGGTACATCGGCTATTCATTAAGTCAAATTGATTATGTTCCCTTTGACCTAGTGTAGTAGTTCATCTGCAAACATTCAAATTTACCAGTATTTTAAGGGGGAAAGTGTGGGGCTGATATAAAAGTAAAATGTAAAGTATGAAATTTTAGCCTGTGGTGGATTAATTACTAAGGAAGGTGAAAATCAACAAATTGTTCATTTTGTCTGAATGGATATTATGAAATGGAAATAAGTGATTTCCCACTTTATTTGTTCAAAGGAAGCAGATTTTATTTTAATTTTTCAGACTTTGCAGAGTATGATGCTTTGAGCTGAAGGTATTATTTCCTGTATAGATTGTTTTGGTTTCTGAGTCTTTAAAACCTTTCCAGTGTCCTCTTCATTTATACTTTTTAGGGGAACAACTCTTCACATTGTAGCCATCTGCATGTTACCCACCTGTGTGTACTTAAGTCGAATGTTACATGACCATAAATACCGTCTTGGCTTCCTGCATGCTGACTTACTGTACAGACCTGTCTTTAACCTCTTCCCCTGCCTTCCATATTGCTGGCTGTAGGGTGTGTCTACATGGTATACTGGATAAACTCCACAGAAATGATTCACTTTCTTTATTTCCTAGACAAATGAAAGAACAATGAGCCTAGTCACAGAGTTAACAGATGTGCTAGGCTACGTTATAGTCACTGAGTTGCAGGCACTTAGCACCTCTCACTGGAAGATACAGTTCAAAAGTCACCAAGTTAATGTGACCCCTCAAAATTGCAGTCTGAATTAGCAAACCTGAATCGGACTTTTGGAACAGATGCATCCTGCAGAGTATTGAGTAGTCTGTCCAAAGCTCAGTAGAAAAATCTTAAGCCTGATGGTAGCTCTGCAGAGGAAATGCATTGGGAACTTTCATTTCATTATGGGTTTAAGATAATCAAAGTGCAGGCTGTTATTGAAGACAGTTGTTCATTTAGTATATGACTGCATGGTCTGTTGCCATGAGGGTAGCAGGAACTTATGGCTAGAGGAGACTGATTGCACCTCTGGTAGTAACCTGTAAATCTAAACCTGCTGTGAAACTGCAGCTGAAGACAGTTCAACTGTGTGAAGTTCAGTATTTGGCTCCTTTTCCGGATCCGTCCCCCAGTTTGCACAGTTCTGTGAACTGGTATGCAGCTCTTTTAAAAGGAAGGAAGAGGGGCCAGGAGAGGTGATAAGACATTGTGTGTGCTCAGCAGAGGGTGGTTATTTTGTTGGCATACATAAGTTTCAGGACTCTCTAGTTCCTGCTCCGTGAACCAACTATTTGTAAGTACACCATGAAACTTTATACACTTGTTCTCTACAAGCCTGTCTTGCTGAACGCTGACAGGACAACTTTTAACAAATATCTTTATTTTGGCTATCACACTGGATACCTGAAGTCCATTTTGTGTGAATTTTGGAAACTCTGAAACTGCTTTAGTGAATTATGGTAAAGAAATGTTTCCTGCATATTTTTGAGACACATTTTTTGGGGAAAGTTCCCTTTTTTACCATGATTACTAATGAAAACAAGACTGTAGTTCAAGATAATATTGTGGTATGTATTCCCTCTGGCTTTGCTGATGGGCTTATTAAAGTCTTGTGCTTGTTGGTATGTTTTCATGCTGAATGCTTTGATACTTGCTCATAAACAAGGTATTGGTGATTTACTTTTAAAATTACAGTTTAAGCAGCTTAGTAAATAGATAGTTGTATTTCAGCAAGAAATTAATGTGAATGTTATTTTCTGATATTTTTGAAGGTTAAGGAATTTTGAATGTTTGTAAAACCTTTGTCACTTCACAGGCTCCCAAAATGCAGAAATTTGGGTCTGAGTTCAGGAGAGATGTTGTGTTCCCATTATCTGTATTTTGTTCAGAAGCATTTTGAAAACTGAAAACCAGAAAGTTTAAAAACTTATTTATCTGTAAGTGTTCTTTCATGAAATCTAGTGTTTTTCATTTTAGCAATTGCTGCTCTTTGTGTTTTCAGATTGTCAGGTCTCAATACTAAAAAATGAGGTAGATGGAAAAGGTGGAAGAAATGGTTTGCGCAAGTTGGCTTACATAAATGTGCATTTTAATTTTTCCAGTACATAGGCAGACCTTTCTGTGATGTTCAGTTCTGTATTTTTCTCTCAGTGGATTAGGGTTTTTTCTTTGTCTTCTGTTCCCTCTATCTTGTCTATGCTGGTGGTATTTCTCCAGAGTATGATCTCTGACCTTGCATGTCCCCTCTTCATGGGAACTGTTCTTCTGTTTCTGCTCTTTGTTTTCACCTGTAGTAAATCTATTGTTCAAAGCTGTTCCTCTTTGACAAGCTGATCTTCTCCGTTTTGTTGTTGGGGATGCATAATTCCACAGTTAACATCCTTATGTGAAGGGTTAATATTCCACCAGAACCTGTGGAAAAAAATTAGCAAATCTTGACTGTTGTCTGCAGCTTTCTTCTGCTTCGTGCTTTACATTTGTCTGATTTATATTGTCCAGTGCAGCTGCATCTTTATTATTTGTTTCTTCGGCAAGTTAAATGAGATCATAGGTCATTCAAAAGTATCTTCTATTAAGATTCCTTAAAGGAATCCTTGTGTATTTCTTCCTCAGTCTCTGAGTCCTGATATCTTTTTCTTCCTCCTTTGCCAATATGCTTTTACAGGTATTTTTACAGCCATATGAATCTTGAGGTAAACAATTTTGTTTTGTATGATACAAGTATGTACTTCATATTTCTGTGGCTGTTGGCAATTCATACTTGTTGGCAGGTTACTGCAATGTCTCTGAAGAATCCATGCCACATAGGTATTAATTTGACTTTGTATACTTGACTGGAAAAAAATCTATTAACGCTAAGAGACAAGATAAAGTCAAGTCAAAAATGTTTGAATACAACAGCTCTCCAGATCTCTGAAAGTAGTGATGAAAGTAGTGATGATGTTACGAAATGTATCTTGGGTGAGAGAAATGCAGTCAGCAGTAAACAGCTTCAGTATCAGCTGCAAATATTTAGAGATACCCGCACATCCTTCAGCACTGTGTACAAAACTAGGTAGTTAATGAGTCAAAAATTGTGTGCCTGTAGGTGTAAAACAGGCATAGGGACAGCTGTGGTATATCATCCATAAGCATAGACTGCTTATGCCATCTCTAGACTCCTACAAGTGAGAACCGCTTTATTGTCTTGACTTGTTACTGGGTTTCTTTCACTTGAAGACGTATTTGTTAACTTAATTACTGATTTGATTTTACTTTGGCATTGTAAAAGAGTGCTTTTTTTGAATACATGGGCAGTGAAGGCAGTAGTTCTTAATTTTTTATAGAAAGCATTAATTTCTGTGCTTATGGATATATAATAGCAGTGATGCATTTTTAAATTTCCTTGTAATATATTGTGCTTGCAAAATGAGAATTGCTTTCTCTGTTAGTCTCCTACACTAAATTAATGCTTTAATTAGTGACAAAAGGCAAAGCTTGGTGAAATTTCATGGTAGAGATGAGGATGATACATCTTTACAGTGAGGTTTGTGATAGCGCAGCATGAGAAAGTAGGTGCAGTCACCTAGTCATCTGTATTCAACTATTTATTTCTGAGCAGGATAATCAGCAGGACATGTTTAGTGCTGTCCCTCCTGCAGCTCCTCCATCCCATGTCTTCCTATCCAACCCTACTTTCCCACAACTCTCCTTTTCCTTCAGTGTCAGGCACAGGTCTCATTTTCATTTACAGCAACCCAACCATCACCCTGTCTTGTGCTGGAGCTGTCAGCTGGCAAGGCAGAGACTGCAACCTGAAAAACTTGGGACAGGTGGAAGAATGAGAAGATCTCCTCATGCTGGAAGTAGCTCATTGCAGCCGGGGTAGTGGGCATTCTGCAGTACCACAGCGTGGGGCTTTTTTGCTTTGAAAATGCCTTCTGAGCCTTCTCATGCATAAGGAAATACATCATTGGGTTAACTTGGGAGATTTCTTCTGTGAAACCAGTTATCAGAAAGCTAATTATCAGTTGGTAGTCTATTATTATTACAGATAAGATATACTTTGTTACTCTATTAGTTATCACTTCTCCTAATATTCTGATATGCCTCCCCATTTGTAATCATATATTTGAAAAACATTTTTAAAGTGTGAATCTCCTTTTTCATTTTAAATAATGGATTAGGTTTGTTGTTTTCCATCGGCTGAACTTCCTGCATAACTTTTTTTAATATGCTGATCCCCAAGTGAAACATCTACCTGCAATATCACCTGCTAAGCCTGGGTTTTGGAGTTGTTTGGTCTTTTTTTTTCTGTTTCAGAAAAGTCAAGAAATGTCTACCAATTTAAAATACCTTTCCTTGGGCATCCTGGTTTTCCAAACCACAAGTTTAGTCTTGACCATGCGTTATTCTCGGACACTGAAAGAAGAAGGACCTCGTTACTTATCCTCTACTGCAGTCGTTATTGCTGAACTTCTGAAGATTTTGGCCTGCGTTCTATTGGTCTACAAAGACAGCAGTATGTGTCAAATCTTGCACCAAGTAATTTTCCTAATCAATATGCTGTATTGTAGTGGGAACTGCAAAGCAGCCATGTGAGTACAGGCATACAACAAAGCTTTTTCCTTCTTCTCATGTAAGAAATAGTCTCGGAAGGACACTAATCATACTTCACTCCTCAACACACGATACAAGATATTGCGCATTTGTTGAAGAGAGTTCTCTTTAAAGAATGGGGATACTGAGGAATGCAAGAATAAATTTTCTACTAACAGTCTGAAGCTTGTGTTTGCTCAGGCATTTTAAGGAATTTATATGTAGAAGTAGGAAAAAACCGAAAAGCCTTTAAGTGTCCAAAGCATGAATGATAATTTAGAAGACTGTAATAAACAGCAGATGTAGAAGTGAGGAATTGGTTTCATTATTACAGGAAGAAGCACAGTTTTAAGCTCAAAAAAAAGTATAATCAGATTTACTTTAGTTCTGATTTTGTAAATTTTATACTGAATTTATCCAGTTCCTTGACATATAGGTTTGATCTTCAACAGCTTAAAAATGTCATTGTATATCATAAATATTGATGACTCTGTAGGCTCTAAATGTGCACTTTTTAGGTGATGCTCTTTAATGTATCATCTTCAAATATTGATTTCTTTCAATAAATTTTACCTAAATTATTTTGAATAATTGTTCTATTTCTGATATTTCAGGCTATAGGAAGACACTTTGCAGCCTTTTTTTCCTTGCATATATGAGGCTCATGAAGGTCTTGATTGGTAGCAGTGATAGCTGTAAAAAGGGGGCAACAATCTTTAAGAACAGAACATTGCTATCTCCTCCTTTTTTCCTTTTTTTTTTTTTTTTTTTTTTTTATTCTTCCCTCTCCCTTTAGTGAATGTCTATTTCTTTTATTGTTTCTTTGGGTAGAGTGCAATTTACGGACTCTGAACAGAGTGCTACATGATGAAATCCTTAATAAGCCCATGGAAACTCTTAAACTTGCTATTCCTTCAGGAATTTATACTCTTCAAAATAACTTGCTGTATGTAGCATTGTCAAACCTAGATGCAGCCACATACCAGGTACTGTGCATTTGAATTTCTCTGTAAGTTTCAAATAAACCCTATGAATTATGTGGTAGTAACTGTTTCTGGATTCTTCTAGGTTACATATCAACTGAAAATTCTTACCACAGCATTGTTTTCTGTGTCCATGTTGAGCAAGAAACTGGGTGTGTACCAGTGGCTTTCATTAGTAATATTGATGACAGGAGTGGCATTTGTGCAGGTAAATATTTAACAGGTAGTTTGTGTTTGGTTAATGTGTTTACTCAAGGAACATGGATTTCTGTACTGATTATACAGCTTTCAGATTGTACCAGCTGTACACGAGCACCAGCATATGGTCAGGAACTATGAAGCACAACCGGACAGGGCTAGAGGACACCAGAAATGGCTCAAAGGCAGAAGATGACACCTCTTTTGTGCCCCAGTGCTCTACTGTAGAATGTGACAGGGCCTGTGGAGCAACCTGCAAGTAACAGCAATAGCGGTATTTATTAGCACACTTCTTCAGACATCAGGGATCTATAGGTGTTCTGTGCCAGCACAGTCCTGCTGCTCTTCTTGTGATATGGTTGCAGCATGGCAAATTTACTTAAAACTTTTTCAGGAGGCAAACTTGGCCTCTGTTCTAAATAGTGCAGATACAGGAGTTTGTAGTTTTCAGAAGTTAGGATCATGAGATAAGAGATTATTCTAAGAATTTTTAGCAGATTTTAGTACATCTTAGAAATTTTTATTTTAGAACTTAAGGATTTTAGGGTTCATAGAATTTTAATATTTAAAAATGAGAGCAAAACATTCTGGCAGTAATCAACAGACTCTTCAGTATGCTTTTGTCTGTCGCATTGCATTTATTTTGTTAGTGTTAGATATACTGCAGGATTTAGCTTCATAAATTTCAGCTTGTTTTAGTTGTCTGCATAATCACCGAAGAGGGGCACATGCCAGAGAAAATCCCATCTTAAAGACAGCTGGTGTTGATGTAAGTGGTTTTCTAACTGTGCTTGTACTTGTAAGGTAACCAACTGTCAGGTGTAAAAAGTCAGTAACTGAGAATGGCCATGATAAGTCATGCTGGGATTCAGAAACAGTTCCAGCTTATAAAACATAAATCCTGGACCTGCTTAAGTTGATAGGTATCCTCCCAGTTCAGGCACAATTTTAATCCTTACAAATATGTAGCAAGAACATTTGCAGTTTTTAAAGTATTTACGGTGCAAAATAAAAAACTTTACAAGCATGTAATTGTCTTTAGTAATTTACTGTTGCTAGAAAAGAAATGTGCATTTTATAGATGTTCATGACTTGATTTTATCAGTGAATTTTGTGTAACTGCTTTTACATCCAGTGGCCTTCAGACTCTCAAGCAACAGCTGCTAAGGAACATTCAACAGGATCTCAGTTTGTAGGCCTGGTCGCAGTTCTGATAGCGTGCTTTTCTAGTGGATTTGCTGGGGTATATTTTGAGAAAATTTTAAAGGAAACTAAGCAGTCTGTGTGGATCAGAAACATTCAGCTTGGTAAGTTTAATATTAGTCATCTCTTAGAGATATTTTTGAAGAATTAAGATAAATGTGCAAAATATATCTATAAAAAGATTAAAAAATATTACCAATGTTTTAGTATTCTGCGTAAATGTACTTTTAAAACCAAGAGTATAAAATCTGCTAGGTAGAATTTTAGCAGTTGCTTTCTGATCTCAGCCTAGTTCTTGATTTAACTTAAACAGTGTCTGTTAAGTTTGTACACAATCTGTTGATCAAATTTGTTTTTAGGATTTTCTAAAGAGCGTTACCTTATGCAGGATTCTGTGTATCCTCAGTGTTTACAAATTATTGTCTTTTGCACTAATTCATAAGATCTGATAAATAAAATGGTATTTCCTTTTCCTTTTTTCCCCTCTTTTTTTAGAAAATACAGGAACCTTAAAATATGTTTCTAAGTCAGTATCTTGAGATGTTTTAAAATTAACTTTTTTTCTCTTGTGTCTGGATAGGCAGTTTTTATTGGTTGGCACTTTTAATACAAAAAAACCCTGCTTTGTTCGTGAATAAGGTTGAGATAATTAATATTTATTATTTCAGTACAAAGGTCAGTTTGTTTTAGTTGTCTGTATAACCACTGGAGAGAGGCATATGCAAAAACCAGTTCATCTTAACTATGATAATGCCCTTACCTATTACGCACCTATCCGTAAGAGAATACCTTCTATTTCCAAAGTAGTTCTGGGTCTTCTAGACTTTAGGTATTGATGGTGACAGAGTTGATCCATTTCCCTGAATGAGTTTTCCCTTGCCTCAAAGCAATCTTGTCCAGTTTATAGGGTTGGAAATGTGACATCAGCAATATCTTTCTGTTCCAGTTTTGCAACAGAAACAAAACTTATTGTTGGAGTTGCCCTTCATTCTCTAAAGGGATCCTTCTAGTCTTCGCATGTAGACAATAATTATTTATTGCATATTTCAATAAATGCTTTCATCAGAATTTGAACCTTCTGGCACCTTAGAACAGATTCTTGATCAAATCTACAGTATTGTAGAATTAAGTCATGAGGATGATTTCGGGGCTGTGGACTGAGTCCACATAGAATTTTATTACATAGAATGTAATGAAGTCCCATAAAAACAAGAGATGTTGGTTTTTTATAATTAGTTAGTTGGTCAAAAATTGGTATGGTCAAAAATGTCTGAAGACAAGCAATTTTTTTTCCTTTCTTTCCCTGTTGGTGTGTTTTAATTAGAAATGGTTTCAGTTAAAAATGCAGAACTGCATTTGGTTGTATTTTAATATTTTTACATGTCCATAATGTTTTGAAACTTGAGGACAGAGAAGGAGATCAAAACCCGTACTCACTATCTGCTAGTAATTATTGAAATTTTGTATATTAAAACTAAGTTTTCTTGAACAAGGTGAAGGGGATACAACAGGAAAGGTTATGTCGGGGAAATTTGGAGGCAGAGAAGGGTGGTTAGTTGGGGCTGGATCCAAAATTTAAGGTAAGATTTTGTGCTCTGGTTAGAGCTACAATGTAAAATCCATTGCCAAGGAAAGCTGGTTATTATTACTCTCAATTTCCATACTAGAAGCACTTTGGTGGGCAATGATGCAGATATCTGAAACAATTTCCAGTTAAACACTCATAATTTTTGAAAAATCAATGATCACTTCCAAAGCATTCTTTAGATTTTTCTACATTGTGCAAAAGAATGTATGAAAACGAATGATTTTGCTTGTTTGATAGTTGGCTTGATCATATATTGAATATTCCAGTAATTGCTTTGTGAAAACAATGAGATCAGTATAGCCTACATCTAAACACAAGCTGTTCAAGGTAATGAATGACTAGGACTGTGATATATGAAGACATAGATGTCTGATAACAGTAGTGAGAATCACTACTGATTTATTAATTTATTTAATGAATCAATACTGATTTATTAAATCACCTGGTTTATTCATTTATTTATTTATTGTCAGTGAGCTTAATTTGCCTCTATACAAAAAATCAGTAGAGTATGTTTTCAGTTCAAAAATGAAGTCAATTTTTTCATATTTCTTAGAGGGTTTCCTGATACAGCTTTTGGAAAATATTTAAAACATAAAATCACAATTTCAAAAATACATTAGTGTATCCTTTCTGCAAGTGCAAGATAGTTGCCCACATTGTATCATTCAGGAGCAAGTCAGTCATAATCAAGAGCTTTGAAATAGAGCTTTTCTTAAAACACAGACAACAAAAACTGTATATCCAACCTGATTTTCATTGTCATACCCATAGAGAATTATTAGAGCTGTAGAAAAAAAATGGAAATTATATTTGAATAATTGTTGAAAAATCAGTTTTAAATGCATACTAGTATCATATTAGGGATGTATGAATAGTTGATTTTATTTATTTATTTTAGCAGATCAATTGGAAAATAGAAGTAATTGATTTAATTTGAATGAAACCTTTTTGTCTACAAAAAGAATTCTTTCTTGTCAAACAGAAGGTTTTATTTTGTTCAAAACAAAGCCACTCTTTTCAGATGCAAAGAAATGTGGTGAAAATACAGGTAATCTTTTTATAGAAAAGGAATGGAAAAAATGTTTCCCCCTTTCCTGCTCAGGACTGGAGCCTGCATGAGTCACAGAGGAGGTGCTTGCGTTACTTTCATGCCTGAAGGGGGTGAGGAAAAGTTTCCCATATGATAGAAGAACACTATACTCACCGAATCCTGAACTCGTTAATCTCATGTCATTTTCTTTTGACATTAAGTCTCTACTAGTAAACATTCATTGGAATTGAGACTGGTTCAGAAGAATCCCACTTCTAAGATCCTTGTCTGAATTGTCAAACTGCCAAGTTCTGCTGTTGCTATGTCAGAGACCAGTTCCTCCACTGAATGTTGTCCCTGTTTTCCTGTCCAGGTTATAGTGTGAGTTCAGCCTTCAGTCACGACTAGTTTCAGGAGGATTAAAATTGTGTTTAAGTGAACTTTGCTGTATGCCATAAACAAAAATCACCCCATCCCAGTAGAAAGCAATGGAACATCAGTATGTAAGAATATCCTAACAGAAACAGCCAAAACTTGTTATAAATATGGAAAAGGACTTTTAAAAGAGAATATCTGTCTGAACTGATTTGCATTTGAACATGGTAGTATTGCAAGTGGCAGTCCTATTTTAAAATCAGAAATATGTGAGCAGTCCTGGAGGACAAGGAACCTGTTTGCAAATTTTTCACCTGAAGTTTTTAAATCAATCTTGTACTTTCAGGATTTTTTGGTAGCATATTTGGACTGATGGGTGTATACATTTATGATGGAGAACAACTGTCAAAGAATGGATTTTTTCAAGGATACAATAAACTTACTTGGGTAGTTGTTGTTCTGCAGGTGAGATACCTTGTGTCACGTGTTTCTGTGAAGGCACTTGGGATTTACTCTTCTGTAAATGACTGGGGAAACTAATGGGTGTCATTGAAGCTACTGAGAATTCTATAGCCAAAAGTGTGATCTATCGCTATCAGAGTAAACATCTAAATAAAAATCTGCGAAGTATATAGCAAGTATATGACTAAGTATTGGGCAACATAAAAGCATGTAAGCATTATTTATTTTGCAATGCTAAAAAAAAAATATATATCTATGTACTTCCTCCTGTGGCTAAAAATGTATAGTGCAAGCGTTGCCACTAATTTAATGATGGTAATATGATCAGCAATTTCTTTAATGAGGAAAGAACAATAACTCCAATATTATGTTCAACAGTACATATCCATAACAAAAAAAAAATAATAAATACAATGTTCCTAAACATAGACAAAAGCTTTTCTTAAAGCAAGAGCATGTTGTTAAAATAGACACACTCATTGGAATGACCAGGTTGCAAATCCAAACCTCAATATTTTTCAGGCACTTGGAGGGCTGGTAATTGCTGCTGTTATAAAATACGCGGACAACATTTTAAAGGGATTTGCAACTTCTCTCTCTATTATACTGTCAACGTTGATCTCCTATTTCTGGCTGCAAGATTTTGTCCCTACAAGGTAAGAATTACTTTGCATGTATGCTGAAATAAAAAAAAAAAAAAGTTGAAAACATAATGCTTACCAGATAAAACTGCAAAAGTAAATTAAAAAAAAAATCCAACATTCCAAGCAGCACTTTCAGAATGTTTAGATACAGCTTGCAGATAAAGGTTTAGTTTCATAACATACCATTTTTTCAGTATAGTTGGGCAAGATTAAGTTCTCTGTCAGGTACACACACACACGCACAGAGGTCAGGAATAACTGAATCTCATGTCCTGGCCTTTGATGAACCACTGACTCCCTGGCAGGCTGTTTTAGTTCGCTGCCCCTTTCTCTTCTTTCCCTCCCTGGCCGGTCTCCCTCCCTGTGCCCAGGGGACTGGCCTCTTGCCTCCTCCTCAGCCTCCTCGCAGACAGGGCTTCCACAAGCCATCGCATTGCAGGAGGAGTTATGGCTGAACCATGATAACAGCGGTAACATCTCTTTCTATACCAGTTTTCAACCAGTCCCAAAACATTCTCTAAAAGAGCTAGCGTCAGGACACCCAGAAGCCCGAAGGCAGAGCTTTCTTCTTAAGGCAATATTTATGAGTGAAACCGCTCATCCAAGGGAGAGAGAAAAATGCTTGCTGTGTGCTTCTAGGCGCAGCACACTGTGTCCTCATGTCCTGTGAATCGGATCTTAGTAGCACTGTGCGCTGCAGGTTTTGTTCTGGAATAGAGCTTGTCTTGGCAGTGCATGTTAATGTATGGATTATAGAGGTGAGATTCCAGCTTTCAGATACATTAATAGGATTCTGCTTAGAATCAGCCTACGCTCCTCACTTCTGTTACACGTACTTATAGCGTAAAAATATTTTGAAGAGTATTTTTATATTCCTCAATTTATTGAATTGAATACAATTATATATAAAAATTGTATCAGATACAAAAATTGTATCTGATACAAAGAAACATCTTTTAATCTAAAAGTAGTATATGCAATATTAGCAGGACTTTGCTTAAATGCTCAAAAAAAAGGAAGTGGAACAACTATTTAGGCTTAAGAAGTGGAAGACGATGTTAAATTATGAGTAGCCCCATACTTATCCTATTAAAACAAATTTATGAAGTAGTTGAAGAATTTCTGTATGCTGAAATGGAAAATTAATAAGTAACTTAACAGCTTCTGCAAACATGGTGAAAATGGAAACAGTGGTAAATAATTAAATGAGATGGAGCTAACTAGCAGCATGTAGAACTTGAAGCCATCTTATTTAATAGAACTTGATTAACTTGACTTAATCAATCTTTACTACCTTGCTTATGCCAACTGAATTTATTTGAACTGAAACTGCATAATTGTTTCTGTCACTTCAACAAACACTTTTGATTAGGATAATAGATGTAAAGTACTTAAGTTATTGAATGTGTTACAATGGATCGTGTCCAGAAATAGGCTGACTGTATTCTCTGAAGGATTATCCTGACATGCGCCACAGTTTTTTTAGCATTTGGTACAGAAGATCAAATTGTCAACATTGTCATGTCTTTATGACAAGGTTCTTTTTCTAAAATGTGTACTGATTGTCTGTTGGCTTTGGGTATTTTGTTTCAGACTTGTAACTATAAAAACAACTTGAAAGGCCCATATGTCACAATACAAAAGATGTCTGTATTATCTTTTCCTTACATAAATCTTTATGTATCTGCCAAAAATCAGATTATACTGACTTGCAAACTGGTTCTTGGGCAGCAGTAATTTGTTTTGACATAAGTTTTGGACTTCAAAGTGAACACAACTCCAACAATGTGATGCACGTAAGATGTTGAAAGTGGCTGGGTAACCACGGTAGTTGCATTTCTTTAGCTTCTGCTTGCATTTTGCACAAAGCTTTAGCTAAAGGAAAAAAAAAAAAAAGATTGATCTGATAACTTTTGACAATTATTCCATGAAACTATAATTTTAATTTTCAGAATAGGTCAGTATAATGATACAGTACTTTTGACTGTAAGTTTCTTATTTTGATTTCTTCCTGCATCCTTCTATAAAACATATACACAAATTATTTTGTTCTTCATAAATTGGATGAATATAGTTTATCTTTATGTGTTCCCAGAGGAAAAATTTCCTTTCTTTAATTGTATTACGTAAATAAAATTGCATCCACTAAAATAAGCTTTTTTTTTTTCCCCCCACCCCATCTCTATTCTATTCAGCGTCTTTTTCTTCGGAGCCGTCCTTGTAATAGCAGCTACCTTCCTATATGGTTATGATCCCAAACCTGCAGGAAATCCCATTAAGGCATAGCAGACTTCCTCATCAACCTGCTTCTCAAGATCATGCGTTGGGGGCCTTGCTAACAATGGCATGTGGACGGTGTCATTGTGCACTGCAAGGAAAGGATTACTACCCTGAACCTATTGAAGAAATGCTTATGAGTAGTTTTGAACAGCCAGAGGGGTTAAAGGTGGATGATACTGTCTGTAACTGACTTAAAAAAAAAAAAAAGGCGGGGAGTGCCCAGTGCAACTTGCTAATAAAAACTTGAAAGGAACAAAAAGTTTCCAAGAAACTGCAATTAGGAATGTTTACAGCTTTGACTGGTATTGCATCAAAAAAATTTACTGTATTGACTGCTGCAGAAGTATATCCTATGCACTCTTTAAAAGAGCACATGACAACATTGTCAGATTGTATGTTTTTGCAATTTGACTATATTTAATCTTAGTAAATATGTTTTTAACTGTCTATTTACATGAAGTCAGCTGAATACACATCGTAGTTCTGAAGTGATGGTTCTAATTATGTATTCCTTATTAAAACTGTGAAGATTGAAGTATGATAGAAAGACACTTTCACAATATCAAATATTTTTATATTTTGAGGGCTGTTTTAGTAACAGAAATCTGTTATTAAAGTATATTATAATTCTGTTGCTTATGTAAAACTGTTGTATGAATGTTAACGTTCTCACCTAAGTACACAAAGGGAGAAATTCAGAGTGAAAGCTGGAAATCTGTGTTGGTACTCCAACCTTCATCAGGATAGCCTGTAGTGTTCCAGCAGATACACTAACTGTGAACACAGGCTGGAGGTTGCTGCACTAACCTGCTACTAAGAGTAGGGTTATGATGGAGTGCTTGCTCAGATGTCATGTCCATTCTTTTTATTTTTATTGATTACAGATCAACTTTTTCATAGAACCCTTAAAGTAGTTTTTATGCTTTAGGTATCCTCTGAGTTTTTTTTTTAATCACTTTAAAAAAAAAAAAAAAAAAGAAGGAAAAAAAAAGCCCATAATAAACATTTTAAATGCATTACTGTTGTCTGTAACAGCTCCATCTGGAGCTATTATGGTATATCATCCGTATACTGTACTGTACTTTATTACAGAGGTGTTTTTTAAATAAGTGTTGTTTACTCATGAACTCTCCAAGGCTTTTTCAGTACATTTCTATGTAATGGCTTACTTAGAGATTGTTTTTTATTATTTTTACTGTTTTGTTCTGGGAGTCCTTGAGCCAACAGACCAAAATGTGTTCTCTGGAGCTATTCAGTCTAGTAGTGGAATTACTTTAATAGGAAACATAATGAAAAAGTAATTAATTGTGCAATAGGTAAATATAAAAGCATGCTGTTCTTCTGACTTAAACCAAAAAAAAAACCTACTTCACAAAGAAACCTAGATGCAATTAGAACTTTGATCAGTTAGACTGTAAAGAACACTTCACTTGTTGAAGTATTTGCATATAGGCAGAAACACCAAAAAAAGAAATGCCGGAACTTAAAAACAAAAAAAGCTGTCTTAAAAATCAGTTGTCTTCAGGGGACGTATTCACAACAGATATTAATTTAGAGTGACTTCTTATCCATGTGTTACACTTGTAAAGGTATACATTTATACAAAAACATATCGGTAGTCCCTTACCTGTAGAATGGCAAGTGGTAAAAATGTATGATTTTCTTTTTTTCCCCACCTTATACACTTTCTCACTTCTTTTCTGTGCTAGTGAACACGTTTTGAAGAGAGAAGTCGTTTAAAATGTTTACTAAAGTACCTCATCCTCTTTTCTGCATTTTAGTGGTGGATTGACAAGGAGAATCTGTAGGAGTGCTCTGAGATTTTTAGTGATGTAAGTGGAAAAGGAAAAATTCCGCTTATGTCAGCCAAATAAAAATAGTGTTTTCATTCTATTGGCAATGACAGGGATATCAATGTTTTGTTTATTTATTGTATCAGAGCAAGGCACTAAAGAAATTTCAGAGTTAACGCAAAGGGTTTGCTAAGCATTGTGAACTGTGAATCTATGCCAGCATGCCGTAATTGCAGAAGCTGTGCTACTTGCTAGTCAAAACGATCTTATACTACCCTAAATTGGCATTCTATGTTAATATTGAATGGTTTACCTATTACACTGAATGTGGCAAAATCTTTGAGAAATTACCTTTTGTCATTTCACCGCTGAAATACAACATGAGGTAAGACGTATGCTTGGAACAGCGGCTCGCAGCGTTGCTTAGTGTGGAACAGGGAGTGCATGACTGAAATGGTTGAGAAGTGTTGGTAGTAATACCTGAATTGGGGTTTAGCCTACACGATAACGCTTTGGATTCCGTGAATTCCAGTAGTGGAAATGTTCAGGTGATATAAATGGTTACTTCCTTGAGGAATTTCTCTAAAAAACATAAGCAGCAGGCTGAGAACACTTTAAAGCAGATTGTGCAGGAAGGGACCAAGTAGGCCAAATAGAACTCCAGCAATGTGCTGACTGTTCCATGTAACCCAGTTTTAATATATCTGGTGTGCCTGTCCATATTTGTTAATAAGGATTAGTTTAAAGGAAAGAACAGATGTGCTCTTTGCTTTTGAATAGGATGTCATACAGCTCTGGAAAACAATGTATCTACTATGCTAAGGAACAGTAACTCCTGTCCATAGAGCAGTGACTTGCTATTCCGTGCTTTCAGTTGACGGTTCCGTTAACATTTTTCCGTAGCAGGATAGAACTCTTTGTACACTGGTTGCTGTAAAGCAAATACAAGTTTGCATTTTTAGCTGTCTTTCTGTGGCCCTTGAACAGGCGAAGGAAAGATTCTTATCTGAAGCTCTCCAGGCTGAAAAGCATTATTCTAGACAGAGGGAAGACAGCATGCCTTTCTTAACACAAGGGATTTGAAGAGGGTTTACTGATTTTCAAAACCTTTGCAATCTGAGAGCGTATGCACATTTTCACACTGAGATACTTTTGTATCTGGATTTTAAAAAAAATTAAAAAACCCAAAAAACGTTTTAAGTCTATAACTCATTAACTAACCAAAGAAGCATAGCTAGCACAGAGCACTGGGGAGTAGGTATGCTATAGTGTGCTTTGAATTTGCCCAAAAGCAATCTGTAGGTGTCTAACTTTCCGAAAATAAACCTGTCTTTCTGAACTGTTTTTCTGACTTTTAGACAATGGATTCACTAGTTTAATTGTACATTTAGAAGGCTAACCTATACTTAGCAGAATTTTATTTAAATATTTATAAAGTTATAGCTAGATATTTATTTGCAATAACTTGAATTATGTGATATTTTTTTTTTGAGACCTGCATAATGGGAGTACTAGTATTTATTGAATACTAGGATATTTGATAGTTTTATTTGATGAATCTCTGGGATACATGGTAAATGGTCAAATAACAATAAACTTAGAACTATCTTCAAAGCAAAATAAATCAGTAGTTCAGTGGTGAAAAATTTGAGTCTAATAAAGAAAGAAACTTTTTTTTAAAACGCTGTATTTCTGTGCTATCCACAAGTGCCCAATAATCTTTTTTTCTCAAAGAATTCAGATAATTTTATAGTTCTATTCAACGTCTCTGTTTTAGATAAACTATAAAAAACCTTCCCTTTTTGTTTGCTTTAATAATGAGTAAATTAATGTTCTGGATCTGGCTTCTACAGGATAACACCTTGGGTTTTTTACTGTAACTTTTTTAGAAACTATTGTTTTACTTTTCCTCAAAAAAAAGTCTTATTTTGGTGGCATATACTTGTGTTGCAGTTATTCATAAAGTCCTCTCAGATTTTTAGACATACATAACTGTTCTGTGTTCCTAACTTATTTTTATGGCTGTAATTCAAAAGACTGTAATGGATTTTATTGAATTCTTTTAAAATTTATAAATGAAATGTGGCTTTTCTTCTGGTTTTCGTTGTCAGTAACTTCAATATTTTAGTATATTTCCTTATTGGTCTTGCATGTTCTGTTCTATTTAAGTAATCATCATTTTCCAGATTCAAAGTTGTTGCTCATTTTCCTCCTGGTGACAGTGTTTCTTGCTTCATATTATGAACAAGGGAAATTATTCATTGTTTTCTTCCCTGAAATCCGTTATGTGTAAGAATGAGATATTAAAAAACATTAAGGTTTTTTTTTTGTGTATTAGAAAGGTAATGTTTATCTATAACATGACATTATACCATATATATGTGGTAGTGTTTCATCACCTGTGGTGTTCAGGTATTGTAAGAAAAAAAGTCCAAGAAGTGTTTTTTCTTTGCCTTTGTTTTCACGTTGGTTTTTTTTTCATTTTTAATGCTGATTATTTTCCACAGGAAGTTACTAAAGAGTTCTGCTCTTTCCAGGTAAGCTCATTTTATGTTTTTATATATCTAGAATTAATATATTTTTACTGGAAAAAATGCAGGGGAAAATGCAACAAAATATATGGGATTAAATAGATGATATCTTCTGCTCTGGTTACTGTAAATCCAAATTTCTGTTCAATTGAGTTTATAACTTTTTCCAATTATTTCCTGCTAGCTGCATTTTTAACTCTTTCTAGAGGAAAAAAAAATAATCTGTCCTGAGGTGCCATTCCATGCTCATTTTTGAATGTCTGCTGCACATTTGCATCCAAAAGTAAACATGACATTTTTAACTCTTGTGTTCAACCTTCTGACTGTAATTAGCCATATTAATTTCATTAGCAATGTGTAGCTCAGTAAAAATTGCTTGTATGCATATGTTTATATTTGCAGCCATGAATAACACCTCTTTAGATTTTTAAAAGCTTGTCTTTATTGTCAGTATGTTTTAAATTTAATTTTAAGTATATGAACCCAAATCTAAATCATATATTCAAAAATTGTAGGAAAATTTTTGAAGTAGTCTGAGGATATTTTATATGTTGATGTTGTTATTTGTGTGTGATTACACTGAATACAGTTTTAATATATTGTGTTGCCAGGCAGTTTGGAGACAGGTTATTTTTTGTTGTAACAGTGCTGAACCATGGAATGCATCTTACATGAACTAATACAGTCTTTTTTTTAATCCATATTGAGGTAAAATATGGGGAGCGGAGGGTGGGGGTGGTTCTCCTGTTTGTGTAGATAATGTTGCTATAGTAATAAAGTAGTTAAAATTATGCAGTCTTTATTAAGGGTATGATACAAAACTGTTGGAGAGCTTTGTAAATGGAGAGGCTTGCCTTATGCATATTTTAGCAGAAATAAAAGTGTTTTAATTAATATTTATTATTTCAGAATGTAATTTTTTGGCATAGTTTTCTATAAAATCCAGAAGGCTATTGTAAGAAGTTTGTTAATAGTACCTTTTAACTTACAGCCTACTGAATTTTGCCACAAGTTTGATTTTGACTGAGACATGCTTCTTTTTGACCACTGTATTGTGACTTCTTGTGAATTGCATTTGAGCACTGTTTTGTGACTGTCTGTCTCTGCACACTTCTGGTCTGAAAACCCTGATCTCCTGGTTCAGGACAGTGGTTCCTGAACTGGGAGTGGCAGGGAAAGTCTGGCTATCAAGGACCAAGTTATATATGTATGGTGCGCAATTGTAAAGCACGGTGATCCTTTGTAGAAAAGTTTTGCCACAAGTCTGCCCCATTTTAAGTGTTTAATTTTGACAGTAGTGAACCATACAAAAATACCCTCTATAATACAACGCAATCTGTTGATTCATGTTACAGTTTAGAAGCTGATGTTTTGTATATTCATAATTTACAATATGTCAGAGACCTGAACGGAGTTCACAGGCAGATTGCTGTAGATGGTGGACAACATGTTTCCCTGTCCTTTCCAGAGATGTATATAATAGGATCAGGTTATTTCACCAGCTATGCACTGATAATTCTCAGGACATTTTATTTTTGTCAGTTCCTTTTGTCAGTTCCACTCTGATCTTAATGATCACATGCAGCATGATTTAAACTGAAACTTTTAGGCCATTAGGTGACAGAAATTAATTATTAATTAACTAACCAAAGTAGCATAGCTGGGACAGAGTACTGGGATGCAGGAGACTGGTCCTGGAATTTGCCCTGAAAGCAGTTTGTAGAACTCTTAACTGAAACCATCATCTATCTGTGCTTTGGAGTCAAGGGTTTCCTTTGGGGACATCGGAAGTACTCTGTTTTGATTCTGCTTCCAAAAAGATGGTAATGATCCTCTGCAGCTAGTGGGTAGTATTATGTATTTACTTTGTATAGAAGTTTGAACACTATGGGTATTTAGATGTAACAGCCAATTTTTGTTTCTCTTCTTCAGGAGATTAAAGGTCAGGAATTTGTCTCTCAGTTAAATAATGGCAGAGTGGATTATGTCAGGACTTAAGTAGGTAAGTAGAGTTTGATATTTGAAAACGTGTAGCTGGCTGAAATTCATGACAGCAAAAGCAAGTCATACTTATCTAGAGTTTAGTCTAAATTTACAAATTCTTAGCTTGAACTGTCTGCTCAGCCTACTGAGCAAACGGGGTGTTTAAGATGTATTTTTGGGGGGGATAATGACATCAGTAACAGGGGTTGGTCTAATATAAAGGTGTGGATAGAAAACTAGCTGTTTAGTCAGTCTAGTTACAAAATGTCTTTGCTGAGATGTAGTTGCGTTAACTTTTTACGTGAGTTTCTTACATGTCAGGTACATGTCTGTGTGCTGAGTTTCCCACCGAAGTGTAACATCACTCTCCCCAAGCAGACTGGAAGCCACGTCAGAGTTTTAGACCCCTCTCATTTTCAAGTAGAAGGGGTGAGAAACCCTGGCATAGAATTGTCATGTACTTGGCATAACTTAGTAAGACTTATAACAAATGACTGATAATAGCAGTGGCTGCAAACACCCTTTTTCCCCTGTGGGTAGCTGGGTAGATCCACACTTTGTATCATGAACTAGGGCCTTTGTCACACAGCGAGGCCAGAGTATGTCTGTTGGCCTGAGCAGGGCTGAGCCTCGTGAAATGCTGAATTCCTTAAAAGCTGCATTGTGAAGACATAAAAGGGTGCTTGGTCGTAAGGCTAATAGTTTAACTTTAGCCCACGTGATCTTACGCGGTGAGCGGCTGACACCCCTGTGTTGGCACAACGGTGTGCGTGGTGAGGGAGCCCCAGTGCAGGCCCGCACGTCAGGGCTGAGGTGCAGCCGCTGTTGGTTTGGACAGGGAAGATGTTAATGCATGGCTGAGATTTTGGGGGAGGCAGGAATGTGCAGTAAGGAGGCTGGAAGATAGAGGACAGAGTAAAAAAGAGCACAAGGGCTGGTATGTGGATATGGCCATGGAGAGCTGTGTCTGAGGTGGTGCATGGAGTAGCACTGGATGTGGACAGGTGTTGCTCCATCTAGTGCTGCCAGGTATCAGCAGTGAGTAAATGTTAACTGTAAGCCACATAACAATTTATAGCAGTTGTGCAGGTTTCTGAGATTTCACCACCAGTGGGTGCGATGCCTTGGCAGCGCCGATCCCTGTTACCTTACAGCGTGCGTGCGGGCTGTGTGGTAAACCAGGCCCGAAGTGGCCTGCCTGCCCGTTTGAAGTTGTTAAAGCTTTCACGAGTTTTAACACTTGAGAGCGAGAAAGCAGAGCCTGCGGTTTGGGTTTGGACGGGCTGGGTCTGGGGTTGGTGCTGCGCTCTGGAAACGCCTGTCGACACCTGTCAGGTGTATGGGGTGAGAACGTCCCCTGGGCCGGCGCGGGGCAGAGGAAGGGGCGGGAGACAGCGCTGGGGCTCGGCCGCGGCGGCGGGCGCAGGCGCTGCTTGCGTGTTGTGAGGGGGACCGGGGCTCCGAGGGGCACAGGGAGCCGGTGCCGCCGGGCCGGGGGGGAGCTGAGCGACTGCAGCGGCGGAAAGGGGGGCGGCAGGTGCCCGGGCAGGGTCGCGGAGGAAGACGGGCCGGCCCGCCCTGGGCGCTGTGGATGGGCGGGCTGTGCGGGGCAGCGGAAGGGGCGGGAGACAGCGCTGGGGCTCGGCCGCGGCGGCGGGCGCAGGCGCTGCTGGCGGGGGGTGAGGGGGACCGGGGCTCCGAGGGGC
>JAVJGJ010000030.1:14135014-14152610 GCA_035590215.1 Microhierax caerulescens | reverse complement strand
TGTGAGGAGAAACTTCTTTACTGTGAGGGTGGCAGAGCCCTGGGACAGGCTGCCCAGAGAGGCTGGGGAGTCTCCTTTGGAGACGTTCAAAACCTGCCTAGACATGATTCTGTACAACCTGCTCCAGGTGACCCCGCTTTAGCCGGTGGTTGGACTGGATGATCTCCAGAGTTGAACAGGGTATTTTCAATTACTTACATTTATGTGAATTCTAAATATATAAAACTAGAAAGCACACTTTATAAAGCTGCTAATATGACTGGATCATCTATATTTTGAATTTTGTGTAGTTCTGAGGTAACAAATCTCAAATTTAAGGTCATCAGACATGGGACAGAAGATCAGTAATGCTTTACCATATTGCCTTTGATGCAGTGCCCTATGGTCATCGAACTTCAATAAAAATAGAGCCCAGGCTGCTGCCATATTGCGGTATGGCTGGCTACTGTAATTCTAACCACTTGGTTCTAACTTAAAATGTTTTGTTTCATTTAGGGCTTATTATCGTTTCTCAGTGCCCCGCTCATAGGTGCCCTGTCTGACGTGTGGGGCCGGAAGTCCTTCTTGCTGCTAACAGTGTTTTTCACCTGTGCGCCAATACCACTGATGAAGATCAGCCCATGGTTGGTACATTTCTTCGCACTAGATTTGCCGTTCCTGGGCAAGGTGGCTATATAATGCCGGTTTGTAGCATTGTCAATAAAGCACTGTTTGTGCTCTGTGGAAGGCTGAGGCTCTTGTGTTACTTTGGTCAGAGCTGGGAGAACAGTCACGCTGAAGCAGCTGCTGTGAGGCCGCACACCTCGGTCAGGATTGCAGGAGCTGCCGGGTTTGCGCTGTGTGCTGCAGGCCCCGCGCCTGCTTCAGCACGCTTGCGAAAGGTGTGAGAACGCTGGGCAGTAAACGGTGTGGGCCTGTACTGTGGCCCTGTTACTCGAAAGATAGCCAACTAAGCAGCGATGAAAGCCTTCCTAATGCTGGTTAGTGTGTGAAGTAACCATTTGTACCCTAAAATGTTGCTGCAGCTTTCTACTTTCTCAGGTTTTAAACACCATCAGCTTGCAGGCTGTGCACGCATCAGTAAGCTCTTCACTGGCACCTACATTCCCAGGTGGAGCCTGAGTCAGGGCTCAGCTGGTGGCCTAGTGCTGTGCCCAAGGCTGCAGCTGGACTAGCCCTAACTGCAGTGACGTGGGGCAGAGCCAGCGGTGCGGGTAGCCCTGTGAGCCTTTTCAGTTTTCTCTCTGGTCACACACATTGCTCGTGGGCTCTTCATCCCTTTGCTGGGGAGTAGTTTCTTTCTAAGTGTAGATTAATGTTTCAAATGACAAGTGCTAGTGCCTAGAGCTTGAAGATACGGCCAATTTTGCGACTCCGAATGACCGGCTTCTCAAAATAGTGAAGTTCTTAAGTTGCTGTGGGTCGTAGGCATCCAGCTGGAGTTAGTCTAACACCTCTTTTCCCAGAAGTGACTTCACAGCAGTTTTCTGTAGATGTTACAAAATTAGGCAGTTTGTACTCGGTGTGCTAAGAAGGAGTTACACAACCGTACCAAGACACATTCACATTGGCTTTATCCAAGTTAATATTTGTCAGGGAAAGCTGGACAAGATGATTTGCTGTTGAACCGTATTGGGATTGTAAATGGGGACGTTTTGTTTCTATTTAGCTGTTCTGATTTTTTTTTTTATTATTGTATTCCTAGGTGGTACTTCGCTGTTATCTCTGTGTCTGGAGTTTTTGCAGTGACGTTTTCTGTGGTTTTTGCATATGTAGCAGACATAACCCAAGAACATGAAAGAAGCATGGCCTATGGTTTGGTATGTATTTTTCTGGCTCTGTTCCTGTGGCATTCAGGACTAAAAGCATCAGTAGGCAGAGCTTTTCAAAATTGCGGTTTTATTTCTTCTGGGGCAAGTCGGTTTTAGTTTGGAGTAAGGATTTTCTGTTGAATTGTTCTTGTTATCCAGTCCTGTATCTCTTGATACTGAACTATCTAACTTAAACAAAACACAACTGTGTTAAAAGCTGTCTTTCAGATGTGTGTCTTAACAGTTATTATCTGTGTTAATGATATAATTTGAGAGGCTTTGGTTATTGCTCCATTGTTTCTCACACTAGTACTACTCTGTCATCTTCTCAAAAATCTAACCTTGTTCCTGGTTAATTCTGGAAGTGCTGTTGTATGGTATCCTGACTGCTTCTGCTTGTCACTGCACTTCATTTCAGAACAAATGTGGCCAAGACTTGTCTGCTTTAAGTTTTTACATCTTGCCTCAGCTGCTGTGATCTCTTGATAACCTGCCAGGTCTCAGGAGCCTTCCCAGCCCTGTGTATTGTGGGTTAGCGGAATTATTTGTTGTGTTCAAGTGACAGAATCCACTATCATATTTAGCAGCAAGAGCCAAAAGCAAATGGGTATAGAACTAAATAGTTTCTTTCTGCCTGTATACGTCAGGGATTGAGATATGCTGAGAAAGTTCCTTCAGATTTAAGTTAACATCTTCCACAACAAGGCCAGCTGGTTAACTGGAAACTGCTTTTTGAAGATCCATGGTACCAAGTTGGATTAACCAGCATATTAAATATGCCCTTGATACACGTCATGTTTTTCTTGACAGGCATTGCATATTTCGCTAATATGAACATAAAATACAGCTCATCGCTTCCCAGAGATACCAGCACGCTGCATAGTTAATTAAACCTAATTATGTCGGTACATACTAGAGTGCTGGGAGCTTCACACTGCTGTCCAGTTATCAAAAAAACCCCTGTATTTTTGAAAAAACTTTGTCCGAAATACATAGCTGCTGCCAGTGTGTCACAGGAAAAAGGTTACCTTTAATGGCTGCCTGATTAAAATGGATAGGCTTATGAAAATGATAAGTGGGCAATAATGTTGTTGACTTACATAACTGAAAATCTTACCAGCTGTTATTTATTCCAGGTTTCGGCAACTTTTGCGGCAAGTTTAGTTACCAGCCCAGCTATTGGTGCCTACCTTGGTCGAGTCTATGGAGACAGCCTGGTTGTGGTCCTAGCTACAGCAATAGCCTTGTTAGACATTTGTTTTATCCTTGTTGCTGTGCCAGAATCGCTGCCAGAGAAGATGAGGCCAGCGTCCTGGGGTGCACCCATTTCGTGGGAACAGGCTGACCCTTTTGCAGTAAGCTACTGAAATATGGAATATTTTGTTACTTGTAAATGTTGAGCTTTTGAGGTGGGGGAGAGACTGAATTTGCTGTCTTTCAAGCTTGAAGAACAAAGCCCGTCTTTTTTCAGGTTTAACCTTGTGTTGCTGCTAATACTTTTGCCAACAAGCTTGCTAAACATGCAGGGAATGTGGTGGTGGTACCACATAACAGCTTCATTAGTTCACACGCTTTTCAGATTGACACTAGTGATGCTTTTTGAATATGAATGTTGAAAATTTTACAATACTTCTATTTTTTTCCCCACAGTCACTGAAAAAAGTCGGCCAGGACTCAATTGTGCTGCTAATCTGCATAACAGTCTTTCTTTCCTACCTCCCAGAGGCGGGTCAATATTCCAGCTTCTTCCTATACCTCAGACAGGTAACTTCAACATTTTGAAATGAACAGAAGTAAATTTATGGGGAAGTCTTCAATGTTGCTGAAATGTTTTTATTAATACAGAAAGTTAATACAGGAAGTGCAGATAACTAGTACGATATAAAAGCTTCCAGCAGCTGATTTAAGTCACTTGCTGTTCTGTTATTGTCTTTTTTTAGAGAGACGGAATGAGAGGAAATAAGTTACAAAACAGTTTCTTGTATTATATGATTCTTTGCATTATCCTTGGACCATGAGGTTCACTCTTAAACGGGTTTTTTTTATTCTTTGAGGGAACCATTTACTTGTTTTCTATCTATGCCCCTTTATTTTTGTATACTTGATTTAATGTCAATAAAAACAAACAAACAAAAAAACAAAACAAAAAAAACCCCACACAACAAAACCAAACCCTCAAGAACGTTTTTTCTAAGTTAGGGAGGAGTTGAATAATACCAGTCTTCTGTATTGTATGTTCCCCCACCGATGTTTGTGATCTCATGATACATGGTTTACAGTTAATAATCAAACTGCCTTTTGTTAATATAGATAATGGGATTTTCATCTGAAAGTGTTGCAGCATTTATAGCAGTCCTTGGGATTCTTTCCATTATTGCCCAGGTGAGTTACTGCTACATACGGCATTGATTTGGTAACTCTGAAAGCACTAAGCACTGTGGAGAACTTCCAGAAACCTGACTCGCCTTTTCTGCAGCTGTTTTTCTAAGTCTCTAACAACTGATTAACACCCCGCTTTAACGTAGATGAAAAAACAGCAGCTTGCCAGCCAGGGCCTGGTTCATTAATATCCAGGGCTTATTGTGTTGGGAAAACTCAATCCTTTGTGCACTGAAGAAGGGGTGACAGTTGGTCATATTACTTGCTAAATGACGGCTGGTTTTTTGGCTCCTGGATACTTGGCAACTACTGCTTTTGGAGAATTTTACTGGGCTTTTAAAATTAATTTATTATTTGCACGTTTTTAATATTTAGAATAAAATGTTACCTTTTTTTTTTTTTTTCCTTTACTCCCCCCCTGCTGCCTGTCAGACAATAGTTTTGAGTTTACTTATGCGATCCATTGGAAATAAAAATACCATCCTGCTGGGTCTAGGATTTCAGATACTACAACTTGCGTGGTATGGCTTTGGATCAGAACCATGGTATGTAAATTTCATTTTGGTATCTGAATGATACGGGGGTTTTCTGCATTTTATCCTTTATCCAAGGGAGATACTTAAGCATATGTGAGTACATGCACATATGAATGCTGTCCGTACTTTGGGTGTGTTTTGCAGGATGATGTGGGCAGCGGGTGCGGTGGCGGCCATGTCCAGTATTACTTTCCCAGCTGTAAGCGCACTGGTTTCACGAACTGCTGACGCTGACCAACAGGGTAGGTTTTGTCCCAGTACTTTGAATTCTAGTCTGGCGTCACGTGAAGACAGATGCGTCGGGGTGTCAGCATCGTGCTGGTCCATCAGCCTGAATCTTGGCACCGAGCAGCGCGTACAGCAGCACAGGTTGCAAAATGTTAAAATCCAAGTTACTTGGAAGTTGCAACGTGTGTATTGTGGTGTTCTGGCACAGAGGGAAAACATTAACAGGTCCCACCTGCAGCAAAATATTCAGCAAACTTGCTTAGTTGTCTGGGTTGTGTACAGCACTTTCCCTCCTGTGTGAGAAGGTGTCTTACTGGTCTCGGAATGAGCACAGCATGGGCAGGACAACTCTGTGCCTAACAGGGAGATGGAAAACCACCTGGACTACGCTGTAATACCAGCTTGTCTGTGCCCTGTTTATTGCTACCCATAGTGCAACACCATTTAGAGCCACTCCCCTGCTTGTGCCAGTTCGAAGGTGAAGTGAATAGAGCCTTGTTGCTGCATTAAAAATAGCCCGGTAACTGTGTATTTCGCTTCTCCCAGGTGTTGTTCAAGGGATGATAACAGGAATTCGAGGACTGTGTAATGGTTTGGGACCAGCACTTTATGGTTTTATATTCTATATATTTCACGTTGAACTGAGTGAACTCCCCATGCCTGAATCGCCATCGGGAGGTAGCGTCGTCACGCAATACCATTTACAACAGGTATTCTTTCACTTACCCCTTCCAAAGAAACTGGGAGGGGATTGTGTGCCCACCAGTTCTTGAGCACGATGCTGTGTTACATCTTGTTATGCTTTGTTTACAGTTAGCCAGCATAACAAAAAAAGGTTCTTGAATCACTCTTGGGGAGGGCTGTTGATCTGTTTGCTTGGTCTTAACTAGATGGTATGGCTGAGGTTAACTTTCAAATACATACAACTGATGGCCCTTGTAAAGAGCATAGGTTGAGGTAACAGCAGCATCCCATGCTCTTTCTTGTCTCCCCGACATTGTATTTTCCTTTTACATGTCATACGTTTTTGTTTTGTTGCCCTTTAACCAAGCTCTCTGTATTCTTTTTTCTAGTTCCTAATAGATAATTAATTTGTTGAGGAAACTAAGCAGGAAGGATTTGCACTAGAAAAGGAAGCTGGCAAGCATTAATGGGAATCGTATGCTCCCTCTCCTAAGTCTTAGGATGCAATACTCTTTGCGCATGGGACAAACACTGCATGGGTAGCATAGCGAGATGACGTTGCTCCTGAGACTTGTGCAGTTAGCAGCTGTGGTCTGTAAGCATGTGTCTAAAGGCTTGTTAATACCTTGTGGTGTTACTGTTGTTGCTTTCAGAATTCTATAATTCCTGGACCCCCATTCTTATTTGGAGCGTGCTCTGTGCTGTTGGCACTACTTGTTGCCTTGTTTATTCCTGAACACACCAACCTAAATGTACGATCCAGCAACTGGAAGAAACACTGTGGCAGCCATGGCCATCCCCACAGTCCGCAGGCTCCCGGTGAAGCTAAGGAACCATTACTGCAAGATACAAATGTATGACAAAAATCCAGGAAGATCTTTGAGACTTTTTGCATTAAAAGATGAAATTTTGCATCAGCAGTTTGGGATACACATTCCAATTCCATCAAAATGTAATTTCTTAAGGTAATCTTAAGAAGTATCTTTCTGCATGAAGTCCGTAGGAATTTAAAACTGAAGTTCCTCCAAAGACGTTGCCATTGAATTAGTAATGTGCTTTTAAAAAATGGTTACATACTCGTCTCTTGCCAGGAAATACTGTTACTACTCAACTTTACATTCTAGTTCAGAGACAAAGAATAGAGTCAAGGCATGAGCATGTGTCCTTCTGTTCCTTAAGGTGGTGAGCTTTAATTCTAGTTGTGCTAAGTCTCAATGAGACATACTAGCATCCGTGTGGACCCATTCATTTTAATGCTGTAAAATCTTGGGTCAGATGATTCAAAGCCTTAATGTAAATGTACTCAAGTAGGGAGAAGGTGAATTGGTATCATTTATTTTAAAGGTCATATGGCAGGGTTTTTTTTTTTAAGTTTGTACTAATAGAAAGATCACATGAGCACGCTTGCTGAACAGTAAAAGTTATTTTTATGTAAGTGCATTTACTCTTTCTATTTTTGAATAAACGGTAGTATCAAACACTTGTTTAAATACTAAGTGGGTGTTTTGAGCCTACAGATTTTAATACTGGCTCTAAAACTCTGCTTTCCTGAGTACCGTTTATTATACCACTATATTTCTGATGTTTGCGTAATCATAAAGGACCTCAAAACTTGAATACACAGACTGAAATATAAGCTGATAGCCTTGAATATGTCCATGTGCTATATAGTGGCCTTTGAGGACTGTCACAAATAACCCTTTTGCATTACAGAGCTAATGTTTTAGTCCTAAATTTTCAGGACCCTTAGTACAGAAGAGAGCTTTATACAATTACTGATGTGAATTTCTCTAAAAGTGTATATTTTTGTGTCCAGTTGTATTATTTAAGTGTTCCTTTGTATAAATTTGTGTATAAAGTATTGTATAGGTTTAAAATGTTTTCATCTTGTGGTTATTGCTTAATGCTTTTTTACCTTTGAACATTCACCATGGTTGACCAAGAGCAGGAAAAAAATTATGTAAATATACTGTTAATAAAGTTGAATATTTTAATGAATTTTTAAATAATTGCTAACGTCTCTTAAAACCTTACGTGTGCTTGTACTTCAGCAGGTGGGGAAAGAAAGTCTGGAGTACAGGTCCAGCACTGCACTTTATCTGTTGGATAAGGCTGATGGTCTTCAGTTTGTGTGGCTGCAGCTGGCTGCTGCTTTCCCTGGGAATCTAACAACCAGGATCGTGGTAGATACAGGCTGCAAGAAAGAAGCCTGTAACGAAGGCTGTCCGCCTTCAGTAGACTGCAGCTTCTGCCTCCCTTGTGCTGTGCTGCTGTTAGTCTTCCCAGGCCACCACCATTTTGTTTTGTTTAGATTGGAGTAGGGCTGGGAGATCTGGAAAGCTGCCATATTTTAATTATCAGCTTCCCATTTGATAGCAACTATATGTACTTCAAGAGAAAGAGACCAGATTCACATTAATTTACACTGACTAAAACCTTTGCTAGAAGTAGTAGCGTAAGCACAGACCTTAGCGTGGAGTGGCTGCCATCTGGGGATTGTGCATCATAGTGCTGGTCCAGTAGCACCGCATTGCATGGGGAAGTGAGGACGCTGGGAAGAAAACTCCAGAAAAAAGGTAAGGTGAATGAAATAGTACTGTTCTGGCACTTGCCTCAGCTTAGAATTTCAGTACAGTGGAAATGTTGGCTTAATTACTCTTAAAACATTGAGGTTTTGATTAAAAGATTTAATATTTCCATTGAAACTTACAAATGCCAAAACAAGTGAATATACATTATCACAGCGCTGATTTATAAATCAAATATACACATTTTGCACAGCAAAACAAACCAGTTAAATATATAATCCTCTGGATGCACTTAAAGATATTTCATACCTTAGTTAACAGCAAAAGTATGTAAATGGTCATTTTAAAAGTGTACTCCGTATGTTACAAAACCTTGCATGCTCGTTCAGTTCTGTAGGGGAACACCAAATAAAGCTGTTAACGTTCTAGCATGTGAACCCAGGTAGTAGAGTAAGTTGAAGAGTGTCAGTGTAGCTCAAATTTCTTACTTTCTTATGTACTAACTTTGTGGTAAAGTATGGTTAGTAAAAACAAAGTAGCTTCTACATGTTGTGATACTTTCAATAGTTAACTGTTCAGATACTTCAGCTTATAATATTTTATGCATGTAATTCTGACAGATTAATAGAGAAGTTAGGGTAACTGAAAGTGAGAATTTTAACTTCTAATGCTGTACCTTCTGTGAAATAATTTAGCATCTTCCATATTAATTAGAGTATTCTTAAGTACATGCCATTCAGGTAAACTGGTTCCAAAATTAAGCAAGGTTTTAAAATTAAGAGCCAGTCATGCCAACTTATGAGCATGACCATTACTAAAATCGACAGCATTGCCCAGTTCTCCAGCACCTTCTACTTGCATCATCCTTTCGCTGCAGGGAGTCAAGAACAGCATCCACAGGGCAACGTTCTCGCTCAGAGCCTGTGGGAGTGTACATTTCACCTGGGCTACAGCTGCTCTTGGCAACTGCTGTAACAGAAGCCAGTGCACTTCAGCGGGTTTTTTAGGAAGACTCCAGGGTGTCCAGTATACTGACAGAAAATTCTGCACTGCCCCCGTGATTTAACTGCTGTGTTGTTCCCACTGAGGGCTGAGGCTGCTGAAAAGCTTTATTATTTTATTTAGGCCCAAGTAGCCTGAAAGTCATCCCAGTTAGTCAAGGTTATATTTCTCAAAGAAAACATTCAGAATTACAAAATGTCAGTGGACATTAATACTTTACCAATACATTATTACAGGACATCCAATAAATCCCCAAATGGTTAAAAGAGGACTCTTACTTTAAGAACCCTGTCTACTAGCCAGGAAAATAAGCTGAGGCTGGTGTTACAGCAGCTTTTGGTGACGGTTGGGCCTTTGTTGATAAGTACGGTTTCAGATACTCTGTAGAACAGCAGAAACAAGATAAAGGGTAGTAACAGTTACAGTTCTAAATGCATTTCAAATGACATCTTGTTTTACTACTCCATACATACCTGAGTTAAGTGTATTTTGACTAAGCCCTCGTAAAGGAATGTTGTCATTTTTCTTGAAATACTTTGATTCCAGCCCCAAATTATCACCACTAGAAAGAAAAAGGCTAATTAAAATTTAAACCCAAATGTGGTTATGACATTGAAGGGCAACTACTACATTCCTCTGAACTTTATCATTTAAAAGTAAACCATGACTGAGTACATTAAGAACAGCTTAGAAATAGTTTTTTGGCTGACCCATCACCTGATAGCATTCGATATGTCACCAGGAGGGACAATGAACTTTTGTTCCTTGGGACCCACTCCTGAAAGCATAGTGCTTCATTTGTCACCTAGGGACAATCACGTCTGCCACAACTTAAAATTCATGCTGACGGAGAAAGGCAGGCTGCAGAAGTAGCTTGGTACTGGAAAGACTTTGCTCAGTTCCAGACACACATAGAAGACCAATGGCTTCCTAAAAGTAATAATAAGAAAAAAACCAACTTCAAATGCAATACATGACACTTACTTCTCCTTATTTGCTGGATGACTAGTTGCACTCACTGTCGGAACATCTGAAGATCGATTCATCTTAGAAAGCTGCATGTTGAAATGAACCTGCAGAAACACAAGAGGTGCAGTTCAGAGAGCGACCGCAGGTACAGTGTTCCCGGCAGGGAGCGAGCTTCTCAGGGATTACAGCTTCTGCACCCTGCACAGCACTTCCGTGCAGCAAGCATGAAAGAATAAGCAACCAAAACCCAAGCATTAGCTATCTACCAATAGCGATAACGTTCAAGACAGGGAGTTTAAGAGTACTAGGATCTACACTAAATATTTATGCATTTTGAGAAATAGTCAAAATGTTAAGCTTTGGTATTTTATGCTATCACATTCCTAACCAAACCGGAAAGTAGAAGTGCCTGCCTTCGGTGCTAGACATTTGTTGTGTGCCGTTTCTGGAAAATTCTGGAAGGCATATAGAGGAGAAATGGGATGATTGATTCCTGAGCTGGGGAAGGATGGTCTGTCAGGCTGTAGGAGAAACAGAATACATCCATAAAGGAGAAAAATAATTCTTAAAGTAATTGTTTGTAGAGATTCAAAATTCTGAAGTTAATAGCTAAGCCTCATTTGAGTCTTCCTGATGGGGAAAAAAAAAACATTTTCTCCAAGATTCACAGTCTTAAGGAAAACCTGAGCATTCTTAGCTATTAATTATAAGCTACACACCCTGTAAATAATTAATATATGTATCTAGCTATACATTAGAGACCTGTGCATGAGAATACCCTTCCACTACTGACTAAGAAGCTCATCAACTGCTACCACAGATACCTGTACACTCAGGGACAACAAGAATAAATCCCATAGCCTATTGGTTCTTAACCAAGAGAGTATGTAATGTTTCTTACCCCTTATTTTCATGTTTCTAAATATCACTAAGAAGAGTATTCATACAGTACGATTGCTTTTTCAATGTATATAAAGATACTATTAAGCTTACCTCAAAATGCCACCTTTCCACCTCCCCCACCCCTTTACCCTGCACTTCATCTTTTCCAAGCTAATTCTGCATTGTTCTGTGTGTTTTAATAAATGAATGATTAGAAATTTTTCACTTAGAAGGCCAGGGCATCAAGTAGCACCCAACAGGTTGTTACATTATATTAAAAAAACAAGCAACCAAACAGGAAAGTGCCCACACCCACCCAAAGGTGATAAAAGCACTTTCTTTTTTTTCCCCCTCTCCTCTTTTACAGCCATAAACTTCAGGAAATAACAACTACATCATAGGCATGTTACTTATAGTTGTATCTTACCACGCCCTGAGGTGACATAGCAGTCCTGCCCCCTCGGTGTGTACTGGCAGAAGTCTCTAGTTTCTTTGCCATCTGAACTTCATTCAGCTGTTTGTTTAACCATGTGATTACTGAAGAGAGAAGAAAAAGGTCAAGCTTACTTCCTACCTCTTACAAGCTGTTTAAAACAGTAGGTAGCCTTTCCTCAAAAAAAGGTGACAGCTTGGTGGGCTATTTTTTCCCCGTAATCTCACACATCACCAGAAATGCTAGTCTCATGAAAAGCCTTTTTGTTCAAGCTTCCTGCACCCTTGCGTGCCACTGTCCCTACCTCTGGAGTTGGCACACTACCCCAAGCAACCACAAGCCCCAACGGCAAAGGAAGCCTTCACTACTTGCAGCTCTAGGTTGCTGCATACCCATCGCAGACAGCGGATTATCTTCCGTAAACAACCGCCTTGCAGCTCTTTACAAATGAACACTGGTAAAGCAACATAGTTGCTCCCGTTAATTTTCAGTAGCTGCTAGATCACTGTGTCATTTTTATAGAGGGAGAAACACAATTGTATGAACGTACCATTTTCATTGGTTTTCAGTAACTGCTTGCTTTCTTCTAGTTTTTGTATTGTAGTTTCTAGCTGTTCTTGTAGCTTGCAAACCTGCAATAGTCCCGTAATAATTGTAACACCATCAGGAGCTACTAATTACAAACTGAAGAAAAAAACATGAAATACATAAAAAGGATCTATTAAGTTTTTCTAAAATTATTTAGAGAAGTTTGAACTCAGTTTTTTAAAAAAGCAACAAGATAATTCATTTAAGATAAGCCCTACTTATAGCTAGGGTTTTGAGATGTGACAACAGCCAGAAACCTTTCCAACCTTAATTTTCCTATGATTAAATAACGCAAAGACTCTAAACAGGGGAATATACTTAATGGAATAAAACATTCACCAACTTGCATATGAATATGCCCTCTAAAGGATGTCAAATTCGTCCATCATGTTGTTCTGTACTCTTAATACAACTTCAGGTTTCCTCCCTATGGATGGATGGCTCTTACAAATCATTTTAACATGAAAAGGAGTTCATTAGACATTTAAATAAAAAGTGTTAAACAAAAGACTACATTCTATTCCATGGCAAGATTTAAGAGCTTCTTGCTGTAAATAAGTTAAAAACCACAAAACCCAACACACAACATACAACAGCATTTACAGGACAGAGAGCAACCACATCACAGTACCTCTTGTTCCTTCATTCGAAGAGATTGTCCCACCTCCTCCAATTCTCTCTGCTCTTTCTGAAGTCTCTCTTCTTTTTCTGCCAACAGTTTTTCCTGTTGAATTGTTACTGTATTTTTCAATTTTAATTTACTCATTAGAGTTTTCAAATCTCCTTGTAACTTCTTGATAATTTCATTAGCCTATTAAAATAATAAGTCAAATATTCTCAAAATAAACACACACCTAAACATAAGGAAGACATTTCATAAGGATAATGGCATGTTCAAACAACAAACCTTCAGAAGTTCAGCTGACAGTGACTTAATTGTTGTCTCTAGTTTTTCAATATGACTTTGTTTTTTCTCTGTACTCTCTTCCAGTATTGCCTTTAAAAGAATATTAAGAACTACTATAATAAAGATGTGACAGACATCACTTATGATTTCCAGTGCAACCTCAATAATTCTTTGAGAACTAATCCTTACAAGAAATTCAGTAATTGCTTTTCAGTCAAATTACAAAGAACCTCAAGTAATTCTATATATTTTTTTTGTTTAATTTACTAAATTTACTGCAGTACCACAATATTAGAACAGCAGCAACCTTTCTAATACAGAATCCGGTATACTTTTGATGCCATGACATAGCATCTTTAACTACATTTGAAAGCTTTCTTGTTGTATTCATAAAACTGGTCAGCTGCTAATCTATAGGGACTGTAATTAAGAAGGTTCTACAGAGCTTGAGAGAAAATTATTTTGAAACTTGAAGGAACCTTTTGTTCTTGTGTTGCATCTAATACTTCTTTTGTTCTAATAACTAGCTGATCTTTATCTTTGATTTCTTGTTCCAGAACAGCAACCCGTGTCTGTAGCTGGTTAATGAGTTTCTCTTTTTCATGACATTCAGCATCCAGAGTAGTGTTCTCCCGACGCAGTGACAGCACCTCCTGCTTTGCTCTTTGACATTCCTAGGATATCAGGAAGGAATTTTGGTTTATTTTTTAAGAAAACACGTAATAGTAATTTAAACAGATATATCTAATATTAAGCATAATGGAATGAGAAGGAGCTGAAAAAACTTAACATGCTATATTACATGCACAGGCGGGCAGTGTTAATGCTCTAAAAATAGTAAGTCTCGTTATAGAAATTAATAAGCCTTACATCTTCTATTCCAGAAAGCTTTGCTTTCAGTTCTCTGAGTGTGGAGTCTCCTTTGTATCTCCTTTCTGTCAGATCTTTATTGATGACCTCCAGTTCTGACAGTCTGTTCTGCAAGTGTTGAATACTTTTCTGATGCAAATTTTCCATTTCCTTTTTCTGTTGTTCATGCTGTTGTTGGTACTGAGCTTGTGCCTATCAGAAGCAAAGAAACTTAAGCAGTTGTTCAATGAATCTGAAAATCAAGCCAAGAAACTATTAAGGATATTGTTGATTCTCTTCTGTTGTCATACCTGAAGAGCTCTTTCCTTTTCTTTTGTCAGCTCCTGTGTGTGTGTGTTTGTTAGAGCTGCAGTGTATGATGTCCATTCACTTTTCAGTTTGTCTAGTTCTCGGCTTTTCTCTGACAGGCTCTGTTTAAGTTTGACAAAACATAATTTAAATTTTTAAAGGTTAAGCATTTCAGTCGATATGGTATGATTCTTCACTGTTACTTCTTTAAAAGGACAAAGAGTTACTAATAAAAGCCCAAATTTCAGCACCAGATGCCACAACATCTGTTTATTCTGTAAACAGGAAAGATAGATACTGAGAAGCTGAAGAGCACCTTTCTGACACTGTGGATAAAATATTACTCTTTTCCAATTGTATTTTCTTCCAACCACTATTTAAGAGTGAAAAAGCAGTCTGCTGATGTTCCCTACCCTTACAACACAAAGTGCTGTAGTTGGGGGATGGGGTGTCACTGCAAAGATAAGGTAAACAAGTATTTCATTCTAAAAAAGCTCCATAATAGGAGTTTTAGTTGATTTTTTCTGTTTCACGATAGCCAAAAGTCACCTTGATAGATCTAGAATTTGACCCAAATCATCCTCTTGAAACACATATGTGATGTTTACTGGGCTGACTGCAAAAATCATACAGCAGTAGAGTAAACTGGAAGTCTTGGACTGCATGTTATTTATAATGGTTTCACAGTTTTTTCCAAATATAAGCATTTCCAATCATAGAATGCATGCATATACAGACCGCAAACGTAAAATTCTGTAAATTGGACAAAATAAAGTAGAATTCTGTTTTAGTACTGCAAGAACTAAATTTTACTCTTCATTTGCATGCTTTACTCATTCTTAAGTAAAGCTACAGTAGATTACTTTTCTTCATTTCACTCATTCTCGAAGTATCTTGGCTAGGTACTGTCTAACCGACCAGCCCACAAGAAAGTACATTTTCCACAGATTTTAAGTGCAACTTAGAATAAGAAAAAAAAATTGTATTACCTGTTGAGTGTAATTCAGTTGTCTGGTAAGATCCTCTTCAGTTTTTTTAAGTTTTTCTTCCAACTTCATTTTGTCTTCCTACGTACAAATTGACATCAAGTCAAACCCTTAGATCCCAGAATAAAAGTTGTATTTGGCTTCCATTTTATCAATATATCCTGCCTAAGCAACTACATATCCATTATATTTGTGGAAAAATCATCTTATTAAATAAAATTCATATTAAGATATAATTAATAAACGTAAAAGAAAATGCATTATCTGACAAGGTAAAAGCCCTGAATTAAATTCTTACCAAATTTCTATAAGGAAACGGTATCTTATTATAAAGACCTGTTTACAAAGGAGTTGTACCAACAACAAATAAACTGAAACACTGTAAAATTATGTTATTAAAATGGCTTATTAGGTAGCCATAAACAGGATAACACAGTAGCAGACACAAATCTCAGGCTATGAAACTGACAACAGAAACTATGAGACCGCTAATTTTTCATTAGATAAAACCTAGCATGCTACCAACTGCATCAACATTACAATTTCAACTTACTATTTATAGCTACTGGCCCTTTGAAGTCCACAAAGCCTTAGAATTATATACACATGCATATTTTCCAATACCCAACTGCAGAACAAAGAGGTTGAAAGTGTACAGGGTTTTACTTTTGCAGTTGATCTGGCAGTCAGCACAAGGCTATGCAGCATGAGACAGTGAAGCACTCAGAAGCGTTCAACAGCTGCATACTATATGCACTGCATATGTAAAATACCTGATTTTCTGCCAGTTCAAATTATAGCACTTGCCTGAATATACATTTAATTTTTTCATTGCTAGAGTGATAGTAACAGGTTCACAATATCCACCCAAATAACTGCATGCAATGACATATATAAACTAAAATAAAAAGTAAACCAGAACATACAATTCGGTACATACTTTTGAAGTATAAGGACTGAAAAAATGCTTAAGTACACACAGCATCAAGGCCTAGTTGCAGCAATGACAAGCCTACATTTTACCTTAAGGCATTTCAAACAGCTGGCTAAGAACTTCTTTATTTCTGCATCATTTCCTGGTAGGAATTTTAGGGAGAGATGGGTAAGATGTTTAAAAGGGTTGGTCTCCACTACATTTAAAGAGACAGGTGTGTGATCTAGAACAGATGCTGAAGAAACTAACTGCAGCAAAAACCTAGGGAAAATTTTAAAATAATCAAATGTTTAGTATGTTTCTTTTCCTGAAACTACACATCCTACAAGCTATTTTCAAATAAAATATATTTTTATATATACAATAAAAGGCTGCCCATTTTTTATTTGAAAAAAAAAATTCAATCTCTATGTTGTAGTTAATACTACAAACAAGTATGAACTAAAATGCTTGCACCTTACAATAAAGAAATATACAAAACTAGTTCATTTGTTTATTTGTAAAATTTTCATAAGTCCATAGATTTAGGAGACCAAAACCAAGTATGGCCTTTGTAACCAAATGCAGAAGGAAAACTGACCCCTGACTTCTAGGTATTTTATAACCTAGTAGAATCCACAGCCCACAGTACATGCACCAGGAAATGGCCCGAGTACTGAACAAAGCCAGCTACTCTGGACAGGGCTTTCCTCAGTACCTACACAGATTAAAACAACTTTATGAAAAGGCCACTACAGGGAAGAGTGGGCCTCAACTCTCCCCAGCTCACATCTCAATATCTGAACACTGAAATGAAAGAAAAAAACCCAACTTGTCAGAACACCTTGAATTTTGCCTTCTCCTGTGAGACAGAATGACTTTAGACCTCGGTCCATCACATTCAATTACCTCTCTAGCATTAAACTGCATAAAACAAACAAAAGCTGGTGCCCAGCTTTGACTCAGATGCGGAGATTATTACTAGACACCAATTTCACCACTCAGTCCTCCCAAGACTCAGGTTTTGTCAGTAACATCAACTGACTGATATTCAGATGTATCCAGGGGAAGGTTAAATTATCCTTTTCCTACTGACTCTTCTCAGTCTGAGTGGCTGACAAGTATTTTAAGAACTCAAGACGTACAGAGTAATAAGGCACTCGCTTATTACCTACCTTGGGATATCTTTGTTCTGCTCCTGAATGCATTGCTGAAGCAAATCTATAAATTTTTGTGGGAAAGCAGAGAAGTCTACCAAGAGACCTTGCTGGGTTTTTAAACTATATAAACAGATTGGAAAAAAAAGAATATATTAACAATATATAAAGTATAATTTGTTTCCTATAAAAATATTTTGTTTAGTAGAAAGAACAAACTCTGATCAGGTCACTAAAGTTCGCTAGCATGTATTTTCAATCTTGAACACAGAAGAAATGTGATTACATCTTCGATAATAGTCACCAGAGGATATTTTTGATTTCAACAGCTCTTGCAAACAGGCTGCACTAAGGAAAAAAGGGGACCAGCTGACTGCTTGCAGGTCAGGAATGAGCTCTGGGCTCCTCTGGCTGGGCCCTTGAGCCAGGTGGCCA